>OX104114.1:100647143-101247143 GCA_944474755.1 Limnoperna fortunei | reverse complement strand
TGTCAATCATTGTCAGTAAAGGTTAGAGAAGATTGTTTGTTTGTTTGAATGGTGTTTTAACACCACTTTCAGCAATTTTTCAGCTATATCATGGCGTCCAGTTTTTATTGGGGAGGAAGCCGGAGTACCCGGAGAAAAACCCCGACCTGCAGTAGGAAAACTGGCAATCCTTGTCAATTAAGATTGGAGTCGAGTACACACTGCCTGAAGCGAGAATCGAACCCACAATCTCAGTGTTGAGAGACCATGAGATCAATAGTAGACGAACTACCTTGACCACTCGACCACTGAGGCCCTGGTTAGAGAAGAGAATGTCCTGGCCACAGTAAGGCTCGAACTTGCATCTTCTGTGTTTACAGGCTACATTATCAATAGTAGATGACTAACTTCCTTAACCACTCAGCAGTTGAGGCACCCATCTTCTCTGAATTTACACAACAAATTCCTTGTAGTTGATAAGGAAACTAGATATGCATATCTACAAAAAAATTCTGATTCTATTTTTGTGTTTGAGTTACATGCCGATGTAAATATACAATTTTGGAATAGACTTTGTCCTAAATATGCATCTGAAACACTTTGTCAGCAAAATGTACCTGAACTTATTAATAGATTTTCTTGGAATTTTGTAGTAAGTAATTACAGATTAGATAGATGGGAATTATGATTCCTGATTCCTTATTTTTTTCTGGAAGTTATGTCCCTTAACCTACAATCAGCTGAAAATATTATTATTGTGTGGGCTAAAAAAAAGGGTGGCTGTTGAAATTTGTTTACTGTCCAGCCCACCTGAGGAACATTTTTCGGATCCCTGAATTTTCCCAGTGCAATATAATGGTGCCTAGTGACAAATGAGCACATGGGGGTGTGAGCTTGCTTACAAAGGTTCTTTAATATAACTTAAATATACCTTTCCTGATTGTTACATGTCACAAAGAATAAATAGTTCTTTATTGTACATAAGTTTTATGGAATTGAAAATAATTAGAGAGGTGAAAGGAAATCTGTAAGTAAATGTTAACGTATGTAATACCAGCAAGTAAGGTACATTCCATACCAAACTATCTACCTTTTTTAACCAGAAAATCTTTCTTTTTCATTAATTGTATTGGATATCAAGCTTTCTTTTGTTTTACAGGAGATAAATCTGGAACAGATCCTAAGCTGGACACAATAGAAGAAGAGAAAAGTGGGTCTCAAACAGAATCTACATAAATGTGACTTAAATTATCTCCCCTGGCAGGTCCTATTTTTTAGTTAATATTTACACAATTTTGTATTACTTGTTACAGTACATGGAAGAAGATGTACAATATATAATTGCATTGTTGCCATTTGGGTTTGCCTTTAAGGGATGTAACCTAGGACTCCTGTTGTAAACTGATATAAACTTCAAGACCACAATTTGTATTTATTGAGATTTATTTATTATAGTACAAGTATATGAATTTGTATTTTTATTCTTTTCTTTTATCCATCAATTAAACAAGACAATGTCAGGACTCAGGAAATTGTTTGTGTTCTCCATTATGTTTATATAACAGTTCATCTGGACAGCACAGAGAAAGCATTATTTTACCACGGTGATATTTTATTAATCAGTTCTGTGATGTTGCTGCAAAAACCCTGCCTACACAATCAGATTCTACAAAAGAAAGTGTCATTCAATGTACAATACACCTAGAACTATACTTAAAGTATTATTAAAAGAAATTTACTGTGCTAAAAATGGCATCTAATGTTTTGACTATACTGACAATGCTACTTTTATTATAACCAGAATCTAATATGATGTCCTTCAAAGGCTTTGAGACCACGATGTACAAATAAAGTAATAACTAATGATCAACACATGATGCTGGCAGGGTGTGCTAGACTCCAATCATAATTGACAAGGATTTCAAGTTTCTTACCGAAGGTCTGGGATTTTCCCTAGGTACTCCTGCTTCCGCCCCAATAAAACAGTATGCCATGATATAGCTGAAAAATTTGCTGAAAGTGGCGTTAAACACCATTCAAACAATCAAAATCAACAAAGGAGCATGTACAGTAGGCATAACTGAACAGCTGATCCAAATTACTCCCACTAAAAATCATAAATCTATGGAAGTAAACAAACACGTCAACACAGAATAATACAAGTTTCAACAAAAATATCAAGTTTTTGACAATTTGCCACTAGATTGATATATTGTATATAAAGCCTACTGAACATTATCAGAAACTTTGAGTTGATCAACACAGTTAATGTCTAGTAATACTCTGAGTTAGAGTTCAAGCTCAGTTTCGAGTTAGCACAAATTAAGATACCTTTTTGTTTCATGTGTTTTGATCCGGCTAAAAGATTGTCTTGTAATAAACATAAATGTTTGGTAAAAATTGGCAAAATGGAGTTGCAATTCAGCAGGTATCGGGTATGATGAATGATGATGATTTTATCAGCAGGTATCGGGTATGATGAATGTTGATGATTTTATCAGCAGGTATCGGGTATGATGAATGATGATGATTTTATCAGCAGGTATCGGGTATGATGAATGATGATGATTTTATCAGCAGGTATCGGGTATGATGAATGTTGATGGTTTTATCAGCAGGTATCGGGTATGATGAATGTTGATGATTTTATCAGCAGGTATCGGGTATGATGAATGTTGATGGTTTTATCAGCAGGTATCGGGTATGATGAATGTTGATGATTTTATCAGCAGGTATCGGGTATGATGAATGTTGATGATTTTATCAGCAGGTATCGGGTATGATGAATGATGATGATTTTATCAGCAGGTATCGGGTATGATGAATGTTGATGATTTTATCAGCAGGTATCGGGTATGATGAATGATGATGATTTTATCAGCAGGTATCGGGTATGATGAATGATGATGATTTTATCAGCAGGTATCGGGTATGATGAATGTTGATGGTTTTATCAGCAGGTATCGGGTATGATGAATGATGATGATTTTATCTTGTATTATTGGGTATGATGAATGTTGATGATTTTATCAGCAGGTATCGGGTATGATGAATGTTGATGATTTTATCAGCAGGTATCGGGTATGATGAATGTTGATGATTTTATCAGCAGGTATCGGGTATGATGAATGATGATGATTTTATCAGCAGGTATCGGGTATGATGAATGATGATGATTTTATCAGCAGGTATCGGGTATGATGAATGTTGATGGTTTTATCAGCAGGTATCGGGTATGATGAATGATGATGATTTTATCTTGTATTATTGGGTATGATGAATGTTGATGATTTTATCAGCAGGTATCGGGTATGATGAATGTTGATGATTTTATCAGCAGGTATCGGGTATGATGAATGTTGATGATTTTATCAGCAGGTATCGGGTATGATGAATGTAAATGATTTTATCAGCAGGTATCGGGTATGATGAATGATGATGATTTTATCAGCAGGTATCGGGTATGATGAATGTTGATGATTTTATCAGCAGGTATCGGGTATGATGAATGTTGATGATTTTATCAGCAGGTATCGGGTATGATGAATGTTGATGATTTTATCAGCAGGTATCGGGTATGATGAATGATGATGATTTTGTCAGCAGGTATCGGGTATGATGAATGTTGATGATTTTATCAGCAGGTATCGGGTATGATGAATGTTGATGATTTTATCAGCAGGTATCGGGTATGATGAATGTTGATGATTTTATCAGCAGGTATCGGGTATGATCAATGATGATGATTTTATCAGCAGGTATCGGGTATGATGAATGTTGATGATTTTATCAGCAGGTATCGGGTATGATGAATGTTGATGATTTTATCAGCAGGTATCGGGTATGATGAATGTTGATGATTTTATCAGCAGGTATCGGGTATGATGAATGTTGATGATTTTATCAGCAGGTATCGGGTATGATGAATGTTGATGATTTTATCAGCAGGTATCGGGTATGATGAATGTTGATGATTTTATCAGCAGGTATCGGGTATGATGAATGTTGATGATTTTATCAGCAGGTATCGGGTATGATGAATGTTGATGATTTTATCAGCAGGTATCGGGTATGATGAATGTTGATGATTTTATCAGCAGGTATCGGGTATGATGAATGTTGATGATTTTATCAGCAGGTATCGGGTATGATGAATGTTGATGATTTTATCAGCAGGTATCGGGTATGATGAATGTTGATGATTTTATCAGCAGGTATCGGGTATGATGAATGTTGATGATTTTATCAGCAGGTATCGGGTATGATGAATGTTGATGATTTTATCAGCAGGTATCGGGTATGATGAATGTTGCAGGTATCGGGTATGATGAATGATGATGATTTTATCAGCAGGTATCGGGTATGATGAATGTTGATGATTTTATCAGCAGGTATCGGGTATGATGAATGATGATGATTTTATCAGCAGGTATCGGGTATGATGAATGTTGATGATTTTATCAGCAGGTATCGGGTATGATGAATGTTGATGATTTTATCAGCAGGTATCGGGTATGATGAATGTTGATGATTTTATCAGCAGGTATCGGGTATGATGAATGTTGATGATTTTATCAGCAGGTATGATGAATGTTGATGATTTTATCAGCAGGTATCGGGTATGATGAATGATGATGATTTTATCAGCAGGTATCGGGTATGATGAATGTTGATGATTTTATCAGCAGGTATCGGGTATGATGAATGTTGATGATTTTATCAGCAGGTATGATGAATGTTGATGATTTTATCAGCAGGTATCGGGTATGATGAATGTTGATGATTTTATCAGCAGGTATCGGGTATGATGAATGTTGATGATTTTATTAGCAGGTATCGGGTATGATGAATGTTGATGATTTTATCAGCAGGTATCGGGTATGATGAATGTTGATGATTTTATCAGCAGGTATCGGGTATGATGAATGTTGATGATTTTATCAGCAGGTATCGGGTATGATGAATGATGATGATTTTATCAGCAGGTATCGGGTATGATGAATGTTGATGATTTTATCAGCAGGTATCGGGTATGATGAATGTTGATGATTTTATCAGCAGGTATCGGGTATGATGAATGTTGATGATTTTATCAGCAGGTATCGGGTATGATGAATGTTGATGATTTTATCAGCAGGTATCGGGTATGATGAATGTTGATGATTTTATCAGCAGGTATTGGGTATGATGAATGTTGATGATTTTATCAGCAGGTATCGGGTATGATGAATGTTGATGATTTTATGAGCAGGTATCGGGTATGATGAATGTTGATGATTTTATCCGCAGGTATCGGGTATGATGAATGTTGATGATTTTATTAGCAGGTATCGGGTATGATGAATGTTGATGATTTTATCAGCAGGTATCGGGTATGATGAATGTTGATGATTTTATTAGCAGGTATCGGGTATGATGAATGTTGATGATTTTATCCGCAGGTATCGGGTATGATGAATGTTGATGATTTTATTAGCAGGTATCGGGTATGATGAATGTTGATGATTTTATCAGCAGGTATCGGGTATGATGAATGTTGATGATTTTATCAGCAGGTATCGGGTATGATGAATGTTGATGATTTTATCAGCAGGTATCGGGTATGATGAATGTTGATGATTTTATCAGCAGGTATCGGGTATGATGAATGTTGATGATTTTATTAGCAGGTATCGGGTATGATGAATGTTGATGATTTTATCAGCAGGTATCGGGTATGATGAATGTTGATGATTTTATCAGCAGGTATCGGGTATGATGAATGTTGATGATTTTATCAGCAGGTATCGGGTATGATGAATGTTGATGATTTTATCAGCAGGTATCGGGTATGATGAATGTTGATGATTTTATCAGCAGGTATCGGGTATGATGAATGATGATGATTTTATCAGCAGGTATCGGGTATGATGAATGTTGATGATTTTATCAGCAGGTATCGGGTATGATGAATGTTGATGATTTTATCAGCAGGTATCGGGTATGATGAATGTTGCAGGTATCGGGTATGATGAATGATGATGATTTTATCAGCAGGTATCGGGTATGATGAATGTTGATGATTTTATCAGCAGGTATCGGGTATGATGAATGATGATGATTTTATCAGCAGGTATCGGGTATGATGAATGTTGATGATTTTATCAGCAGGTATCGGGTATGATGAATGTTGATGATTTTATCAGCAGGTATCGGGTATGATGAATGTTGATGATTTTATCAGCAGGTATCGGGTATGATGAATGTTGATGATTTTATCAGCAGGTATGATGAATGTTGATGATTTTATCAGCAGGTATCGGGTATGATGAATGATGATGATTTTATCAGCAGGTATCGGGTATGATGAATGTTGATGATTTTATCAGCAGGTATCGGGTATGATGAATGTTGATGATTTTATCAGCAGGTATGATGAATGTTGATGATTTTATCAGCAGGTATCGGGTATGATGAATGTTGATGATTTTATCAGCAGGTATCGGGTATGATGAATGTTGATGATTTTATTAGCAGGTATCGGGTATGATGAATGTTGATGATTTTATCAGCAGGTATCGGGTATGATGAATGTTGATGATTTTATCAGCAGGTATCGGGTATGATGAATGTTGATGATTTTATCAGCAGGTATCGGGTATGATGAATGATGATGATTTTATCAGCAGGTATCGGGTATGATGAATGTTGATGATTTTATCAGCAGGTATCGGGTATGATGAATGATGATGATTTTATCAGCAGGTATCGGGTATGATGAATGTTGATGATTTTATCAGCAGGTATCGGGTATGATGAATGTTGATGATTTTATCAGCAGGTATGATGAATGTTGATGATTTTATCAGCAGGTATCGGGTATGATGAATGTTGATGATTTTATCAGCAGGTATCGGGTATGATGAATGTTGATGATTTTATTAGCAGGTATCGGGTATGATGAATGTTGATGATTTTATCAGCAGGTATCGGGTATGATGAATGTTGATGATTTTATCAGCAGGTATCGGGTATGATGAATGTTGATGATTTTATCAGCAGGTATCGGGTATGATGAATGATGATGATTTTATCAGCAGGTATCGGGTATGATGAATGTTGATGATTTTATCAGCAGGTATCGGGTATGATGAATGTTGATGATTTTATCAGCAGGTATCGGGTATGATGAATGTTG
Organism: Limnoperna fortunei; assembly: GCA_944474755.1. Lineage (NCBI taxonomy): Eukaryota > Metazoa > Mollusca > Bivalvia > Mytilida > Modiolidae > Limnoperna > Limnoperna fortunei. The sequence continues at coordinate 101,239,987 of OX104114.1, read as the reverse complement.
ATGATTTTATCAGCAGGTATCGGGTATGATGAATGTTGATGATTTTATCAGCAGGTATCGGGTATGATGAATGTTGATGATTTTATCAGCAGGTATTGGGTATGATGAATGTTGATGATTTTATCAGCAGGTATCGGGTATGATGAATGTTGATGATTTTATGAGCAGGTATCGGGTATGATGAATGTTGATGATTTTATCCGCAGGTATCGGGTATGATGAATGTTGATGATTTTATTAGCAGGTATCGGGTATGATGAATGTTGATGATTTTATCAGCAGGTATCGGGTATGATGAATGTTGATGATTTTATTAGCAGGTATCGGGTATGATGAATGTTGATGATTTTATCCGCAGGTATCGGGTATGATGAATGTTGATGATTTTATTAGCAGGTATCGGGTATGATGAATGTTGATGATTTTATCAGCAGGTATCGGGTATGATGAATGTTGATGATTTTATTAGCAGGTATCGGGTATGATGAATGTTGATGATTTTATCAGCAGGTATCGGGTATGATGAATGTTGATGATTTTATCAGCAGGTATCGGGTATGATGAATGTTGATGATTTTATTAGCAGGTATCGGGTATGATGAATGTTGATGATTTTATCAGCAGGTATCGGGTATGATGAATGTTGATGATTTTATCAGCAGGTATCGGGTATGATGAATGTTGATGATTTTATCAGCAGGTATCGGGTATGATGAATGTTGATGATTTTATCAGCAGGTATCGGGTATGATGAATGTTGATGATTTTATCAGCAGGTATCGGGTATGATGAATGATGATGATTTTATCAGCAGGTATCGGGTATGATGAATGTTGATGATTTTATCAGCAGGTATCGGGTATGATGAATGTTGATGATTTTATCAGCAGGTATCGGGTATGATGAATGTTGCAGGTATCGGGTATGATGAATGATGATGATTTTATCAGCAGGTATCGGGTATGATGAATGTTGATGATTTTATCAGCAGGTATCGGGTATGATGAATGATGATGATTTTATCAGCAGGTATCGGGTATGATGAATGTTGATGATTTTATCAGCAGGTATCGGGTATGATGAATGTTGATGATTTTATCAGCAGGTATCGGGTATGATGAATGTTGATGATTTTATCAGCAGGTATCGGGTATGATGAATGTTGATGATTTTATCAGCAGGTATGATGAATGTTGATGATTTTATCAGCAGGTATCGGGTATGATGAATGATGATGATGATTTTATCAGCAGGTATCGGGTATGATGAATGTTGATGATTTTATCCGCAGGTATCGGGTATGATGAATATGATTTTATTAGCAGGTATCGGGTATGATGAATGTTGATGATTTTATCAGCAGGTATCGGGTATGATGAATGTTGATGATTTTATTAGCAGGTATCGGGTATGATGAATGTTGATGATTTTATCCGCAGGTATCGGGTATGATGAATGTTGATGATTTTATTAGCAGGTATCGGGTATGATGAATGTTGATGATTTTATCAGCAGGTATCGGGTATGATGAATGTTGATGATTTTATTAGCAGGTATCGGGTATGATGAATGTTGATGATTTTATCAGCAGGTATCGGGTATGATGAATGTTGATGATTTTATCAGCAGGTATCGGGTATGATGAATGTTGACGATTTTATTAGCAGGTATCGGGTATGATGAATGTTGATGATTTTATCAGCAGGTATCGGGTATGATGAATGTTGATGATTTTATCAGCAGGTATCGGGTATGATGAATGTTGATGATTTTATCAGCAGGTATCGGGTATGATGAATGTTGATGATTTTATCAGCAGGTATCGGGTATGATGAATGTTGATGATTTTATCAGCAGGTATCGGGTATGATGAATGATGATGATTTTATCAGCAGGTATCGGGTATGATGAATGTTGATGATTTTATTAGCAGGTATCGGGTATGATGAATGTTGATGATTTTATCAGCAGGTATCGGGTATGATGAATGTTGCAGGTATCGGGTATGATGAATGATGATGATTTTATCAGCAGGTATCGGGTATGATGAATGTTGATGATTTTATCAGCAGGTATCGGGTATGATGAATGATGATGATTTTATCAGCAGGTATCGGGTATGATGAATGTTGATGATTTTATCAGCAGGTATCGGGTATGATGAATGTTGATGATTTTATCAGCAGGTATCGGGTATGATGAATGTTGATGATTTTATCAGCAGGTATCGGGTATGATGAATGTTGATGATTTTATCAGCAGGTATGATGAATGTTGATGATTTTATCAGCAGGTATCGGGTATGATGAATGATGATGATTTTATCAGCAGGTATCGGGTATGATGAATGTTGATGATTTTATCCGCAGGTATCGGGTATGATGAATGTTGATGATTTTATTAGCAGGTATCGGGTATGATGAATGTTGATGATTTTATCAGCAGGTATCGGGTATGATGAATGTTGATGATTTTATTAGCAGGTATCGGGTATGATGAATGTTGATGATTTTATCAGCAGGTATCGGGTATGATGAATGTTGATGATTTTATCAGCAGGTATCGGGTATGATGAATGTTGATGATTTTATTAGCAGGTATCGGGTATGATGAATGTTGATGATTTTATCAGCAGGTATCGGGTATGATGAATGTTGATGATTTTATCAGCAGGTATCGGGTATGATGAATGATGATGATTTTATCAGCAGGTATCGGGTATGATGAATGTTGATGATTTTATCAGCAGGTATCGGGTATGATGAATGTTGATGATTTTATCAGCAGGTATCGGGTATGATGAATGATGATGATTTTATCAGCAGGTATCGGGTATGATGAATGTTGATGATTTTATCAGCAGGTATCGGGTATGATGAATGTTGATGATTTTATCAGCAGGTATCGGGTATGATGAATGTTGCAGGTATCGGGTATGATGAATGATGATGATTTTATCAGCAGGTATCGGGTATGATGAATGTTGATGATTTTATCAGCAGGTATCGGGTATGATGAATGATGATGATTTTATCAGCAGGTATCGGGTATGATGAATGTTGATGATTTTATCAGCAGGTATCGGGTATGATGAATGTTGATGATTTTATCAGCAGGTATCGGGTATGATGAATGTTGATGATTTTATCAGCAGGTATCGGGTATGATGAATGTTGATGATTTTATCAGCAGGTATGATGAATGTTGATGATTTTATCAGCAGGTATCGGGTATGATGAATGATGATGATTTTATCAGCAGGTATCGGGTATGATGAATGTTGATGATTTTATCAGCAGGTATCGGGTATGATGAATGTTGATGATTTTATCAGCAGGTATGATGAATGTTGATGATTTTATCAGCAGGTATCGGGTATGATGAATGTTGATGATTTTATCAGCAGGTATCGGGTATGATGAATGTTGATGATTTTATTAGCAGGTATCGGGTATGATGAATGTTGATGATTTTATTAGCAGGTATCGGGTATGATGAATGTTGATGATTTTATCAGCAGGTATCGGGTATGATGAATGTTGATGATTTTATCAGCAGGTATCGGGTATGATGAATGTTGATGATTTTATCAGCAGGTATCGGGTATGATGAATGATGATGATTTTATCAGCAGGTATCGGGTATGATGAATGTTGATGATTTTATCAGCAGGTATCGGGTATGATGAATGATGATGATTTTATCAGCAGGTATCGGGTATGATGAATGTTGATGATTTTATCAGCAGGTATCGGGTATGATGAATGTTGATGATTTTATCAGCAGGTATGATGAATGTTGATGATTTTATCAGCAGGTATCGGGTATGATGAATGTTGATGATTTTATCAGCAGGTATCGGGTATGATGAATGTTGATGATTTTATTAGCAGGTATCGGGTATGATGAATGTTGATGATTTTATCAGCAGGTATCGGGTATGATGAATGTTGATGATTTTATCAGCAGGTATCGCGTATGATGAATGTTGATGATTTTATCAGCAGGTATCGGGTATGATGAATGATGATGATTTTATCAGCAGGTATCGGGTATGATGAATGTTGATGATTTTATCAGCAGGTATCGGGTATGATGAATGTTGATGATTTTATCAGCAGGTATCGGGTATGATGAATGTTGATGATTTTATCAGCAGGTATCGGGTATGATGAATGTTGATGATTTTATCAGCAGGTATCGGGTATGATGAATGTTGATGATTTTATCAGCAGGTATTGGGTATGATGAATGTTGATGATTTTATCAGCAGGTATCGGGTATGATGAATGTTGATGATTTTATGAGCAGGTATCGGGTATGATGAATGTTGATGATTTTATCAGCAGGTATCGGGTATGATGAATGTTGATGATTTTATTAGCAGGTATCGGGTATGATGAATGTTGATGATTTTATCAGCAGGTATCGGGTATGATGAATGTTGATGATTTTATTAGCAGGTATCGGGTATGATGAATGTTGATGATTTTATCCGCAGGTATCGGGTATGATGAATGTTGATGATTTTATTAGCAGGTATCGGGTATGATGAATGTTGATGATTTTATCAGCAGGTATCGGGTATGATGAATGTTGATGATTTTATTAGCAGGTATCGGGTATGATGAATGTTGATGATTTTATCAGCAGGTATCGGGTATGATGAATGTTGATGATTTTATCAGCAGGTATCGGGTATGATGAATGTTGATGATTTTATTAGCAGGTATCGGGTATGATGAATGTTGATGATTTTATCAGCAGGTATCGGGTATGATGAATGTTGATGATTTTATCAGCAGGTATCGGGTATGATGAATGTTGATGATTTTATCAGCAGGTATCGGGTATGATGAATGTTGATGATTTTATCAGCAGGTATCGGGTATGATGAATGTTGATGATTTTATCAGCAGGTATCGGGTATGATGAATGATGATGATTTTATCAGCAGGTATCGGGTATGATGAATGTTGATGATTTTATCAGCAGGTATCGGGTATGATGAATGTTGATGATTTTATCAGCAGGTATCGGGTATGATGAATGTTGCAGGTATCGGGTATGATGAATGATGATGATTTTATCAGCAGGTATCGGGTATGATGAATGTTGATGATTTTATCAGCAGGTATCGGGTATGATGAATGATGATGATTTTATCAGCAGGTATCGGGTATGATGAATGTTGATGATTTTATTAGCAGGTATCGGGTATGATGAATGTTGATGATTTTATCAGCAGGTATCGGGTATGATGAATGTTGATGATTTTATCAGCAGGTATCGGGTATGATGAATGTTGATGATTTTATCAGCAGGTATGATGAATGTTGATGATTTTATCAGCAGGTATCGGGTATGATGAATGATGATGATTTTATCAGCAGGTATCGGGTATGATGAATGTTGATGATTTTATCAGCAGGTATCGGGTATGATGAATGTTGATGATTTTATCAGCAGGTATGATGAATGTTGATGATTTTATCAGCAGGTATCGGGTATGATGAATGTTGATGATTTTATCAGCAGGTATCGGGTATGATGAATGTTGATGATTTTATTAGCAGGTATCGGGTATGATGAATGTTGATGATTTTATCAGCAGGTATCGGGTATGATGAATGTTGATGATTTTATCAGCAGGTATCGGGTATGATGAATGTTGATGATTTTATCAGCAGGTATCGGGTATGATGAATGATGATGATTTTATCAGCAGGTATCGGGTATGATGAATGTTGATGATTTTATTAGCAGGTATCGGGTATGATGAATGTTGATGATTTTATCAGCAGGTATCGGGTATGATGAATGTTGATGATTTTATCAGCAGGTATCGGGTATGATGAATGTTGATGATTTTATCAGCAGGTATCGGGTATGATGAATGTTGATGATTTTATCAGCAGGTATTGGGTATGATGAATGTTGATGATTTTATCAGCAGGTATCGGGTATGATGAATGTTGATGATTTTATGAGCAGGTATCGGGTATGATGAATGTTGATGATTTTATCCGCAGGTATCGGGTATGATGAATGTTGATGATTTTATTAGCAGGTATCGGGTATGATGAATGTTGATGATTTTATCAGCAGGTATCGGGTATGATGAATGTTGATGATTTTATTAGCAGGTATCGGGTATGATGAATGTTGATGATTTTATCCGCAGGTATCGGGTATGATGAATGTTGATGATTTTATTAGCAGGTATCGGGTATGATGAATGTTGATGATTTTATCAGCAGGTATCGGGTATGATGAATGTTGATGATTTTATTAGCAGGTATCGGGTATGATGAATGTTGATGATTTTATCAGCAGGTATCGGGTATGATGAATGTTGATGATTTTATCAGCAGGTATCGGGTATGATGAATGTTGATGATTTTATTAGCAGGTATCGGGTATGATGAATGTTGATGATTTTATCAGCAGGTATCGGGTATGATGAATGTTGATGATTTTATCAGCAGGTATCGGGTATGATGAATGTTGATGATTTTATCAGCAGGTATCGGGTATGATGAATGTTGATGATTTTATCAGCAGGTATCGGGTATGATGAATGTTGATGATTTTATCAGCAGGTATCGGGTATGATGAATGATGATGATTTTATCAGCAGGTATCGGGTATGATGAATGTTGATGATTTTATCAGCAGGTATCGGGTATGATGAATGATGATGATTTTATCAGCAGGTATCGGGTATGATGAATGTTGATGATTTTATCAGCAGGTATCGGGTATGATGAATGATGATGATTTTATCAGCAGGTATCGGGTATGATGAATGATGATGATTTTATCAGCAGGTATCGGGTATGATGAATGTTGTTGAATTTATCAGCAGGTATCGGGTATGATGAATGTTGATGATTTTATCAGCAGGTATCGGGTATGATGAATGTTGATGATTTTATCAGCAGGTATCGGGTATGATGAATGTTGATGATTTTATCAGCAGGTATCGGGTATGATGAATGTTGATGATTTTATCAGCAGGTATCGGGTATGATGAATGTTGATGATTTTATCAGCAGGTATCGGGTATGATGAATGTTGATGATTTTATCAGCAGGTATCGGGTATGATGAATGTTGATGATTTTATCAGCAGGTATCGGGAATGATGAATGTTGATGATTTTATCAGCAGGTATCGGCTATGATGAATGTTGATGATTTTATCAGCAGGTATCGGGTATGATGAATGTTGATGATTTTATCAGCAGGTATCGGGTATGATGAATGTTGATGATTTTATCAGCAGGTATCGGGTATGATGAATGATGATGATTTTATCAGCAGGTATCGGGTATGATGAATGTTGATGATTTTATCAGCAGGTATCGAGTATGATGAATGTTGATGATTTTATCAGCAGGTATCGGGTATGATGAATGTTGATGATTTTATCAGCAGGTATCGGGTATGATGAATGTTGATGATTTTATCAGCAGGTATCGGGTATGATGAATGTTGATGATTTTATCAGCAGGTATCGGGTATGATGAATGTTGATGATTTTATCAGCAGGTATCGGGTATGATGAATGTTGTTGATTTTATCAGCAGGTATCGGGTATGATGAATGTTGATGATTTTATCAGCAGGTATCGGGTATGATGAATGTTGATGATTTTATCAGCAGGTATCGGGTATGATGAATGTTGATGATTTTATCAGCAGGTATCGGGTATGATGAATGTTGATGATTTTATCAGCAGGTATCGGGTATGATGAATGTTGATGATTTTATCAGCAGGTATCGGGTATGATGAATGTTGATGATTTTATCAGCAGGTATCGGGTATGATGAATGTTGATGATTTTATCAGCAGGTATCGGGTATGATGAATGATGATGATTTTATCAGCAGGTATCGGGTATGATGAATGATGATGATTTTATCCGCAGGTATCGGGTATGATGAATGTTGTTGATTTTATCAGCAGGTATCGGGTATGATGAATGTTGATGATTTTATCAGCAGGTATCGGGTATGATGAATGTTGATGATTTTATCAGCAGGTATCGGGTATGATGAATGTTGATGATTTTATCAGCAGGTATCGGGTATGATGAATGTTGATGATTTTATCAGCAGGTATCGGGTATGATGAATGTTGATGATTTTATCAGCAGGTATCGGGTATGATGAATGTTGATGATTTTATCAGCAGGTATCGGGTATGATGAATGTTGATGATTTTATCAGCAGGTATCGGGTATGATGAATGTTGATGATTTTATCAGCAGGTATCGGGTATGATGAATGTTGATGATTTTATCAGCAGGTATCGGGTATGATGAATGTTGATGATTTGATCAGCAGGTATCGGGTATGATGAATGTTGATGATTTTATCAGCAGGTATCGGGTATGATGAATGATGATGATTTTATCAGCAGGTATCGGGTATGATGAATGTTGATGATTTTATCAGCAGGTATCGGGTATGATGAATGTTGATGATTTTATCAGCAGGTATCGGGTATGATGAATGTTGATGATTTTATCTTGTATTTGGTTGTAACGTCTTACATAGACTTGGACTATTTGGGGCTCAAAATAAACATTTTTGGTAGTTTACGGGGTATCCATAAATATTATTTTTCTGGGGGATTAGAAAAAACTTGAGGTACATGGTTGGTTGCATAAATTGTAAAACTTACCAAAACATTTAAAAAATTATATTTTTGGGGGGTATTTTCCCTCTTTGGATGAACCTATGTAAGTAAGAAATTTATGCACCTTCTTTTTTCAGATATTTTTATATGTTGATGCACAAGTTTTGAATACACTTTTTGTTCTTGGGCTGACTACAGCCTGACTGTACAATTCATTCGCCCATCAAATATTCTTGAGCTTTCATCTATAACTTAAAAAAACATTTAAAAAATGATGTTTGGGGGTAGTTTCCCCTTGAGATGAGCGTATGTTAGTATAAAGAAACGTATGATTACCCCCCTTCCACCAACACCACTACCAGGCTGCTATTGTTTGTATTTAAGCTTTGAATAACCTGCAATCTATTTCTCTTACTTATACACTTTTTGTTCACTTTTCTGCCCTTCATTTGCCCATCTACACTTTTTGTTCACTCTTCTGCCCTTCATTTGTCCGTCTACACTTTTTGTTCACTTTTCTGCCCTTCATTTGCCCGTCTACACTTTTTGTTCACTTTTCTGCCCTTCATTTGCCCGTCTACACTTTTTGTTCACTTTTCTGCCCTTCATTTGCATGTCTACACTTTTTGTTCACTTTTCTGCCCTTCATTTGCCCATCTACACTTTTTGTTCACTTTTCTGCCCTTCATTTGTCCGTTTACACTTTCTGATCACTTAATTTTCTCCCCTTCATTTGCCCGTCTACACTTTTTGTTCACTTCTCTGCCCTTCATTTGCCTGTCTACACTTTTTGTTCACTTTTCTGCCCTTCATTTGCCGTCTACACTTTTTGTTCACTTTTCTGCCCTTCATTTCCCGTCTACACTTTTTGTTCACTTTTCTGCCCTTCATTTGCCCGTCTACACTTTTTGTTCACTTTTCTGCCCCTCATTTGCCCGTCTACACTTTTTGTTCACTAGCTATAGCTATAGCCTGACTCTGCCCTTCATTTGCCCGTCTACACTTTTTGTTCACTAGCTATAGCTATAGCCTGACTCTGCCCTTCATTTGCCCGTCTACACTTTTTGTTCACTGGCTACCTATAGCCTGACTCTGCCCTTCATTTGTCCGTCTACACTTTTTGTTCACTTTTCTGCCCTTCATTTGCCGTCTACACTATTTGTTCACTTTTCTGCCCTTCATTTCCCGTCTACACTTTTTTTTCACTCTTCTGCCGTTCATTTCCCGTCTACACTTTTTGTTCACATTTCTGCCCTTCATTTGCCCGTCTAAACTTTTTGTTCCCTGGCTACCTTTAGCCTGACTCTGCCCTTCATTTGCCCGTCTACACTTTTTGTTCACTGGCTATAGATATAGCCTGACTCTGCCCTTCATTTGCCCGTCTACACTTTTTGTTCACTGGCTATAGATATAGCCTGACTCTGCCCTTCATTTGCCCGTCTACACTTTTTGTTCACTGGCTACCTATAGCCTGAATCTGCCCTTCATTTGCCCGTCTACACTTTTTGTTCACTGGTTATAGCTATAGCCTGACTCTGCCCTTCATTTGCCCGTCTACACTTTTTGTTCACTGGCTACCTATAGCCGACTCTGTCCTTCATTTGCCCGTCTACACTTTTTGTTCACTTGCTACCTATAGCCCGACTCTGCCCTTCATATGCACGTCTACACTTTTTGTTCACTGGCTACCTATAGCCTGACTCTGCCCTTCATTTGCCCGTCTAAACTTTTTGTTCACTGGCTACCTATAGCCTGACTCTGCCCTTCATTTGTCCGTCTACACTTTTTGTTCACTTTTCTGCCCTTCATTTGCCGTCTACACTATTTGTTCACTTTTCTGCCCTTCATTTCCCGTCTACACTTTTTTTTCACTCTTCTGCCGTTCATTTCCCGTCTACACTTTTTGTTCACATTTCTGCCCTTCATTTGCCCGTCTAAACTTTTTGTTCCCTGGCTACCTTTAGCCTGACTCTGCCCTTCATTTGCCCGTCTACACTTTTTGTTCACTGGCTATAGATATAGCCTGACTCTGCCCTTCATTTGCCCGTCTACACTTTTTGTTCACTGGCTACCTATAGCCTGAATCTGCCCTTCATTTGCTCGTCTACACTTTTTGTTCACTGGCTATAGCTATAGCCTGACTGCCCTTCATTTGCCCGTCTACACTTTTTGTTCACTGGCTACCTATAGCCGACGTTGTCCTTCATTTGCCCGTCTACACTTTTTGTTCACTTGCTACCTATAGCCCGACTCTGCCCTTCATATGCACGTCTACACTTTTTGTTCACTGGCTACCTATAGCCTGACTCTGCCCTTCATTTGCCCGTCTAAACTTTTTGTTCACTGGCTACATATAGCCTGACGCTTCCCTTCATTTGCCCATCTACACTTTTTGTTCACTGGCTACCTATAGCCTGACTTTGTCCTTCATTTGCCCGTCTACACTTTCTGTTCACTTGCTACCTATAGCTTAACTCGGCCCTTCATTTACCCGTCTACACTTTTTGTTCACTTGCTACCTATAGCCCGACTCTGCCCTTCATATGCACGTCTACACTTTTTGTTCACTGGCTACCTATAGCCTGACTCTGCCCTTCATTTGCCCGTCTAAACTTTTTGTTCACTGGCTACATATAGCCTGACACTTCCCTTCATTTGTCCGTCTACACTTTTTGTTCACTTTTCTGCCCTTCATTTGCCCGTCTACACTTTTTGTTCACTTTTCTGCCCTTCATTTGCCCGTCTACACTTTTTGTTCACTTTTCTGCCCTTCATTTGCATGTCTACTTTTTTTGTTCACTTTTCTGCCCTTCATTTGCCCATCTACACTTTTTGTTCACTTTTCTGCCCTTCATTTGTCCGTGTACACTTTTTGATCACTTTTCTGCCCTTCATTTGCCCGTCTACACTTTTTGTTCACTTCTCTGCCCTTCATTTGCCTGTCTACACTTTTTGTTCACTTTTCTACCCTTCATTTGCCGTCTACACTTTTTGTTCACTTTTCTGCCCTTCATTTCCCGTCTACACTTTTTGTTCACTTTTCTGCCCTTCATTTGCCCGTCTACACTTTTTGTTCACTGGCTACCTATAGCCTGACTCTGCCCTTCATTTGCCCGTCTACACTTTTTGTTCACTAGCTATAGCTATAGCCTGACTCTGCCCTTCATTTGCCCGTCTACATTTTTTGTTCACTTGCTACCTATAGCCTGACTCTGCCCTTCATTTGTCCGTCTACACTTTTTGTTCACTGGCTACCTATAGCCTGACTCTGCCCTTCATTTGCCCGTCTACACTTTTTGTTCACTAGCTATAGCTATAGCCTGACTCTGCCCTTCATTTGCCCGTCTACACTTTGTGTTCACTGGCTACCTATAGCCTGACTCTGCCCTTCATTTGTCCGTCTACACTTTTTGTTCACTTTTCTGCCCTTCATTTGCCGTCTACACTTTTTGTTCACTGGCTATAGATATAGCCTGACTCTGCCCTTCATTTGCCCGTCTACACTTTTTGTTCACTGGCTACCTATAGCCTGACTCTACCCATCATTTGCCCGTCTATACTTTTTGTTCACTGGCTATAGCTATAGCCTGACTCTGCCCTTCATTTGCCCGTCTACACTTTTTGTTCACTGGCTACCTATAGCCTGACTCTGTCCTTCATTTGCCAGTCTACACTTTTTGTTCACTGGCTACCTATAGCCTGACTCTGTCCTTCATTTGCCCGTCTACACTTTTTGTTCACTTGCTACATATAGCCCGACTCTGCCCTTCATATGCACGTCTACTTTTTGTTCACTGGCTACCTATAGCCTGACTCTGCCCTTCATTTGCCCGTCTACACTTTCTGTTCACTTGCTACCTATAGCTTAACTCGGCCCTTCATTTACCCGTCTACACTTTTTGTTCACTTGCTACCTATAGCCCGACTCTGTCCTTCATATGCACGTCTACACTTTTTGTTCACTGGCTACCTATAGCCTGACTCTGCCCTTCATTTGCCCGTCTAAACTTTTTGTTCACTGGCTACCTATAGCCTGACTCTGTCCTTCATTTGCCCGTCTACACTTTTTGTTCACTTGCTACATATAGCCCGACTCTGCCCTTCATATGCACGTCTACTTTTTGTTCACTGGCTACCTATAGCCTGACTCTGCCCTTCATTTGCCCGTCTACACTTTTTGTTCACTGGCTACCTATAGCCTGACGCTTCCCTTCATTTGCCCATCTACACTTTTTGTTCACTGGCTACCTATAGCCTGACTTTGTCCTTCATTTGCCCGTTTAAACGTTTTGGTTCGCTGGCTACCTATAGCCTGACTCTGCCCTTCATTTGCCCGTCTACACATTTTGTTCACTGTCTACCTATAGCCTGACTTTGTCCTTCATTTGCCCGTCTACGTTGTTTGTTCACTGGCTACCTACAGCCTGACTCTGCCCTTCATTTGCCCGTCTAATACTCTGTGTGCTTTTATTTTTTTCTGAGTTTGCATGGAACGGGTCACCCCGATTTTCCGAAACCCCATTAGTCCTACACCCCACTGGTCCGACGCTCCAATAGTCCGACATGCTATTGTCCAAAACCGTAATAGTTCGACACCCTGACACAATCCACATCGTTCGATTTGATCGTTTGTGTGTTAAACTAAGTTCTGTTGAATTTCTGATATTTAGCTATGTCCTGCGGTGTTGACATATTGGAATACAAATATAAATGTTGTTAAGGACCATTAAATGGATATTGCTGACAAGTGTTGTTTCTATTAGTTCGCCAGTTTCAGAAAAGAAGCTTTTAAAAATGCCATAGGTGTCTATGTTTAATAAAGCCTAGTCCGAGGATCCTCTGTCGACCACACAACGCATTGATAGACTTTGATGGGTGTGTTGGTCCCCGCTCTTATCAAATTCTAAAAAGAGCTGGACGGCAGAGGATTAGCGGACGAAATAAAGCCCTGTGTGGACAGCCATATTGGATTTTGTACTAATTTATAGAGCATAAACAAAGACTATCAAATAAATATTTAAATACGATTGACCTTTTCGAAATCATATAGTCACGTAGACTGGGGAGATGGGTGGGAGGGGGGCGGGGGGTAACATCGGTAGATTATTAGAAAATAATTAACATTCTTCACATATAATTCTACATGAAACATAGACCTGCAGCACATCCAATGAGCATCGTGGTCAAGTTTGGTTTTAGCTAGACCAGTGGTATACGGCTATATACAAAATTATTAGACAGCGACATTGGTAATGTCAACGGACGCAAACTGATGGCAAAAGATAATCTGATTTACACATCGTCAAAAATCAGTTTACATTCATTAACCTATTCATTGTTACAGTTGCTGTTATGACATCCATCACTTCATATATGTCTATGTACAATGTCAGGTGGTTGCTTGACTCCGTCGGCATACTTCATATGTCTACTTACCATGTTAGGTGGTTGTTTGACTCCGTCGGCATACTTCATATGTCTACTTACCATGTTAGGTGGTTGCTTGACTCCGTCGGCATACTTCATATATGTCTACTTACAATATCAGGTGGTTGCTTGACTCCGTCGGCATACTTCATATATGTCTACTTACAATGTCAGGTGGTTGCTTGACTCCGTCGGCATACTTCATATGTCTACTGACCATGTTAGGTGGTTGCTTGACTCCGTCGGCATACTTCATAAAAGTCTACTTACAATGTCAGGTGGTTGCTCGACTCCGTCGGCATACTTCATATATGTCTACTTACAATGTCAGGTGGTTGCTTGACTCCGTCGGCATACTTCATATATGTCTACTAACAATGTCAGGTGGTTGTTTGACTCCATCGGCATACTTCATATATGTCTACTTACAATGTCAGGTGGTTGCTTGACTCCGTCGGCATACTTCATATATGTCTACTTACAATGTCAGGTGGTTGCTTGACTCCGTCGGCATACTTCATATATGTCTACTTACAATGTCAGGTGGTTGCTCGACTCCGTCGGCATACTTCATATATGTCTACTAACAATGTCAGGTGGTTGCTTGACTCCGTCGGAATACTTCATATATGTCTACTTACATTGTCAGGTGGTTGCTTGACTCCGTCGGCATACTTCATAAAAGTCTACTTACAATGTCAGGTGGTTGCTTGACTCTGTCGGCATACTTCATATTTGTCTACTTACAATGTCAGGTGGTTGCTTGACTCCGTCGGCATACTTCATATATGTCTACTTACATTGTCAGGTGGTTGCTTGACTCCGTCGGCATACTTCATAAAAGTCTACTTACAATGTCAGGTGGTTGCTTGACTCCGTCGGCATACTTCATATATGTCTACTTACATTGTCAGGGTGTTGCTTGACTCCGTCGGCATACTTCACAAAAGTCTACTTACAATGTCAGGTGGTTGCTGGATACGATCGGCATACTTGGTAATTGCGTGCTGACGGTGTTAGGTGGTTGCTTGACACGAGCGGCATACTTGATAATTGCGTGCTGACGGTGTTAGCTGGTTGCTTGACACGAGCGGCATACTTGATAATTAAGTGCTGGCGGTGTTAGGTGGTTCCTTGACACGATCATGATACTTGAAAATTGTTTGCTGGTGGTGTTATGTGCTTCTTTGACACGATCGGCTTACTTGATATTGTTATGTGGTTCTATCGATCGGCACACTTAATAACTGTTTACTGACGGTGTTAGGTGGTTGCTTGACATGACCGATATACTTGTAATTGTTTATACTGATGGTGTTCTTTCTGCTTTGCACGATCGGCATACCTGATAACTGTGTACTTGTGTACTGTCGGTGTAAGATGATTAGGAATTTCCTAGCTAAGTTTTTCAGGGTTTCGTGGACACATGTGGACACAGAAACATTAACTTGTAAGGATGGTGCTGTCGGTGTTAGATGTCAGCTTTACAGCATCGCTATACTTGACAATTGTATACTGCCGGTGTTAGGTTGCTGCTCGACACTACCGGTATACTTGATAATGTTTTACTGACGGTGTTAAAAGGTACCTTGACACTACCGGTATACTTGATAATGTTTTACTGACGGTGTTAAAAGGTACATTAACACTACCGGTATACTTTATAATGTTTTACTGACGGTGTTAAATGGTACCTTGACACCACCGGTATACTTGATAATGTTTTACTGACGGTGTTAAAAGGTACCTTGACACTACCGGTATACTTGATAATGTTTTACTGACAGGTGTTAAAAGGTACATTAACACTACCGGTATACTTGATAATGTTTTACTGACGGTGTTAAAAGGTACCATGATACTACCGGTATACTTGATAATGTTTTACTGACGGTGTTAAAAGGTACCTTGACACTACCGGTATACTTGATGTTTTACTGACGGTGTAAAAAGGTACCTTGACACTACCGGTATACTTAATAATGTTTTACTGACGGTGTAAAGAGGTACCTTGACACTACCGGTATACTTGATAATGTTTTACTGACGGTGTTAAAAGGTACCTTGACACTACCGGTATACTTGATGTTTTACTGACGGTGTTAAAAGGTACATTGACACTACCGGTATACATTTGTACTTGATAATGTTTTACTGACGGTGTTAAAAGGTATCTTGACACTACCGGTATACTTGATAATGTTTTACTGACGGTGTTAAAAGGTACCTTGACACTACCGGTATACTTGATAATGTTTTACTAACGGTGTTAAAAGGTACCTTGACACTACCGGTATACTTGATAATGTTTTACTGACGGTGTTAAAAGGTTCCTTGACACCACCGGTATACTTGATAATGTTTTACTGACGGTGTTAAAAGGTACCTTGACACTACCGGTATACTTGATGTTTTACTGACGGTGTTAAAAGGTACCTTGACACTACCGGTATACTTGATAATGTATTACTGACGGTGTAAAAAGGTACCTTGACACTACCGGTATACTTGATAATGTTTTACTGACGGTGTAAAAAGGTACCTTGACACTACCGGTATACTTGATAATGTTTTACTGACGGTGTTAAAAGGTACCTTGACACTACCGGTATACTTGATAATGTTATACTGACGGTGTTAAAAGGTACCTTGACACTACCGGTATACTTTATAATGTTTTACTGACGGTGTTAAAAGGTATCTTGACACTACCGGTATACTTGATGTTATACTGACGGTGTTAAAAGGCACCTTGACACTACCGGTATACTTGATGTTTTACTGACGGTGTAAAAAGGTACCTTGACACTACCGGTATACTTTATAATGTTTTACTGACGGTGTTAAAAGGTATCTTGACACTACCGGTATACTTGATGTTATACTGACGGTGTTAAAAGGTATCTTGACACTACCGGTATACTTGATAATGTTTTATTGACGGTGTAAAAAGGTACCTTGACACTACCGGTATACTTGATAATGTTTTACTGACGGTGTAAAAAGGTACATTGACACTACCGGTATACTTGACACATTATCACACATGTCAACTTACATAGAAATCCTCTTACCCAGATACACGAGATGTTACAGGGACACATAATTTCATATACACTTCACCTCTCATTAAAATCATCTTACATGGATACTTAAAGGGAAACTTCGCGAAAAAATGAAAATTTGATATTTTACTCTTCAAAGAAAAATAAATATTATTGCCTTTTGATGTTTTATTGTATTCTATACCGTTACGCTTCTAAAGTGGATTAAAGGTGGTAAAATTTTGTGTATGGGGGCCGCCATATTGACAGTATTTTATCATGTGACTGCGTTTGTGACGTGATAAATGTAATTATCCAGTAAATATGATAATTAATCCAGTTTAAAAATATGTTTTTCTGCATTAGCTCTTTGAAGAATATATAAACTGTGGCGATGACTAATGACCGGCTGACAACATAAGATTACCAAATACGTTTTAATGTTTTAATGATCTTTGTTTTAATAGAAGTATTTTTAGACACAAATTTTAACCTGTCTTTATTTAACTCAGATATAATTTACCTAAATAATAATTGTAATAAAAGATATATTTATATGATTATTTTTATATATAAAATAAAATTCCGTGGACAATTTTGCACGTCTTGAAACGGCAGTTGTACCTGGACGTGAAAATGTTACAGGTAAATCATTACTCGTTTATGAAGGGTAATTAACAGAATTAGCACACAATTAAACAAACGCCGACTTTGAAGTATGAATATTCGGACTTTTTCAAAAGCTAACCAGATTAAAGGTTAATCATGTAATTCGAAATTAGAAAGGCACACCCCTCCTGCCAAGACAGGTATGATTTGAATACACCGAAGTGTCAGAACACAGGATGTATATAAGATTTCGAATACCTTTAGATGTCAGAGGAAACGTAAAACTTACACGTTAACTCAAATATACACAACATGTAAAAGTTTGGAAACTGTGTTACGCACACGCACAATAAATGTTACCAGTAATAATAATTATAATAATAACAATAATAATTATTATAAATGTACTAAACGTGAAGTCAAAGACATGTAATTATATGTCTCTGGTGAAGTGAAATTTTGATGCACGAAAACCAGAGTATTTAAAAATATTTC
Source organism: Limnoperna fortunei (assembly GCA_944474755.1). NCBI lineage: Eukaryota > Metazoa > Mollusca > Bivalvia > Mytilida > Modiolidae > Limnoperna > Limnoperna fortunei. Next base: position 101,221,767 of record OX104114.1, on the reverse strand, counting down.
ATTTAATGACCGCTATTTCTTAAATAGTCAACTCGCAAAAGTTTCGTTCAATAAGTTGCTTAATCTGATTAAGTTGAAAATAATAATACGAATAATTTTCAATTTAATTAATATTTATGGACTTTTTTTCTTATCAAAACTGTGACTTTTTTCCTGTGACTTTCTTTCCGTTTACCGTTGTTGCTGCTGTGGAAATAATCAAGTGGGGTTTTTTGCTTAAATATAGATCAGGAATACGAAATGTAATCTTTCAAAGCCTTGTCTTATAGTACAACCTTCTGTTATTGACCGTTTCGCGTTATTATCATTCGACGACTTTTAAGGTACTAGGATGTCTAGTATCGCCATCTAGTGACGAGATGGTGACAAGATGGCGGACCTCCATAAGTGCATTTTTTACACGAAAAATTCCATGCAGAAACTTAACCACTGAAAATATAATAAAACATTAAGAGGCAAATGTATTTCTTTTTAGTTGAAGAATAACATATCAAATTTTCATTTTTTCGCGAAGTTTCCCTTTAAGATGTCACAGGGACACATCATCATACATGTCACCTCACATTTAAATCATCTTACCCGGAGACCTGTGATGTCTTAAGGACATAAAAATGTAATCTCACATGGAAATCCTCTTACCCTGATACATGAGATGCCACAGGGACACATCATCACACATGTCAACTTGAATGTTAATCATCTCACCCAGATACACGAGATGTCACAGGGACACATCATCACACATGTCACCCCACATGGAAATCATCTTACCCAGATACATGAGATGTCACAAGGACACATCATTTTAAAAACACTTCACCTCATATTAAAATCATCTTACCCGGAGACATGTGATGTCTTAAGGACATAAAAATGTCAACTCACATGGAAATCATCCCACATGAGATGTGACATGACATGTATCACACTTACACATGTCACCTAACAATGAGATGTCAACCCACTAAGACATGTGTCATTTGATATGGTTTATAGTCATGTACATCAACTGAAAACAAACCATGGTGACTGTTGCCATTTTATGTACACATTTTATTGACAGTGAAACCATTTATACTAAATGTTGACGTATTTTTGTTATTGTCTTTTCTATAGTAAAGTTTGACCTACATTACAACGGAAGTATATTGTATGCGTTTTCGCATGAATTCTCTTGTTTAAAGATAGCTGACCATATACGGTTTTTACCACAGTAAAGTAAATGACCATTGTTTCAACACAGTCGTTTACAAATACAGTGTTTGTTTGGAAGAGTACATTGTTGTCTGTTCGAAATCCTTCTGGTAATATCGTCTGCAGTTAAGGCGGGCAAATCCTCGCGGTTTGTCCGAATACCACTGAACGTTACGAAAGCAGACAATCTTTTTGAAAATAACGCGAGGTCCCTGTAGAAACTCAAATGGCTGACTTCCTATGTAAAATTCCTGTAACAAATGTCAAGGACGATTTGGAACTTGTCAACAACAAAGGCATATATAAAATATGGACGTGTTATCGTGAAGAAATGTTTTAAATTGGATTTTAACACTACAAAGGTACAATATGGAATAATAAAAAAATGCAAGCAAAACACCTAGCGCAGCTGGGTGTAACATTTAGTATAAGTGATTACAAAATAATACAAAATAATACCTTTATTTGTTTTTAGTTTAAACATATTTTATTTGCTCAAATTTGCAAATAGGATAATACACAAGTTAGACATACTTATGACGTCTTCTCCAAATATACAATATGTTGCAAAAGAACATTTATGGAGCATGCATACAATTTAATACAATATATATTATATGTTATTATTACTTATATCCATGTGCAGTCTAATACAAATACAAAGTCAGTGAATCTGATACATGTACTGTAAATAAATTGTTGACTTGTCATTAGAATACACAAATATAACCAAGTCAGTGAATATGATACATGTACTGTAAATAAATTGTTGATTTGTCATTAGAATACACAAATATAACAAAGTCAGTAAATATGATACATGTACTGTAAATAAATTGTTGACTTGTCATTAGAATACACAAATATAACCAAGTCAGTGAATATGATACATGTACTGTAAATAAATTGTTGATTTGTCATTAGAATACACAAATATAACCAAGTCAGTGAATATGATACATGTACTGTAAATAAATTGTTGACTTGTCATTAGAATACACAAATATAACCAAGTCAGTGAATATGATACATGTACTGTAAATAAATTGTTGATTTGTCATTAGAATACACAAATTTAACCAAGTCACATCCTCACAAGTCAGGGTTTCTGTGTCCACAAAACCTGGACAAACTTAGCTAGGAAATTCCCAGGCAGGAAGATTTTCATGTGACGTCAAATCCAATGAAATTGATTGAAAGAAGCAAGTGTTTAGCAGTAGTCATTCTTAATCATTCTTGAGTGGGAAGAAGGCGTAACACAACTAATAAATAACGCATTAATAACAAACTATTAACACTACTGTCATAAAATACACTGATTTTCACATGGTCTATGCAACACATCCGTTTGGTTTATTGACCATAGACATCGGGATATCCCCTAACCAAGTCGTGAATGAAAGCAAGCTTTTGATTGGCTACATTGTACATTCAGGTATGATGTAGCCAATCAAAATAGTGACTTCTAGCCCGGGAATTTCCTAGCTAGGGTTTCGTGCACACATGAGGACACACAAACCCTGACTTGTGAGGAGAATATGTTACACAACAGCTCAGACGGAAAACGCAAAATCCGCGATTCGGCAATGGACCAAATAAACTGATCAAGGACGGTCATCGCGACCGAAAGTGGATGAAGTCAGTAAATATGATACATGTACTGTAAATAAATTATTGACTTGTAATTTGAATACACAATTATAACCAAGTCTGTGAATATGATACATCATGTACATGTACTGTAAATAAATTGTTGACATGTCATTTGAATACACAAATATAACCAAGTCAGTGAATATGTTACATGTACTGTAAAAAAATTATTGACTTGTCATTAGAATACACAAATATAACCAAGTCAGTGAATATGATACATGTACTGTAAATAAATTGTTGACTTGTCAATAGAATACACAAATATAACCAAGTCAGTGAATATGATACATGTACTGTAAATAAATTGTTGACTTGTCATTTGAATACACAAATATAACCAAGTCAGTGAATATGATACATGTACTGTAAATAAATTGTTGACTTGTCATTTGAATACACAAATATAACCAAGTCAGTGAATATGATACATGTACTGTAAATAAATTGTTGACTTGTCATTAGAATACACAAATATAACCAAGTCTGTGAATATGATACATGTACTGTAAATAAATTGTTGACTTGTCATTTGAATACACAAATATAACCAAGTCAGTGAATATGATACATGTACTGTAAATAAATTGTTGATTTGTCATTAGAATACACAAATATAACCAAGTCAGTGAATATGATACATGTACTGTAAATAAATTGTTGATTTGTCATTAGAATACACAAATATAACCAAGTCAGTGAATATGATACATGTACTGTAAATAAATTGTTGCCTTGTCATTTTAATCAAAATATAAATTATTTAAATTGTTTATATTGAAGGAGAAGTCCTACAATGATCAATCATTACTAGACCTGTTTATGTAAAAACGATTTAACAGAGTAATTATATTGAGTACAAAATAATAAACAGAAATTGACATGACCTTTATTTGGTAGCTATTTATATAACATGTTTCTAAATATAGATATTTAGGTCAATAGGTGAACTATTCTAAACATGTCATCATGTCAGGTTTCATACTATATTGAGATTTATTACATATTCACAATATTTGACACGATTATTTAGTTCACATTATACATGGAGTAATTTAATACATTGATACACATTGTTTACATCCATGTGATCAATAACAACAGATAAGTCAGACATATGTAAACTACATGATCACTTCCTGGTGTCAATCAGAATATATTGTAATGTGGATTATTTATACTTTCTTATAAACATAAACATTGTCATGACAACCAATAACAACTGATTTAGACAGTGAATTATAACATATGTATGGATACTTAAACCAATCAGATGATGGTTGTATCTGTGTAATAATAACCTGACTCTGTTTACCATCAGGACTAATCCTGAGTACATTGTTAGACCTGTCACATATAACAAGTACATGTCCTTCATCGTCTGTTGTAATTCCCAGTGGTCCACTCATGATAGGATCAGTAAATGTAAACAAAGTGTTCCCCACTGTATCAATACAGTACAACTTATCACTGTCAGCATAGAAGATACGTCCTGCCTCACCACCACAGATATAGTAAGGTGTTACACCCACTGGTATTGTACGTGTTACCTTCAATGACATGTTCATTACCTTTATTGTTCTATCACTACAGCCTACAAACAGCTGGTTATCTCTGTACATGATACCACCACACCCCACCTTTACATCAATACGTTGTATAACTTGTCTCTGTCTGACATCTACTATCACTACAGTAGTAGGTAATGTAGTAGGTAATGTATATAATGTAGGTAATAATATAGGAGTAACTAATGTAACAGCTACAGTGTTGTTGTCTACTACAGCTATATGGTATGGTATACCAGGTAACGGAATGGTATGTTGTTGTTGTCCTGTTATATCACATGTTACTAATTGTTTACCACTCGTATCAGCTATAACTAACACATCATCATGTAACACCTTTATATCATTGATCCCATTTACATTGACATTGAAGTTATAATCCAGTGAATACATGTCCCATACATGTTGTACAATGTGATATTTAGTATCTGTTGATTTCCTGTGTTGATTGTTACAGTCCTGACACATAGATCTCTGACAGCCATGACACCAGTATACAGATGGCTCCTTGTCACAGACATGACACCTGTAATGGATTTATATAAATGTAATATCAGAATTCTGACATAAAAAAAAACAAGTAAACTTTATATTATACAAAGTAAACAACACCATGTTGTGTGTCTCTGCATTTAAAAAGATCAAAAGATGACCTCATGATTAATTTATATAAATGTGATATCCTAATGATTGAAGCTATTATTGACATACAATTATAAAGTAAATATAATAAAATAACAGTCACAATATGTCTGTATTTAAATAGGTCACATGATGAGAACTTCATTGGTTACACTTGTGTGAAAGTGCCCAATGAAATAAACATTTAATGTAACATATTTAGTTCCATGTGTTGATCATTATAGTCCTCACACATGACTTCATGATTAATATCAATAAATTACACTATACTAACTTGAATAATTAACTCTTCAAAACTTGTGGGGTCATAAAAATGTTCAAAATCTTCCTCAGGAGTGGGGACTTATAAATAGGATGTTTGTCGTAATGATCTTACTGGGGTCAAGTTAAAAGAATTAGCTGTTATATGTGTTCACATGGACTGGTTTTATATATACAAATCAGTCCATGTGACCAACTGTGATGTACTTACTACTGACCCTGTCCATGTGACTTCCTGTAAGGTACTTAGTACTGACCCTGTCCATGTGGCTCCCTGTAAGGTACTTAGTACTGACCCTGTCTATGTGACATCTGTAAGGTATTTACTACTTACCCTGTAGATGACCCAACCTCTAAGGGGAGTAAGACAATTCCCCAGATGAAAAGAATTTAAGAGACATAATTTTATGAGATACAATTTTATTAAGGGCTGTCATAAGGGTGCAAATGTGCGGGGGCAGTTGCCATGAGGCTGATTGATTGATTGTTGTTCAACATCCAGCAAGCAATATTTCATCTTTATTCAGGATGTTAGGGGGCAATTTGTCCCAGGGGAGGGGGAGTTGTCATATATAAGGGTGAGATTTTTATAGTAGGACCTCACGGTATCGATCTATTCATTGTATCGATCTATTTATTAATCCACTTATTTTCGTCAACTATAAACAACATAAATAAACAAACTTATCTTGGTTTCCTTCTTAGTTATATCCACTGATATTACTAGTCTCTCTATCTCGCCAATTCTGCTTGTTATATCCACTGATATTACTAGTCTCTCTATCTCGCCAATTCTGATTGTTATATCCACTGATATTACTAGTCTCTCTATCTCGCCAATTCTGATTGTTATATCCACTGATATTACTAGTCTCTCTATCTCGCCAATTCTGATTGTTATATCCACTGATATTTCTAGTCTCTCTATCTCGCCAATTCTGATTGTTATATCCACTGATATTACTAGTCTCTCTATCTCGCCAATTCTGCTTGTTATATCCACTGATATTACTAGTGTGTCTATCTCGCCAATTCTGATTGTTATATACACTGATATTACTAGTGTGTCTATCTCGCCAATTCTGATTGTTATATCCACTGATATTACTAGTCGCTCTATCTCGCCAATTCTGATTGTTATATCCACTGATATTACTAGTCGCTCTATCTTGCCAATTCTGATTGTTATATCCACTGATATTACTAGTCTCTCTATCTCGCCAATTCTGCTTGTTATATCCACTGATATTACTAGTCTCTCTATCTCGCCAATTCTGATTGTTATATCCACTGATATTACTAGTGTGTCTATCTCGCCAATTCTGATTGTTATATCCACTGATATTACTAGTCTCTCTATCTCGCCAATTCTGCTTGTTATATCCACTGATATTACTAGTGTGTCTATCTCGCCAATTCTGATTGTTATATCCACTGATATTACTAGTCGCTCTATCTCGCCAATTCTGATTGTTATATCCACTGATATTACTAGTCTCTCTATCTTGCCAATTCTGATTGTTATATCCACTGATATTACTAGTCTCTCTATCTCATCAATTCTGATTGTTATATCCACTGATATTACTAGTCTCTCTATCTCGCCAATTCTGCTTGTTATATCCACTGATATTACTAGTCTCTCTATCTCGCCAATTCTGATTGTTATATCCACTGATATTACTAGTCTCTCTATCTTGCCAATTCTGCTTGTTATATCCACTGATATTACTAGTGTGTCTATCTCGCCAATTCTGCTTGTTATATCCACTGATATTACTAGTCGCTCTATCTCGCCAATTCTGATTGTTATATCCACTGATATTACTAGTCTCTCTATCTCGCCAACTCTGATTGTTATATCCACTGATATTACTAGTGTGTCTATCTCGCCAATTCTGATTGTTATATCCACTGATATTACTAGTGTGTCTATCTCGCCAATTCTGCTTGTTATATCCACTGATATTACTAGTCGCTCTATCTCGCCAATTCTGATTGTTATATCCACTGATATTACTAGTCTCTCTATCTCGCCAACTCTGATTGTTATATCCACTGATATTACTAGTGTGTCTATCTCGCCAATTCTGATTGTTATATCCACTGATATTACTAGTCTCTCTATCTCGCCAATTCTGATTGTTATATCCACAGATATTACTAGTGTGTCTATCTCGCCAATTCTGATTGTTATATCCACTGATATTACTAGTCTCTCTATCTCGCCAATTCTGATTGTTATATCCACTGATATTACTAGTCTCTCTATCTCGCCAATTCTGATTGTTATATCCACTGATATTTCTAGTCGCTCTATCTCGCCAATTCTGATTGTTATATCCACTGATATTACTAGTCGCTCTATCTCGCCAATTCTGATTGTTATATCCACTGATATTACTAGTCTCTCTATCTCGCCAATTCTGATTGTTATATCCACTGATATTACTAGTCTCTCTATCTCGCCAATTCTGATTGTTATATCCACTGATATTACTAGTCTCTCTATCTCGCCAATTCTGATTGTTATATCCACTGATATTACTAGTCTCTCTATCTCGCCAATTCTGATTGTTATATCCACTGATATTTCTAGTCGCTCTATCTCGCCAATTCTGATTGTTATATCCACTGATATTACTGGTCTCTCTATCTCGCCAATTCTGATTGTTATATCCACTGATATTTCTAGTCGCTCTATCTTGCCAATTCTGATTGTTATATCCACTGATATTACTAGTCTCTCTATCTCGCCAATTCTGATTGTTATATCCACTGATATTTCTAGTCGCTCTATCTTGCCAATTCTGATTGTTATCCTATTTTATCATGTTTTTAAAATTCTAATTTTTCGGCCATGTTAAAATTAAGTAGATAGATACAAAGGGGTTCCTATATACAGGGAGAGTTGTCATGAAGGGCATTTGTCCAGGGTGCTGTTGTCATAATGGGGTAATGTTCGGGGGTGGGGGGGGGGTGGGGGGAGTTGTCAAAAGGGATCAATTTTCTGAAAGGCAGTGGTCATAAGGAGGCAATTGTTCGGGGGGAGTAGTCATAAAGGGGCAATTGTCATGGGGGAGTTGTTACAAGGGGCAGTTGTTATAAGGAAGCAATTGATTGTTCGGGGGGAGGGGGAGTGCCAAAAGGAGGCAATTATCTGGGAGTCAGTTGTCATATGGGAGCAGTTGTAGGGAGGGGGGAGTTGTCAAAAGGGGGCATTTGTCTGGGGGGCAGTTGTCTTCAGGGGTCAACTGTCACGGGGGAAGTTGTCATAAGGAGTCAATTGTCTGGGCGGAGTTGTCACTAGGGTGATGTTTGTCCAGGGGCAGATGTCATGGACAATTGATCCTTAAAGAAAACTGCTCCCGGACAATTGCCCCCTTATGACATCTGCCCCTGGACAAACATCATAAGGGGGCAATTGTCCAGTGGCAGATGTCATAAGGGGGCAATTGTCTGGGGTCAGTTGTCATAAGGGGCAATTGTTCTAGGGTAGTTGTCATACGGGGCAATTGTCTGGGGTCAGTTGTCATAAGGGGCAATTGTTCTAGGGTAGTTGTCATATGGGGCAATCGTCTGGGGTCAGTTGTCATAAGGGGACAAAAGGCAGGGAAAGTTGTCACAAGGGGGATGTTTGTCCATGGGCAGATATCAGAAGGGGTCAATTGTCCAGTGGGATTTGTCATAAGGAGCAATTGTCTGAGGGCAGTTATCATAAGGGGCAGATGTTATAAGGGGGGCAATCATTTTATTGTTGTCTGGGCACGTTTGTCACAAGGGGGCAACTGTCTGGGAGGCCAGTTGTCATAAGGGAATTTGCTCGAGGCAACAGACTGGGTTAAGGCAGTTGTCATCTGGAAGTTGTATTAAAGAAGCAATCATTTGGGGGAAAGCTGTCAAGAACGGCCAGTTACCATAAGGTGGAAATAGGGTCAAATGTCCGTGGCAGTTGTCATAAAGGGACAATTGTCCAGGGGCAGGTGTCATTAGGGGGCATTGATTTTCTGGGGGGCTGTTGTCATCAGAGGGAAATTGTCTGGGGGAGGTTGTCATACAGGGGCAACTCTCTGGGAGGCCAGTTGTCATAAGGGACAATTGTCAAGAAGGCAGTGGTCATAAGGGCTACTGCTTGAGTCAATATACCAGGAAGGGGCAGTTGTAAAAGGGGGGCAATTAACTGTCTGGGGGGCTGTTGGCATAAGGGGGCAACTGTAAGGGAGGCCAGTTGTCATAAGGGAATTGCTCTAGGCAATAGACTGGGAAGGGGCAGTTGTCGAGAGGGCTGTTGTCATAAGGGGCAATTAATTCTCTGGGGGGGGGGGGAACTGTTCAGAAGGAGGCAATTGTCTGGGGGCAATTGTCCATGGGAAAGTTGTCATAAGGGGCTAGTTGTCCTGGGGAGACCTTTAATATGTATTTAAACAGTTTAGCATTTCAATTCTTTACTTACTTCTGTTTAAATCTGGTATCTTGAATTCCTGTAAAATACAAAAAAGTTATTGTCAGCATTATTTAAACTTGGATGGAATGATTTGCTGCTGTATACAATGTTAATGCCTTACATGTTAAAATAAACTAAACAAACACTTAACTGACAGGACTATATTCCATCTATGTATGCAGTGTGAAAAACACATCTGTACCCATTATTGCTAAACGATGTGTATAAAGAGGCCTACACCAATCTAACTTTTAAAGTTTGGTTCCTAAAATTTGTTTCAAACGATACCCATTATCAATCCCAAGTACCATTTTGGTAAAATATGAAAACGATCGATTCAGACAGACAACACCTTGGATAACATGACAGACTTGTCGCGTGATATAACTAAACATTTTGCAGTCTAACATAAAAAATTGTAAAATACAATCCTGGTATTATTTGTGCATGATCGATTTTGTAAAAAAACATGCGATATGACATCTGCTGTATTTCTTGAATGATTTAAAAAATTGTGGAAAATATTAACCCAACATATTAACAAATATATCAGTTTAATTACATAAATGTACATGAAATAGATGACTTAATAAATATGATGCTTATTCTAATCCCAGCCTATACCATTCAAGTTATTCAACTTTGGACATTTGCATTGTGGTGTTAACCTCCTAGACAGACAATGCAACCTTATTTGTGACACTCCCTCTGGTGTCGTGAAACACAAATAACGTCACAAACGAAATAATAGTTTCTTTTCTTTAAATTATCAGTAGCTTTAATCATGACAGATGTTTACCTTCCTGACCTTTTAATTTCTGACCTGCCGGTACATAATCTTCATTCTAAAAATAGAAATTAACATTCATCAACATTCTATAATACAAGTATAATCAAATCAACATACATGTAGGTTTGCATCAGTTACATTTCCTTGCAAACCTGGAAAAGGAAAAAGTTACCAAATGTAAACAGAATCATTTCAATTATTGTAATTAATAATAGACTGGACAAGGCACGTTTAATTTATTTTTCATGTTACAATTAGAGTATGTTCAGACTGTTTGAAACAGTCTTGTACTATCAGTCATTCTGATATGAAATTGACCGGTTTTTGCTCTCCTACATGCTGCATGTTTACTTCAGAAGCAGAAGTACATATTTTAATGTCTCTGATTTTTCCAAACCAAGCCAATTTTCCAAACCAATTAGTTTTTAATGATATGGCAATAAATGAAGTATCTGTATGTAGCTGTCACCATGGTCATAATTGCAAAAACAAATTATAAAACCAATCTACTTTCATGTGTATTAGAATTTAACAAATGTTTTGTTTGTTTTTGTTTGGTTTAACTACACTTTTAAAGATTTTGTAGCAAAATAATGGCATCCAGTTTATTAAGTAGTGAAAAGCTGAACTGTGGTAGAAAAGTTGACATTATTAGTTAAGGGTGACCTGCCTGTAGTAAGGCTCGAACCTGCAACCTCACTGTTGACAGACATGTGATAAATAGCAGACGACTGTACTATAAACATTTGGCCACCAAGGACAATCTCACAAATACATGAAGGTGAACAACTAAATTGTTCGTTGTTCAAAAGTACTTTATTTCAGAAGTATCAGCCATTTTGGTAGAAAGAAATATACAATGCTATTTACTTATATACACTAAATTATAATAAATGATTCAGTTATAAGGAAGTTTATACAATATAAAAAAACGTAACTCCATATTGGCAACAAAAGTGAAATTATTAAAATTAAACCCGACTTGCTTGTACTTGTTTCATAAATAGTAACATTGCAATCCGGTCAGAAAATAATCCATCAATCATTTTATTACATCATAGTTATGTTTTCCTTTTTCCTATTGGCCTAAACCATACATGTGACTTTCTATTTCCTATCATATTGCTTAGAAAAAAGTCAGGTTACTCAATAAAAAACCAAATTGCACTTTCGTGAGAAATTCTGAATGAAAATAGCTAGCACGTGCCCTTAATGGAAATATTATAGCCAATCAAATCCTTTTTCTTAAATCCTTGCATGATAGCATGTTTTTCTGCAGATGTAATGGAGTTTTGAACAGGTATTCATGTTTTCTAACACCCAAGTTTGTGAACATGAAATTTATTGTTCCAACCTATCAAAACGTTTATTAACGTCACAAATTCATGCTCTGCGTAAAGGTTGTAAGGCAACATCACACCCGCCAGTAATGTAACTAGACAAAGTCAATCTAGCGATCACTAATACCCCTGCATTTTGTGAAAATTTCTAACGTTTTTCGTGGACTGTGACCTTGAAATTTGATAGATTTCCACCAAAATCAATAGGCTTCTTACCAACAAAATATATAACAATATTTTACAGTTTCATTAAAATCGGATGCAAACTTTTTGAGTTATTGTCCGGAAACAACTTTTTTGTAAAAATTTCTAACGTTTTTCGTGGACTGTGACCTTGAAATTTGACGTATTTCCCCCAAAATCAATAGGCTTCTTACCAACCTGATATATAACAATATCCCAAAGTTTCATTCAAATCACATGCAAACATTTTTGAGTTATCGTCCGGAAACAACTTTTTTGTAAAAATTTCTGACGTTTTTCGTGGACTGTGACCTTGAAATTTAACCCATTTCCCACAAAATCAAAAGGCTTTTTACAAACCTGATATATAACAATATCCCAAAGTTTCATTCAAATTGAATGCAAACTTTGTGAGTTATTGTCCGGAAACAACTTTTTTGTAAAAATTTCTAACGTTTTTCGTGGACTGTGACCTTGAAATTTGACATATTTCCCCCAAAATCAATAGGCTACTTACCAACCTGATATATGACAATATCCCAAAGTTTCATTCAAATCAGATGTAAACTTTTTGAGTTATTGTCCGGAAACAACTTTTTTGTTAACAGTTCCAACGTTTTTCGTGGACTGTGACCTTGAAATTTGACGGATTTCCCCCAAAATCAATAGGCTTCTTACCAACCTGATATATAACAATATCCCAAAGTTTCATTCAAATCGGATGTATACTTTTTGAATTATCATCCGGAAACCAAATGTGGACGGACGAACGAACGGACATGAGGACCACTATATACCCCCGACTCTGTCGAGCGGGGGTATAAAAAGCGCAAACAAGTGGATGCTTGGCAAAGTGTTAAACCAATCAAAATTATTGTTTTGACTAATGTTCGCATTTAATTGTTGTTTGTTAACATGACATCATCGAGTGAACGTAAGACAGTGACTTTCATTAACAACTATGGTCGAACATTTACATGCAACGTGAACTATCATTATATTAATCAAAAATAACTGTTCAATGAACGAATATTGTTTACTGTTGGATTCTTATTGTTACTAAAATATTAAAATTATTGATGTGATAAAGTCTTGTTTCCAATTTCAATGAAACTGAAGTTGAAGTAAAAAAAGCAATGTATATTCTATTTCATGACTAAATAAATTATGTAATAAAAGAATTACTATTCTTCCGTGAATGGCCGATTTCTGGTACAGATCACCCAGTACAGATGAGCTCACGCCCACACATCTGCACTTGCTGCGTCATCCAATCAAAACGTCAGAAACAAGAACGTTGTTATGGTAGCATAACAACGTTCTTGTTTGACGTTCTTGTTTCTGGCGTTCTGATTGGATGTCAGAGACAATGGAGTCTAAAAAAATGGAGAATCTATAGGATATAGCGATGTGAAAGTTGTTGTGAAAGTGATCTTTCACTCGTGATAGAAATTTTTTTGTCTTTTAGCTCGTTCCGCTGCTCTCCACTCACGAAAAGACATAAAATTTCTAACACTCGTGAAAGATCAACCGGTCTTTCCAAAAACGTATGAAAGAACCTATTACACTTGAAATTCATCAATATGAGGTTTAATGGAGAAGGGTAGAATAATATTATATTGGGTCTGCCTCATTCAATATTATTCTACACTGCTCCATAAAACCTCATATTGATCTCGTTCAAGTGAAGTATTTGTAAAGAATATTTTAATTTACAGTAGTAAGACAAATGTATGTATGACATATGGATGCATGTGGGAGACACACAAACTGCCATAAAAATACAAATTTTGATAAGATTTCCTACCTCTGTGTAATCTTCAAACCATGTCTGAAAGAAATCTTGAGTGTTATGACTATCACTATGTTCTTCACAAAAGTATTCATCTCCTAAATTGACTAATTCACTGTGGCTATGGCGACCAGCAGATATGTGTATGTTGCCATTAGAGCACTTCGACTTTACAGTGTAAAATACTCTCCTTGTTTCAAACTTTTCCTTGATGCTCATAATTGTTTCCTTCAATTCTTCCAGCATTGCTTTACAGGTTCCTTTCTCCAGATCTCTCCACAGCCATATCTGTAGTGCTATTGTGTTTTTACAGAAACATAAAACAAATTTTTTAAACTGAGTACTGTCAAGAAAGAACACTCCTTTACCATGATAAATAGCCATTCGGCCAGTTAGTGGTTCAGTGCACATAGCATATTGATTGATATAATGACACAAAATATGGTTGAAAAAGTCAAAGGGCATAAAATCAAACTCGATACACAACCACGGTGTGCGCTTACAGTTATCTTTCTTCGCATTGAACCTATCAATAATATCTGTAAATGAAGCTTTCTCAGAGATCATACATGGCATATAATAAGAAGGTAAGATTTGCCTTTGTCCATTTCCCATTAAATTTGTTAGCTTTACTATAATGCCAAATATTTCCATTACATTCAGTAAATGACCGCTATGTTTGTTAAAGTCAAGTTCTGGTTCTTTATCAAAGAGTTTTTTAATCAGAGTGAACTCAAGCTTTCCAGTGTCTTCTAGTGCTTTCCATTCATCAGTGAGCTTCAGGTTGGAATCAAATTTGTCTGATACAAGACATCTCAAAGCATTTGCTAACCATTTTTGGTTAAGTATAATATATTCCTTTAAACTATCAAAATATATGACACCTCCAACCTTATGTTGATATTTCAGGAAAAGTGTTATTTCATCTTCGCTATCAATTGAACAATTTGTAGACAGTTTGACAATATCTGGCCAAGATAATATGTTTACCTCAGCCTCTCTTAAAACATCAATTGATTGCTCTAAACGAATCCATCGTAAAGGCAATGTTGTAGCAAATGTTTTCAACTGCTTTCCAAACTTAAAAACTGTGTTGCGCAAGGTATTAAATTCCTCTTCACCTGACTCAGTGTTTGAGACATAACATATCTCTCTTACATGTTTTTTCTTAGTTTCACTTCTTAATACAGAAAGTACCTGTTTGCGGAAGTCATTTTTTCTTTCCTGCAGCTGAAAGTGAGTAAAAAAGTTAGATGATATCTACACAAGCATCAGTTTTCAGTTGTTTAAATTTATTTGTAAATTGATACAGGAATACAAATAAGAAATATAAAAATGCATTAAGACAGTAAAATCTTGTGTTAGTTAAATGATCCAAGACTTCACTGTGTTACTGCTTTATCTGTTAATCATGTGTTAGTTAAATGATCCAAGACTTCACTGTGTTACTGCTTTATCTGTTAATGATGTGTTAGTTAAATGATCCAAGACTTCAATGTGTTACTGCTTTTTCTGTTAATCGTGTGCATAGTTAGACAAGGTAATATATTTAGTTTAAATTGTCTGCAGCAATTGTCTGACAAATTTTATTTACCCTCTGTAAACAATAATGCTATGATTTACTGTGAAAGTACTTAAAATCATGGGTATCAATTTTCGTGGTTTTACGCTAAATTGCAAGGTTGTGGATTCGTAAATTCGTTGTATTGTAATTTTGAACAAAAACATTTTCTTTTGGTATTTGGCTGTACGCCTTTAGATTCGGCACATGAAAGTGTTCATTTAATAAAGATATTGATTTTCGCAACCTAATAAAGATGATCAAGACATATTTGATGTTTACTTAAATAAACATATGCCAGAAAATTCCTTTAAAATTATGTAATTATCATTAATCAACGTGTTCACCAGCTGTGATCATTTTACTTCATTAAGCTGTATTGTAGGTCTCATTTTCATTATCTTTTCATCTTTAAACTATCCAATAAAAATAAACTATTTTTCCAATTTCAATATTTATTATCCCTATTTGATTTGAATAATTTTATGATCTTAACACCTTTTATAAAACACCTGGCTAGACTTTTAATTGATTTATGGTGATTGAAGGGATTAATTTTGTTTGAAACTACCCTACGGGTGTTTATATAACGGTAGTGAAGTTTGTATGGCTTCATTCTGGTTTTGACACGACATGATTATAAATTTGATAGAAAAAAAACACTGATTAATTTTTTACTAGCATAAAATTTATTCTATTTTTTATTATTAGAAAAGAACATGTGAACGTACAAGATACATTATAAAACATCTGTACACAAAAAATGAACACTTTACAAAAACATTTTAATAAACCGGAAGTATAACTGACTTGCACTAAAACCTTTAAAATCATTTGAATTTCACCAAATAAACATGACAAAAACTTATCTGAGATATTTTTAATGATTGACTTTGATATCCAAGGTATTTATCTGGTAGATTAATCAAAGATTGGCAGCTCCCATAGCTTGCAACCTATTAAATATACACTTCAATGACATAGAACATCGGTCCACATTGTAAAAAGTAGCTCATATCTATAATAACAATTCAAAAGAGTTCACATTTCGTTGGATTTTTAAATTCGTGGATCAGCCTACCCATGAAAACCATGAAAATTGGTACCCAATGAATAAAAAGGAATTCACAGTATTACAATTCTATTATCATTTAATTGGTCCTTATATGGCATAAAATTAAATTAAAATCTTTAATTAGGTTCAGCAAAATCAAGTTTATGTTAACCTATTGATAAAACTGTCACTATTAAATATCAAAGTAAATTAATTTAGATTGTCGCTGATTGTTCATGTTTGCCATCATTAATTTTGTTCAAAACATTTATAAAGACAACAATGTGGACTGGTTGACTGTAATTAAGTAGAATATGTCATAACACTTACATGGTCTCTACACTCATCAATTCTGGTACACACAAGGATAATGGGAGGATTGAGAAATTCTGTCTTTGTCTCCTCTTTTAATTCTTCCTCAACCACACAGGAGTGAATGGTATCAAGCCAGAAATCTATGTACTCTACAAATATAATGGTGTTACCTAAGGTAACAATCAGACTAAAATCTAATCAGTAAGCTATAAAGTGTTCATAGTCAGTCTGTACTGCTCATTGATATGGTCCAAGGTCAGGTCTTAAATAACCCTGCAATGAGAGATCAACTTATATCTGGCAACATTCAATGTTGTGGGTAGCACTGTGGCTCAAGTCCAGGAACTCTCCCAATACCCAGCAACATTCAATGTTCTGGGTAGCACTCTCGGTCAAGTCCAGGAACTCTCCCAATACCCAGCAACATTCAATGTTGTGGGTAGCACTGTGAGTCAAGTCCAGGAACTCTCCCAATACCCAGCAACATTCAATGTTGTGGGTAGCACTCTGGGTCAAGTCCAGGAACTCTCCCAATATCCAGCAACATTCAATGTTGTGGGTAGCACTCTCGGTCAAGTCCAGGAGCTCTCCCAATACCCAGCAACATTCAATGTTGTGGGTAGCACTCTGGGTCAAGTCCAGGAACTCTCCCAATACCCAGCAACATTCAATGTTGTGGGTAGCACTCTGGGTCAAGTCCAGGAACTCTCCCAATACCCAGCAACATTCAATGTTCTGGGTAGCACTGTGAGTCAAGTCCAGGAACTCTCCCAATACCCAGCAATAACCTAGGATTATGGATGGTTAGAAATCTAAATACTCTACAAACATAAAGGTGTAGGTGTTCAGTTTATGATTAGGAAACAGAATACAAGGAGGCTATACTCAAATTCAAGCATAGTCTGACCTTATATTTGTCAATAATCATATATCGAGTGATACATGTAGTATTTTAGCATTTATTATCTGTTTATATATATCTGTAGAATAGCATGATTAGATGAACATATGACAAGATATGTTTTATCTGTATTTGTAGATTATTATGATAGAAATATTTTACAAGATTATAACAAAAATATTCAGAAATAAAAACAAGTCACCAAAAACATGTGCAGTGAAAGTTTTATCCTTCATTATATAAAATCAGATTTTTGGCAAGTAACACATAACTTTTTAGTCAATGAAAATGTCAGATGTTCATCGATATAACCAGCATAATAGTTGATTTTCAAAAACATTGTTTTTATTACAAAAAAAACATAGATCCAACTGGAAAAGTTTTTCCGAGGGGAGAATATTAAAATGTACAAGAAACCAGTGTGAAGTGACGACACTAGCTTATCCTGACCTTTAATAAAGTCTGCTAATAAGGGAAACATTACTTATAACAAACTTATATTGCCTCTAATTTGTAAAAAGTTTCAAACCTCCAATTTTATCAAAGCCGTCCTCCGCTCTGATTGGTTTTACATCTTTCATTATGTTTGCAACCAGAATATGTAATGCATTTGGATTAAGGAATATTGGGTGAGTAGCATAGTAATCCTTCTCCCCAGCAAAATCCAAAATCCCACATTCCACAAACGTGTCAGCTGGTATGTCCACATTTTCAATACCATTCAGTAAATCATCCAGGCCTTGTAAAATTTTTTCAGTCAATAATTTAGTAATTTGCTGGGAGTGACGCTTTACATTCACTTCAAAGTCAACTGAAAAATTAGAAGTTGTTGCAAATGACTGGACTGCTACACCTGTTCTTCTCTTTGTTTTTCTTGGCGAGTCATCTTCTGGCATATTACGCTGAGTCCTTTTTCTTGCTGAATTATGATGAGATACACTGGGAGTTTCTCTTTTACTGTTCTCACTGACATTATCATCTTCTAAAACTCTGCCATTAAAACTCTCAGCTTTGTCTTGTAAAGTGTTGTCTTCTATGGTGCTTGAATGACTAGCTGCTTTTATTCTGGCCAACAATTCTTTCTTTTTATCTGATACTGCAAATATAAATCCTAAAGGCAGTCAGGCACAGTGCTTGGTGAACATATGCATATCCTGAATCAACTTTAAAAAAAAAATTGTCCGGAAACAACTTTTTTGTAAAAATTTCTAACGTTTTTCGTACCCTGCCACCTTAAAATTTGATGGATTTCTTCCAAAATCGATAGGCTTCTTACCAACCTGATTTATAACAATATCCCATAGTTTCATTCAATCGGATGTAAACTTTTTAATAAATCATTTGGAAACCAAATGTGGACGGATGAACGGAAGGACGTACAGACAGACGGACATAAGGACCACTATATACCGCCAACTCTTGTCGAGGTGGGGGTATAATAATTAAACATTTCAAATGACTAAAGCCTAAAATTTTGGAATTGTTTCTCAACTGATCAGGTTATGCAAGAGCTTGCAGTGAGTGTACTGATTTATGCATTCGCCAACAATTCCTTCAGGATTGACTTGTAAAACAAGGTTAAAAGAAAAATAACTCATCCACACATTTAATAAGTTTTACTATAGGTACTGTTTACTTTTAAAAACTGTTCTATATATGGAAATGTGCTTACTAATGGCTTTCCCGGTTTCTGAATGAAGTACATGGTGATTGTACTGTGATGATTATTAGTTCACTTGTAGCTGACTTGTGGTGTGTGATGGCATTTTTGTTGACAGGCCAACTCATACACTACGGTAACAGAAATGGGAGGTTTGATATGCAATAAAACCTTGTTTAATCCACCATTTCTATTGCGTACACCTAGCCAAGTCAGACTATTGCTGTAGTTACTATATTTTTGGTTTTTAGTTGTTGTATTGGTAGAATGATAAAATCAATGTCTGTTATCAAAATTGTTCCAGAACCATCATACCGGTTTTTTATTTTTTGGTATATGTTTTCAACGTTTCATTCCCCACACAAGAAAACACTCTCGATGGACAACACAGAAGAATTATCTGAAACTTTATTATTTGGGTGAACAGTTGTCAATGTGTAAGTTCATCATGAAATATACTTCTTAATTATTCGAATTGTTATATTTGTATGCTTAGACAGAATTAACAGGACAAGTGACTTTGCAGAACACTTGCATGGAACGCTTTATATTACGAATGGCATTATTGTTTATTAAAATCAGATATTGAGTTTTTAATGTTTAAAAACCAGTTATATTTCATGAGATTTAATTTGTGTTTGTTTGTTTTTTCTAGGTTGAAACATAATAAAAGTTCATAACCTGACGAATTATTATTGCCCAAATAATACAGTTGTAAAGTTTCCTCTTTTTTTTTGTACTTTGGTTTGTGGGTTGTCATTTTTGATAGTTTCCTTCATGTTCTGTTTTTTGTTATTACCTTCATTTAAACTCGTGAAATGTGCTTTTAAAAACTTTGTACTAACATGTATGGACACAGAAACATGTCCCACTTGAATTCTATATCAGTACTCCAAAACAGATTATGCAAATGTACATGTTAGAAGTATGAAACCCAATTATAGAATTCCAAAAAAGCTCTGGTGGATCAAATACAGTCCCATTACATTAAGTAATTACAAGACTCTTCACCTACCTAAAATTACCAGTTCTATAATCTGGATTAGAAATAATGCAATGTGAGCCGCCACATTAGGCAAATGACTAGAATCCTCATGGGAGACCACAATTACTTGCCTAATCTATATTATTACATAAATATAAATGAAAGGTGGTTCATTTTCTAATCAGCTATCATACTTTATTTAAAATGTAACAACTTTAATATTTTCAAAGAGATGGAAGTACTATCCTTAAACAGTAATCATTACGTTGTCTTATTTGTGTCTTTTTGTCTAAAGTTGGGTTCAAATTTGATTAGGTGTGGTGGAGTAGAAAACCCTCATACCTTAGGTCAAATTAACATTAATGTTGGTCATGCACACCTTGCCAAGTCAGAGTCTAATTAGGATGCCAGTCATTTTCTTTAGAATATACCCATGGTTTTTATTGGGTTGGGGTTACTCTCTTTCTGTGTTTTATGTTTTTGATTTTTCTGTTGTGTTTGTCTATATCCGGATTTGTAACTGTCCCTTGGTTTTTGGCTCTTGTTGTTCGGCCGGTTATCTTTGCTACTTTCTTGTTTTTCAAGTTAATTTTGTCAAGTTGTGTATTTTAATATAATGTACCTTCATCAAAGATCCATTCACCATCACTAAGGCGAATTTTACATCGATGTATATCAATCCCGTCTGTACTTTGGACTCCTGTGGTACTCTGTTTTAATAGCCGTCTAAGCAAACAGGTTTTGCCTACACCATTTTCTCCAATGATAACAATTCTGAGATAGTACCTTGTCTCAGTCCCAGACTTGATGATGTCATTGTACAGTGCTTTATCTTCGTCACTTAAGTGTTGGATAGCAGTTGGCATTTCTATTAAAGTAATTATTAAGCAGTCAAATGCTGATTATTTGTAAATATTTTAATAATATAAATTCATTTTTTCAAAAATAAGACAACTAACTACAACTTGTTCGGTGAAAGTATACAGAAATGCTACCCATACAATAAATCAATACTATAGCTTGTTAACAAATGTGATACTTTGCTTGAATAGTTTCACTGTTTGGAGCCGATGCAGTAAAATATAAAAACCTTTATAACTGTAGTATAAGAAAGTAAAAACAGTTAAAAACAAACATAATATAGCTATATTGCATACCAGTCATTTATAAACTCAGGAAAATAAAATGCCAGTGTGACATAAACAATTCATAATATAGTTTTATTGTTAGGTTCTATTTCTTCCTGGAGTAAGACAAGTCATAAAAATATCAAGCATTTTCATACACTTTCTTATGTCCTTACCGTGAACAATAAGTTTAGAATGTCGAACACAGTTTTTTATCTTAACCAAGTATTCTCCCATATCAGCAAGCCTTGTTCTTCTTACAACAAGTCTGTGAAGTTTTCCATGTCTTTCCACTTTATATTTGACTGATGTGTCCACTGCAGTACCATCTTTGAACCACACGGCCATTTGGTTATCACCAAGAACTTCACATTCAAATTGTACATCTTCACCCTCTATACAAGTCTGAGTATCCAATGACTTAGTGAAATATTCTGAAGGGAAAAATTAGCAAAAGTTTGTTATTTTTATGCTTTGGCTTCACTACATAAAATGCAATTACTCTTTATGGCTATTTTGCAGTCTTTTCCTTTGATTTTTATGTGCGGTATTATCCCATCTCATTCTACTAGCATGAGACTGGTCCATCTCACATTGCTGTCAAGACTTCATCAAGTTAACACTGACACTGTAACATCACATGTTACAAAACAGTGATAAACAGATTATTTAGTTTTCTGAAACTCCATTGCATTTTCTGGTAATCGATAAAGACGAGAAAATGCATCTTGTTTAAAAATTGTAACCCTAACACTAACTATACAAATTTGACCCTGTATCATTCGACTGCTCAGGTAAAGTCGATATTACAGGTCTCTGTGTGCATATCTAAAATTCAGTGTTAAGCAAAGTATCATTAAGTACTTGATTTTAAAATAAATACTAGATACCAGGGATATGATATCCATCCCTAGCTAAAGAAAATGTCACTATTTTGACTTTTTTCTCTCGGCAAGGCTGGTCCCATTACTTGTAATGTAGCAAACACAGCTTTGGGTTTTATAATATTTTCACTTTCAAACTGCTTCACAGTTTGATAATTTATCCTTTCTCCATCATTGAGCGGACATTTCTACAATGCCTAATTAATGAATTTTAACACTTTATTCATAATAATGCCACTGTTGACAAGATCAAAAAGCAGGAATTGAATTATTTAATAGTATGATAAAAAATGATAAGTGAAACAGGGACAGCACATTACATCGTTCAATAGCTCTATACACTAAGACTGTGTTCCCATGTATCAAGGAAGATAAGAATGATTTCAGAGAGATGTTGGCTGTAAACTTCTCTATCTCCGCCTTTCCTCATACAAATATCACACTCCTTAATCAATTACACACTACAAAACCAATTGAACTGATCGCTAGATAGAACATAGCTAAAAGCCAGAAGTATGATACAGTAAATGTCATCATCAATATTTTAAACAGCAATTTAAACAAAAACAGAAAAAAACAAACCCATGACTTGGAGATATGTATTCCTCATTCTGTTGTTGACTTTGACAGAGTAATTTCCAGCATCACACAGATCTGGGTGTATTATAGACAATGTGTGACTTTTCCCCATATCTTTTATTTTGTATTTTCTGGACTTCTGAACAATGACACCATCCTTCTCCCATACTGCGGAAACATTGTCTTCAAGGACAGCACATGATAGTTCCACATTGTCTCCCTCTATGCAGGAAATGGTCCTTTTCATATTCTTTGTATAATATTCTATAAACAAAATATGCAGAGGTATACAATTAATTTAACTTCATCATAATAGTAAAGGGTTCTCCCAATTTTTTTTTTTTTTTTCGTGTTTACCAGGTGTTTACAATGCTGTCACAATGTGACATGGACAACAGTTTGCATTATCTTGACATTGTCTCATTTCCTTTTTTGTATCACTCATCATTTCCAAATACTGAAATCTTTTTGATTCAGTTATTAATGTTTACACTGCTATAATCAATTTTGTTTGGTGATAATTGTCTGCGAACGTTCGTGACCAAAATGACTGCACAATCGTCTACTGATGGACTTCGCTTTATTGATGCGATAAACACAGCACTTGTACAAGGCATATGTTGCAACTGCAGAAATTCGTAATGAAAGTATTTGTTGCAGAAAGGCAGTAACATTTTTTAAGCCTCTTTACTCAGATGTCTTTATTTTATGTTCGTTTTACATACTAGTACCGGGTAATTGTAAATTCTATAACAATCGGACATGCACTGAGTGAGAAATCATGTGTCAATTATTGGTCTCTTTGAAGACCTGATGAGATTAGATTAATGGACAGATGGGTGTGCCAAACCTAACACACCTATTACCAAAAAATCAATTGGTGATGCGGGAATCACTCAATGAATGGGAGGAGCAAAAAAAAATAAGTGACACGTGTCTCCGGCTGATGTCATCAAAATTGGAGGTTGTAACTAATTGTACAAAATTCCTTGAACAAAATTTAAAGCAAATCCGTTTTGGCTGTAGTGTAATTCAACATTTTGATTTTGTCAGGTGTATACCTGTAATTCAACATGTCATACAAATAACTTCAATTCTGTATCATCATCCCTTACAAGTCAGTCTTCAAAACAATAATTTATAATCCACTTCTGAACAATTAGACAGATCTGTACCTTACTGACAACATGACATCATAAACAGTTTATTAAAAGATTCTATGACATCATGACTGGTAAGTATAAACAGTTTATTTATAGATTCTACCTTTTGGGTTGTTTTATTTGTTAGTTTGAATGGGATTAAGCAATAATTTACCTGTACTTTCACATAATGGTCCCATCAAAAACTTACCTGTACTTTGACATAATGGTCCCATCAATTTACCTGTACTTTGACATAATGGTCCCATCAAAAACTTACCTGTACTTTGACATAATGGTCCCATCAATTTACCTGTACTTTGACATAATGGTCCCATCAATTTACGTGTACTTTGACATAATGGCCCCATCAATTTACCTGTACTCTGACATAATGGTCCCATCAATTTACCTGTACTCTGACATAATGGCCCCATCAATTTACCTGTACTTTGACATAATGGTCCCATCAATTTACCTGTACTTTGACATAATGGTCCCATCAATTTACGTGTACTTTGACATAATGGTCCCATCAATTTACTTGTACTTTGACATAATGGTCCCATCAATTTACCTGTAGTTTGACATAATGGTCCCATCAATTTACCTGTACTTTGACATAATGTCCCCATCAAAAACTAGAAATCCTTGTCATTTTAGATTGAAGCACAAAAAAAACTTAAATCTATATATTCACAAAACCTGATTTAGAAATATTTTATGTATTCTTGTGGAAAATATTAACATTTCTAAACATTTACAATTGACTTATAAATAACAGCAAATTACCTTCAATATCGAGTTTTGCACTAGTTGTATAACCTAGAAGTTTTGCTGTATAAATTCCACGATCTGTGAGGTCAGTATTAGTTACAACAAGACTATGCATCTGACATGACGTCTCCACAACAATCTTGTCAGACATTTCTATTCTATTGTCACCTTTGAACCATTCTACATTAACATCACTATCTGTTGTCCACAATTCTAATCTGGCATCACAACCTTCTACAATTTTGATATCCTCAAGATCCTTTGTTAGATATTCTACAAAAAGACAATGATAAAGGAATTATCTTGATATGAATGAAATGTATTCAATATCTCAAAACAACACATCCATATGATTAGTTTCCCAAATACGTTTGCATTCTTTATATGAATCAGCAGACACATTTTTGATAAACTGTTTGAACCTTTAAGAAACAATCATGGTAGAGAGGGTTTGTCACATTTGTATTCATTTATTTTGTTTTCAGTACAGAAGCTGCAAAGGGTAACCCATTAAGGTAAGTGAGGCAGCTGTCTCACTAAAAATTATGCCGTTCAAGTGATTTATCAAAAATGTTCTATTCTTCCTCGAATACAAAGATATACAATGTACATGGTTAAGAGATTGTACACAGGAAAAGTTTTAAATTTAACAAATCATTAATGATAATTCATCAAAACAAATAATTTGTAAGTTTCGCTACTTTCGATATTGAAAGCCGCCATCTTTGTTTACATTGGTTACGGCAAAAATAGTTCAGTCAACATCATTTATCCAAAAATAAATTAAGTCAACTTCTTTTATCAAGAAATAAATTTCGTTGAAAACCTCTTCCGGGAGTATTCTCAACCAATGAAATAAACGTATTTCTAAATATGCAAATCATATTAGAATTATGTACATATAACAAATACAGCTTTTATATACTTGTATACTAAAACATTGGAATTTAAGCAAAATCATTTTTATTCTGTGTGTCACCAAGAATGCTAACTCTTGCCTAAGACGGTCAACCCTACATAAAATCTACTAACCATTATAGAAAACATGGGGTAACCAAGATGTCAACCAAGACCAGAGGCTCTAAAGAGCCTGTATCGCTCACCTGATTTTATAGGCAATGCAGATGGCATATCCCGGATGTTAAAGTAAGTCCTGTAATTTTCAATAACCATTAAAGATCGAGGACCATCCCAACAATATTACTAGAAAGTTTTGTTTCCATTGGTTAATCAGTTTCAGAAAAGAAACCTAACAAAACTTTTTCCCATATTAATTTAAAAAAAAAAACATGTTAAAGGCAATAAAGATATAACTGTCAAAAAACACAGGAAAAATGTAATATTGGATTACACAGACATTTCCATTTCACTTTCTATATTCTAGGTATAGTAGTGTTATTTTTTAATGGGATTTCTCTTTGGTATTTCAAGTTTTTTATTTAAGCACTGGTTGCACACTGGTAAAACAACTTTATACAGTGAAACTTCTCTAAACCGGCCGCCACTGGGACAGAGAAAAATGGCCAGTTTTATAGGTGGCCTGTTTAATGAAGTTTAGTGAAATCTACCGTGATTTTCAGTTACCACCCTATAACACGCAGTCTTCAGTTTGTTAAAAGACTGAAGATTTTTTAATTTCATTGCAATCAGCAATTTCTGGGTCGGTCGGGGAATGGGGAAAAAAAAACCACTATTTAATTTAGGCCCTGTTAATCTATGTAAATCTGTGGTGGCCATTTTGATTTTCCTATTGGCATAAACAACATAAACTTCAAAGAGGACCATCCAAACAATATTGTTAGTAAGTTTTGTTGCCATTGGATAACCAGTTTTAGAGAAGAAGCCTTTTTTTCATATATGGTGCTATGGTGCTATGTTAAACTTAGTCCTGTGTTGGCAGCCATTTTGAATTTCCAGTTGGCAAAGAAAACAAACTTTATAAAGGACCTTCCAAACAATATTGCTAGTGAGTTTTGTTTTGATTGGTTAAACGGTTTCAGAGAAGAAGCCCTTTAAAACTTTTTCCCATAGAGTCCTATGGTAAACTAATTCTTGCGGTGGCGACCATATTGGTTTACCAATCCAAATAATAAAAAAATTTGTAAATGATCCATCCAATGAACAATATGGCCAACGCCGACGGATGCAAAGTGATAACAATAGCTCACGTGACCCTTTGGGTCAGGTGAGCTAAAAAGCACAGGTATTTAACTACAACTATTAATTAACATTATCTGAGTAAATTAATACGTAAAAGATGACCAACATTAAAACTACTAGTACTTTAGTTCTAGCTCGTTAAGGGACATAATTAGCAAATACAGTTTAGTTTACATGCATATACCTGGTACTTTCTTTTCTCCAAGTAATTGTTTTATTGTCTGAAAATATAAAAAATGAAAATGATTGATTTTGATGAACCTCAATATAACTGTATACTTCAAGTGTTACTTCCACACATGACCACTTAGTGTTAATCAATTGTAATATGGGAAGCCTGTAAGTGGACCATACTTGGTAACATGTTTGAAGAGCACCTCAAATTATTTATAACACATGTACATGTACATGATGTAACAAGACTCATTTTGTTCATTTAATTTTAAATTTACTTTTTAAATTCTCAGTCCCCACGCAAATCTGAACACTTTACTAATGGTCATCAAATTTCCCCAAATTACCCAACTACACAATATAATCCTATTAACAACTCAATAGACTGTTAACATTTTGTCATTGTCCACAATACAATATTTATTTCATTTTTGTAAAAGAAAAAAAAAAGCTTGACGCATTTTATAACTATTGCTGTTCTTAAAATACATGTATAGCGCATAGCGCCATACATGTACATTGTGTATATATGTAAATCAGCTACATTTATACTTTTTATGATCTGGCCCCAGTTTCATTAAACATCTAAAATTTGAGGATTCCTCACATTATCCCTAATTCAAATATTGAACAATCAGATTATTGAATTTTAAGGAAAGTATTGGGGATTTGAGGTAAATCTCAATTAGATGAGTTTTATTAAACTAGGTTCTGGATGATACTGTATCCTACCTCATCTAGCTGACATTGTTGGAGAAGTGTGCTCTGTAACTGAAGACATATGGTGGAATTTAGGGGTTGTTTAGCAATATAACCCAGTCTCTGTTTGGTTTCTGTTTCCTTTCCATAAACCTTTGCTAAAACTAATAATGATTTCTCTATTTCTGCCATGGACTTCTGGTATTCACTGTTGGAAATTTTTCCTTCTTTGGCATGAGCAAATGAGTGGTTCCTGGAATTAACTAGGTCATCAAGGGCTCTCCTCTCTGGAGATCCTTGTGGTACAAGAGTTGTAAAGTTAACCAGCAGAAGTCTTGCAAGGGTAAAGTCAAGGCTTTGTAGCTGGAGGTTAGGATTGACAGGAGAACAGCAGTGTGGAGCAGATGTACTTCTAGAGTTGTGTCCTGGTAACTTGTTGCCGGTTTTGTCAAACAATATCTCCATTTGTGGTGGATGAAGGACTCGACTGCCTCTGGTTCCTGTATGAGTGCTTGGTGGACACTGACAACATGGATAACGGTTGAAACACAGGTGATAGATGTAATGTCCATTTATCTCAATGAACCTCTGGAGTGTAATGCCTTGATTTGTCAGATGGAAGTCCAGCAGATGTAGGAATGAATCTTTTGTTTCATCTACAATTACTGTTGAATGGCGGTAGAAGTTTTCTTGTTCCTGTGTTGTCATGTTTGACAGCTTCTACCATTAAAATAAAAAAAGAGCACAATACAGTAATTGTTAATATTCCTAATAAGCTATCACATTCATAAGTATTATAACTGTTAATACTACTAAGCTATCACAATCGTGAGCATTATAACTGTTAATACTCCTAAACTATCACAACCATTGTATTTAAGGAAATTGATCATTGACTTCATAGAAAAACAAATAAATAAAGTGACAGGTAAAGATGACATATCACCAAAATTATTGAAATTGTTCTCAACCAGCAATTGGTAAATTAAACCAATTACAAATCCAATAAACAAGTGTGGACACAGAAAAACGTCTCGCCTGCATTCCACATAAGTAACAAAAACAAGCATTACGTAAATAGCATTAAATATCAGCAGCGACCTGTATACTAAATATTGTCATCCTACCATGTGTGGTAACAGAGGAACTGCTGTAACCAAAAAACTTTAACGTAGTCACTGGACCATGAAATTGAGGTCAAGGACAGATGACACCTACCAGACAGTCATGTACCAGTCATCAGCAACCTATATACCAAATATTGTCATCCAACCATGTGTGAGACAATAAAACCATCTTCAAAATTCCCTGTGAAATTAAAAGAAGCCCAAGTAGTCCCCTGTTATAAGAAGAATAATGCCCTAGATAAAAGTAACTACAGACCTGTCAGTATTCTTCCTTACATTTCACAATTTTTTTGAGAAAGCTATAAATGACCAATTAACTGATTATTTTAATAAAATATTTCACCCTTTCCTCTCTGCTTTTGTACTGGGTATGGATGTCAAACCACATTACTTAAAATAGTAGAAGACTGGAAAACAGCATTAGATGAAAACAAATATGTTGCAGCAATATTAATGGATTTAAGTAAAGCATTTGACTGTCTCCCAAACAATCTTCTTTTAAATAAATTAAAAACATATGGTCTTTAAGAAAAATCCCTTCAACTTCTTCAGGATTATTTCACAGGCACTTGGGGTCAGGATAATTTTTTTTATGGAATAAAAAGCAAACTAGAGGCTCCCAGGAGCCTGTATCGATCACCTGAACCTGAAACCAAACAACCCTTTTTTATCCAGCTTTTCTTTGCTATAAGGAATTGCCCAACACTTCTGCAAAAATCATTAATTTTGACCTTTTAAGGGAAATAACTCCTATAAGGAGGAGCTTTTGATGCTTAGAGGGAGAAGGGAAGTTCACTTCAAATTTGCTGTACCTGTTGTACTTTTTTAACTATCAGTCGAAAACTCTCTCGACACCCCCCCCCCCCCCCCCCCGCCCCCCGCCTTTTTTCATTTTTTCTATTTAAAGCCAACGTAGCTATATAGGTAGTCAGGTGGTAGAGGACGTCCTAAAGATGATGTGTGCAATGTTTCAAAGCAGTCCTTTCATTGGTTAAAGAGGAGAAGATTTTTTAAAATCTAGTAAAATTGATTAAAAAAATTTTCAAGAGAATAATTCCTAAACGGTTAATCAGACAATCTTGACCCTAAAGTCATTTTTGTAGCCCTCATAGAGCAGAACAATTAAGCAATGCTAACTTTTTCTCTAGTTCTAATAATTTTCAAGATTTTGAGGCAAAAATGTCAAAAATAATCAATTTCGACAATTAAAGGGCAATAACTCCTATAAGGAGTCATCATACAACTTCAACCCAATGGAGTGTTTTGTAGAGCTTTTGATGCAGATGAAGGCATGTCTCTTCGGTTTTCCTGTATCTGTTACACTTTTTTAAATATAAGCCAAAAACTGTATTTTACCCCCCCCCCCCCCCCCCCACCGTCCTATTTTTAGCAATGGTGGCCATGTTGGTTAATCTGCAGCCATGGTTGGTGCAGACTTGGTTGAGGACATTGGACGGATGATGTGTACAAAGTTTCAAAGCAGTACTTTCAGTTGTTTCAGAGGAGAATATTTAAAAAAATCAATTAAAACAAATTCTTAAACGGTTAATCAGACAATCTTGACCCTTATGTCATTTTTGTAGCCCTCATAGAGCAGAACAATTAAGCAATGCTAACTTTTTCTCTAGTTCTAATAATTTTCAAGATTTTGAGGCAAAAATGGCAAAAATCATCAATTTTGACAATTAAAGGGCAATAACTCCTACAAGGAGTCATCATACAACTTTGACCCAATGGAGTGTTTTGTAGAGCTTTAGATGCTGAAGAAAGAAGGTCTGTTCGGTTTTCCTATATCTGTTATACTTTTTGAACTATAAGCAAAAACCTGTATTTTGACCCCCCTGTTCTATTTTTAGCCATGACGGCCATGTTGGTTGGTCTGAGGCCATGATTTGAGCAAACTTGGTAGAGGACATTTTACTGATGATGTGTGCAAAGTTTCAAAGCAATCCCTTACACTCATAAGCTATCACAAATCATGAGTATTATAATTGTTAATACTCCTAGGCTATCACAATCATGAGTATTATAACTGTTAATACTCCTAAGCTATCACAAATCATGAGTATTATAACTGTTAATACTCCTAAGCTATCACAAATCATGAGTATTATAACTGTTAATATCATAAGCTATCACAAATCATGAGTATTATAATTGTTAATACTCCTATGTTATCACAATCATGAGTATTATAATTGTTAATACTCCTAAGCTATCACAAACATGAGTATTATAATTGTTAATACTCCTAAGCTATCACAATCATGAGTATTATAATTGTTAATACTCCTAGGCTATCACAATCATGAGTATTATAATTGTTAATACTCCTAAGCTATCAAAATCATGAGTATTATAACTGTTAATACTCCTAGGCTATCACAATCATGAGTATTATAACTGTTAATACTCCTCGGCTATCACAATCATGAGTATTATAATTGTTAATACACCTAAGCTATCGCAATCATGAGTATTATAACTGTTAATACTCCTAGGCTATCACAATCATGAGTATTATAACTGTTAATACTCCTAAGCTATCACAATCATGAGTATTATAATTGTTAATACTCCTAAGCTATCACAATCATGAGTATTATAACTGTTAATACTCATAAGCTATCACAATCATGAGAATTATAACTGTTAATACTCATAAGCTATCACAATCATGAGAATTATAACTGTTAATACTCCTACCTTATCACAATCATGAGAATTATAATCGTTAATACTCCTTAGCTATCCCAATCATGAGTATCATAATTGTTAATAGTCCTAAGGCGCTATCTAAATCATGAGTTTTATAACTGTTAATACTCCTACCTTATCCCAATCATGAGTATTAAAATCGTTAATACACCTAAGCTATCGCAATCATGAGTATTATAACTATTAATACTCCTAATTAAGCTATCACAAATCATGAGTATTATAACTGTTAATACTCCTATGCTATCACAATCCTGAGAATTATAATCGTTAATACACATTAGCTATTACAATCTTGAGTATCATAATTGTTAATAGTCCTCAGGCGCTATCTAAATCATGAGTTTTATAATTGTTAATACTTGTAAGCTATCACAGACATGGGAACAATTATGCTAATACTCCTAATCATGAGTATTTATATATATTGTTTGTATATTGACTTGACATAAACACAATATAAGGACGAGGCGTAGAAATGGGGTGAAAAGGCGAGGCTCCACCGAGCCTTTTCCCCGTTTCGTGCCGAGTCCTTATATTGTGTTTATGTCAAGTCAATATACTAATATTATGTTTATGCTGCAATCTATCCAAAAATTTTTACTCCCAAAGTTTTTTTTTACTTTGTATAAAACATACCTTAAAATTACCCTTATCATGCTTATCATGCCTCTACATACTGTAAGCAGTATTTTGGTGATCAACATGATTGACGTAAATTGAGTGATTTGTCACACGAACAAGTTCTGCAGTTCAAGGTGAGTTATGAAAAAAATTTAAAGCAAGTGACAAGTTAATAAAACAATTATCAACATAAATAACAATAAGATACTATTTTAAATATCACATAAGTTGTACTGTACTATGAAGCTAGTCGATTCGGCGTACCATCTTTTCCCTGCACGTTTAGTGGCGGACGTTCATGGTCTGGATTTGGAGGGTTGCATCATAAAACATAGAATTTAGCCTGTTGACGTGTTTGTTTGCGCACAGAATGTTGCAGCGTTTCTGCAACTGTTGTAATTACATGTATGTTTGTTTTGGGTGGATATAAAGGAATGTCCAAGGCATCAATTTGTAACAATATGTTTTCCAAGTCTTCATCCATGGAAATATCTGACCAATGTTCCATTGATGACCATTCTATTTCAAAATTTGCTACTTCTTTGGAATCTGACATGTTGAAAATATTTCACAAATTTGCACATAACAAGAGCAGACGAATCCTTAATATTATTATTTTTATTATTAAAATTTTATATATTTTTTGTCAACTTAATATTAAGTTAAAAGATATTAGTTGAGAAAAACCCAACACAGATAAAAATTATATATTTATTCATGGATTAATACAAAATCACGTATTTGCGCAATTGCAAAATTACGATTTGTTTACATTTGTCTAGAAAGGTCAAATAAGTACACAAATACAATACACAAAAGTAGTTCCTCTAGTGGGCGTGGCCAAAACTCGTTTCATAGCCAGTGGCAGTGAAACACACACAAATAATAAGGCAATGCATTTAAGCTCCTCTAATCAGACGATTGCAGGATAATAATTGTCAATACTCCTAAGTGTCACAACCATGAGTATTATACAGTATTTGCTAATACTCCTAATAAGCTGTCACAATCAGGAGTATTATAATTGCTGATACTCCTAAGCTATCACAAGATATTCTGAATCGGTTATGTTTCGCGATCAGGATTTAAAGATATAAATATATTACGTTATGAGGTCTTTTTAGACGTCTATTGTAGTCATAACCTGAACTCCACATTCCCATACAGAAAAAATGATAGGATGGCCAACTGAACTGCTCAACTGGCAGCCAGTTGAATTAACTGTTGAGGGACAGCTGTCCGCTACATGGGTTTTTGCCATGCAAATGAGGTATCCCTCAACTATGAATTAGCTCAACTTTATGCAAATTAGTTGAACAGCATTATACTATTTGGTTTTACACTAGTTGAGGGCAGGTAGTTGAGCAACAGGTGGCCAATAGTTGACAGCCAGGAGTTGAGGAACAGTTAGCCAACACTTGAGGGTCAACAGTTGAGTGATAGTTGGCCAATAGTTGATGGCCAGCTGGCCAATGTTTTAATTGTGTAATTGGTGTTAAATAATAAATAACATTTTTTTTAGTGTACAGCTAGACATAACAGATATTCAGCTGAAAACTTGTTCCATGGTCCATCTATGTAAAAACTAACATTAAAAATTCTGCTATTTTTATTCACATGGAAGACACAGTTATATGATCAGTGTCAACTGTTAAAGTCAATATCAGTGAAAGCAATCACATGATGACATAAAAATAGTTCATTTCAAAGAAAGCTTTTTAATAGTCCTTTTCTGCAGTTTTTAACCACTAACTTCTCCTTTAAAGTATTAATCTGTATAACATTTTGTCCCTCACTTCCACAACTGTAAGCATAAACATCTTGTCAGTTTTCCTGGAAAAAAATGTGTAATGTTTTATAAATTTTATACATGTTATATGTGACCTATTTCATATTAGTAACTGTTGGTGTAAATTTTGCCAGTTGTAAGTTTATTCATTGAAAAACATAATACACCTCAACAGTATGTACCTGTTAGTCCTCTTCTCATTTTTGACTTCAAAATTTGATTATCAACCCATGAGTAAAATGAGCATTGCTACATTGGAATTGCTCACCTTTCCAAAAATAATCATTTGTTCATGTGTGGATCAGTGTCAACCTTTTAATTATTTTTTATAAATATACATGGTCATAAAATTGGTACTTTTTCAGTGTTAGTGGTAAAGTTATTATAATTTTATTTACATTTGAATATCAATAAATTGACATGTATCACAATTTTTACATCAAAAATATGTTATACAATGTTTTATACTCCTGTAATTATCTTAGAACCATGTACCTACATCATGCTTTCTGTTTATGCTGGCAGATTCAGTTCCTGCATGTTAAAATGTCATCTTCACAATATTGTTTACATCCTCCTTTGTATTGTAATGTACGTAGCCATAGGCTCTCAGTCTCACTGTCAGTCTCCCCAAAACTGCATTCTCATTCGTTAGATGACTTATCTGTAAAATATTAATTGACCACAAAGTATCATTTTCCAAAAAAAATCTGTATCTTTTTATGTTACATAAAATAGTTGTTTTCTGAAAGTAATTATCAGTCCAAACTCAAATTTTAAACATTAAAAAATAGATACACATATCGCTATCGATTTCCAAAATTAAATTTCAAGATAAGATGAAAAATTCTCAATAAATGCATGAAAACATCTATAAACAACTTTGCTAAGCATTACTTACCGTCATATTTTATTAAATACTTATTCTTTCGATTGTCGATCACAACAAAGGAATACAAAAATTTTGAAATCTATGACGTAGCGGAAATGGAAGTCGTATTGATAAAACAACGTCGACACCGGAAAGACATCGAATATCCGGAAATTACCGCAGATATATAAACGAAAAAGAAAAATTCGATAAATTATTTATATGTTGTTTTTAATTAAATTTATATATCTATGATAACAAGGTGACAATTATAAACATGGTTTGGTAATTAAATTAAAAAATCAATAAATAAACTGAATTTCAAAATTGTAATACATTGGACATAACTGATCAACTGTAAGAATTTCACTGAATTAAATTTGTTTTAGTAATGAAGGTCAGCCAAATACAGGTTTTTGTATATAATGAATAACAAGTATGACAAAAATCTCAGAGTTTGAATTCACCACTCATACATTGTTTTTAAAGAATCCAAGAGAGGTATAAAGTGTATGTGTGTGTCGGAACATGCACATATTGAAATGAGGTAATTACAATCATTTATGAATATTGTTTTTAATGAAGATACTTATTATGTTTTCAAATGCTCACATTTAAATTCAGAAAGCATTAAACAAAGAGCGACATGTTTTTCTATAAACATAGTTCATAGTGTAGGTAAATAGGTGACAAGTTTCGTTTGTCAACTTTTAAAGTACATAATGTCAGAATGCTCCCCAAAACAATTTTGAAGTCCTAATGCTCAACTTTCCTCAACTACATAAAATTTGATGTCCTATTGCTCAACTTCTCCTCAACTATATAAATTGTGAAGTCCTAATGCTCAACCTTTCCTCAACTATATAAATTTTGAAGTCCTAATGCTCAACCTTTCCTCAACTATATATATAACTTCAAGTACAAATGCTCAACTGATTGGCCACCTTCAGTTGATGACCAGTTGAGGGACACCTGTCCAAAATACTGTTTTTGGCCAGGTTTAAGTTGAGCAAAATTGCTCAACACCTATCCCTCAACTTTTTAGCTTAAAACAGCTAGCCCTCAACTGGCAACCACATAGCTAACGATTGGCCCTCAATTTATTTTTCTGTAGGGGTTGTTTATTTGTTAAACTATCAAGGATGACAATAAATATGATATATATTTCCCCTCACATAAAATTTGTGTGACTTACTCATAATAACTCAATCACACAATGTTTTGGGTGCATTGAAGTTAAAGGTTTTTAAATTTATTTAACTATATCAACAAGAACTTTTAACTAAATTAGTAAAAACAAAATAATTTTTATTCTTTCGAAAATTATTGTCAAAGGACATTATAACATGCTAAGAGTGTATATATTGTTTATAAATTTTTTTTGTTTGAATGGTGTTTTAATGCCACTTTCAGCAATTTTCCAGCTATTTCATGGCGTCCAGTTTTTATTGGGTAAGGAAGCCGGAGTAACCGGAAGGAACCCCCGACCTGCGGTAGGAAAACTGGCAATCCTTGTCAATTAAGATTGGAGTCGAGTACACCCTGACTGCAGTGAGAATCGAACCCGCAATCTCAGTGTTGACAGACCACGTGATCAATAGTAGACGAACTACCTTGACCACTCGGCCACCGAGGCCCCCTGTTTAAAAATTATTTAAAATCAAACATCAATGTTGTTTATAAGTTCTAGTTAATGTGTTAATGGAATTACATTTTTCACGATTCAAAACTATCTATCAGCTTATTAGTTCATTTTTGTTGTTGATCTTCGGTTGAGTGAACACATTACACAGGTGAGTGCTAATTAAAAATAGAAAAATCGACACTTGCCTATAAAAATACAAATATCTCTGAAAACTCTACATAATAAAAAAATACAAAACTTGGTAAAAACTTTAAATATGCATTATTCTTTGATATTATATATCATTAATATTGTTTGTGGTGATTATTTTTATCGTTAATGTTGTTCATGTTGTTAGTGCACTTTTCTCCTTGTCAGTTCATTAACTAGTAGTTTGGCGTATTCCTACCGACCCCAAAGTTTTTTGTGCCAGAAGAGGACACAAGGCGTTTTTAAATTGGAAAGTCGTCAACTGTTCCATGACCAATCCATTGCATATAGGCATAACAGTAGTAAATGTGTACCAGTAACAAGTTACCAGATTGTGTACCCTAGGCCTACATTAAGTACAGTACTGAATACCGTAAAAAGCTGTGTATAGTCCGCACCCCTTTCTTCGGCCAGAAAATTGGGGAAAAACTAGTATACATGGTATATGCATGTACAGTCTGCACGTAAAAAATTTCAAAAAACGTCTCAGGATAAAGATATATATCAAGTCCGACTTGGTCAAGCTTTTTAACATTTTTACTGATATAAATGTAATGTATTCTCTCTTAAAATATCATTTATGTTTATAGTTTTATTCATTTTATTCATTTGTAGTGATTGCAAAAATTAAATAAAAAATAGTGCATTCTCATAGCGTATATTTTGATCGTTGTTTAAACGGATACTCACACATTTCGAAACCAAAACAATTTGTCAACTTTCATTTATCAATGAAAACAAAGAAAACAAAACATTTTTTATTTTAATCCCTTAATGATTGCAATCAAAACATCGATCTTCAAACATTTGAGGTTACATAACATCGCCATTTGCATTGTACGCAATACAGGTTACACATCCGCAATTTTCGTATCCGTTTTAATTTTTATTTGTCCTATATAATTATCATAACATTACTAAAAATAATTTAAGTAAAAATTAATATCATTACAACGTATTTATATGGAAGTTTGTAAAAGAACCATGTTAGAATAGTATGCAAATACCACATATAACAAAACGGTGACCGCCATTGACAACATTCAACGGGACGAAACACACTCTATCGAGTCTGTATTTATGTATAGTCCGCACCATTCCTTTCCAACTTAGATTAAAAGAAAAAGACCGCGGACAATATGACCCTAAATACGGTACTTGGTTGTGTTCTGATTTAGTAAATAGTGGTTAGATGTGTACAATTTTTTAGCTGTAAGCATGGTAAGCTCCTGCATAAATGAAGTTTTAAAAAGTGGTAAAATTTTTCTCAGATCTTGCAAGATAAAATTTTGGTAATTTTTTTAACAATGTAGAATTTTTACATTCACTGCATTTGAAATTGCATGTAAAAGTGGGAGCGTCTCAAAATGTTCTAACTAGTAGGGACGGTAAAGGGTAAAGGAGTTAACTCTGTTTGACTTTTAGAAAATGTCCGGATCTTTTCAGGACTTTTCTCCGGTTCTATTTAGATGTAGGTGGGTACAAATTACGTCTTACTATGTAAAATCTGGATTGTTTCTGTGTTACAAATGAACTGTAATGTGTCAATCTTACACAGAAGCCCGCGTAATGATCAATCAACCGTCAATACAAGCTACCGAATGGAAGCGATCAATTTTATTTGCCTTAATTTTGGACATAAAATAAACAAGTGTGGACACAGAAAAACGTCTCGCGTGAAATTGAGGTCAAGGTCAGGTGACTGACTGGCAAGTACTCATCATAAGCTACCTCTGGACCAAATTTGATGGACCTAGGGCTTGGGCTTACAAAGATATGAAGCAAGATGTCAAGTGTTTACGCCGCCGCTGCCGGATTCCCATACATATGTCTCGCCTCCAGCGACTTTCGTCGCAGGCGAGACAAAAACTACTTATTACGCTCTTTGTACTTGATAAGTATACCATTTTTTAACAATGTGGTAAAATTTTAATGCATTCTGTCAATGGAAACTAGCGTAATTGTTTTTTTTTCAACCTGTGGATTTGGGTTTTTTTTCAGCCTCGCTATCGTTCAACATGGCAGCGCCCATAAACAATCTATACCAAAAATAATAATCGACTGGAAATTACCAAATTCAAGTAAATTTATGGCTTTTACTGCATAAATACATTAAATATATATATAAGCCTGATTAGATATATATACTCTGGTGAATTAAAATAATTTTCATTTATTCAGTCAACGGCACGCAAAATCCATGGCTTGATCTGGAAATGCAGATTATCTGAACAACACTGCAGATATTAACTAATTTCGCATGTACATCAGGGGCGGAACCCGGAATTTGTGTTAGGGGATGCTTGACAGTTCGACGAGGAGCCTGGTGGCTGCTCTTGGACCCCAGCAGTGCCCTGTTAGGGGTCCAGGGGGGGCGGGTGGGGAAAAGATCTGGGAATCTTTCTAGACTCGGTTTTTTACTTTTCCCCCTACTTTTAGCTGGCTTTTTCAACTATGACCATAAATAATGAATTTTCGTTAATGAAACATCATACTTCCTTTTCTCTCATTTTATCATCTAGGTTTCTCGCTCTCTCTCTCTCTCTCTCTCTCTCTCTCTCGTTTTTAGGGGTCCTATGATCTGTATGCCTTTCCTTGGATCAGCGACTGTACATGATGTAGTAATTGCACTTATTTGATGCTTTGTACAGATTTTGATTTATTGTTGACTATTCTATTTTTTATGGGATGCATAACCAGTCCTTAAGCTCTGGACAGATTAGACCTGGGTATTCACAATTCTATATTGTACATGTACAATGCATGTCCCTGAAATTTTGTATCTTTTCCTCATTTGAAATTTCAGACTTAATATGATTTCATGCATTTTCCCTCTCAATTACTCCATATAAAAGAAATCAAATTTTGCATGTTATTTATTGTTATTGTTTTATTGTTACATAAAATAGTGGTGTTAGGTCATAGAGCAGCATAAAATAATGAATGGGATATATATTAAAAAAGCATTAACTTCCAGTAATATATTCAGCTTAAATTGAGATAAGAAAGAAAACAGAAGAAAAAGTAATTAGCTTCGGAAAAAGCTGTCCCCTATTCAAGACCAGGAGCATATAAATCAAGTTATACTAGTCCCAGCCAAGACCCACTAAAATAAGTTATCTGTAGTAAATATGAATGAAAAATTATATATACTTTGCCAGTATTAAATATCTAATTAATTGAACAAATAATTGTGAAATTATGAACTCAATATTAATTGCCCTTTACAATTAAGTTTCAGAATTTTCAGTGTACAAGATCTTTTATAGTTTTAGCCAAAGTTAGGAAAATGTATACATATATATTATAATTAGCAGTTATAATTTGGTTTTTTAAAATTTTTTCATATATGTTTAAAATAAATATTTTATTTTTATTTCAAGTGACCTCAGACAACTAAATTTAACATTCATACAAATCCTCATTACATTTTTGTAAATGTTATATTTACTTCTGTTGGACATAAATATAGACGATTTCAGAAATTGGTCATATACGAGTTATCGTTCGTGTCGACAGGTGGCGTAATACACAATTCGACATTACATGGCACACGCTACACAGGTTAAATTTACATTGGTATAGTCATAATTATGTCGAATAATAGCCGTGGCGGTCACAATTGTGCGAACGTCGATTGTTACAACAGCCAAAACATTGGATAAGTGGAAAAACAGCGTCTGTTCATATTTATATTAAAATATTAGAATTCTACACATTCAGTTCATTTAAAATATTATTTAATCCCTTGATATATTCACCTACACTTCTTTTTCTACAGCTTCCAGTTTTTACCCTTAGATCCATGGATGCTGCCTGCTTTTCTTTTGTTTACGTTCGACATCATGACCTTTATTATTTTTATTGGAACGACTGCTGATACTGGACAGTGAAAATCCTTAAATAGTAACAAATGGATAATTCCATATTAAGACCGTTGTTTGGTTTAAAGGTACAGACGTCTGTATTAGTTATAGCGATATACAGTTTTAGAAAGTAAAAGACACGATTTCGATATTTTATTTTTAATTCTTAACAAAATTTTTCGTATATCAAAACCCATTACTTGTTCAAATTTTTTAATGAGGCCTCAATGGATGCTACGGCCATTCTGCATCCATTACATTTCTCAACTATGCACTGATTTAACTTGTAAATAAAAAGAATAATGAAAAAACTTTAAATCAAAAGCAGGCAAATAATATACATTCTGTAACCGTAAAACAAAACATAAAGTTGGTACTGTAAAGTATATAAATCGGAAGCAAAAATATATAACTCTTATTTTTCATCTTT
This sequence comes from Limnoperna fortunei, assembly GCA_944474755.1. Classification (NCBI taxonomy): domain Eukaryota; kingdom Metazoa; phylum Mollusca; class Bivalvia; order Mytilida; family Modiolidae; genus Limnoperna; species Limnoperna fortunei. Next base: position 101,180,623 of record OX104114.1, on the reverse strand, counting down.
CCTATTCGCTAAAAACAAAGGAATTCAATTAGTATTTTACTTTTAATTTTCTTCTTAGACATAGTTGATACTAGTAGATAAAATTAGCAGACGGTGCACCCAGCTTGAAGTTATCTTTTGAAATGATAACGCAATTAACTGTTAATTATCATTCATGCACCATTAACTGAATGGATAAAACCCGAGAGCGTGTACTACTGCAAACTAGCGGGTTCTGAATAATATCACTATGGCGCGGCACACTATTTCATAGATGAATTTGTCTATTGACAAATGGAAAATTGTTATCTCCCCATTTTTCATTGCCTTTAAGAAATGTGAACAAGTGACTTAGTGATTTAGACATATCACTACAAACACCAAAACCTTAATTCCCGCAGAAAACCTTAATCTCCGTGGGAAAACCTTAATTTTTTAAGGAATCCCTATAAAATTAAGTGTTGGTTTTTTAAATTAAGGTTGTCCCAGGGAAATTAAGGTTTTCCTCGGAGATTAAGGTTTTCCCGCGGAGATTAAGGTTTTTTGTTGATTGGACCCCTGGGTCGGTTTTAAGCCCTCTGGCCTGGTTGTTGATAACGTTCATCAGTTACTCTGCAGATTTATGACAATAGTTATAAAGCTATATATTTATGTATAAAATTTATTCTTGTCCAAAATAAATATGTATACGAATATCCCAAAATAAAAAATGCATGAACGTGAATGCATTTTCTATCAACTTTAGAAAAAGACGTATATTTAAAATTATTATTACACAAATTATAAAATATAATTTTTAAGTAACGTTAAGTTATTATTTTCCATTTGAAGATCGGTAGGTAAGAAATATAGAACAATCAATACACGGACCGAACTTGTAATACACATCCGCCATACTGTTTGTTTACCTGTACAAAATGAAAGGAATAAAGGACGGATCAAATTATTTTTAATTATTTGTTTTTTTATTCACAGGTTTCTGGTAAGTTTTTGGTATTCATATTGTTGTTGAACAAAATCTAACATGTTGTTTGTTTTGCATTTATAACCTTTCTTCGTTTTAGCTTTATATTTTTATTTTGACTTTTTATTATTACGTTGGGTTTCTAATGATTTGATTTTTTTATTGTCGATTTTATTTGTTTAATTCAAATTATGTTAATTGTTAATAAAATTAAACGTGTTATTTGTTTTGCATTCATAACAAATTCTTAGTTTTTACTTTATGAATATTTATTTGTTGTTATATTGAAATTTGCTCAGAAATTTATTTTCAATACAAAGCACGTTTTCGCCGTTTTCGGTTATTTTCTATTCAGCTTCAAATTGTTTCAATTTACAATTTATAAGCAGTAATACACAAAATTTAAATCATCTTAAAAACACATTTATGCTGTTTTATTTTACATCGTTAGTTAAGAAGCTCCGGTTTGATATAATTAGATAGCTAATGCTGTAAGTATCGATCGTAATATAATATTGTTATATCTGTATAAAGTATAAAGAGATGTATATATATATTTATATTTTCTATTGTATTATATGTTAGTGATTTAGACATTTTTATGGCTGCATGGTATTAAGAAATAACAAGGCAAAGTAATTTATATGTCCTCATAGAAAAGTAACTAATTTGGGCCTTATTCTCGATAAATCCTGTAGGCGAGAATGGGAATTATGAATTCATATTCTGCATCATTTGTACCCCTGCCCGCCAGTATGAAATTATACAAATTATTATCATGTTTTTTTTCAGAAAAATGCAAGCCTAGGACTCCAACAGAGCACATCATTTTTTTGTGCAGTATTGTTCTGCGGAAGAAATATTGTGTACTTGGTCAATAATACAATATTGGACTATATGTCTTGTTAGATTGTGTATAAATTATTTATTTTGTAGTTATTTTTCCATTACATATATTATGTATTGTAGCACATCATTGGTGGATGGGGTCTGGAAAGGGGGGGGGGGAGGGGTGCGATTATGAATCGGCGTCCACAAGGCCCCGTGATAAACCAGAGGCTCTTAAGAGAGTGTATCGCTCACCTGATTTTATAGGCAATGAAGATGGCATTTCCCTGATGTTAAAGTAAGTCCTGTAATTTTCAATAAACTTTAAATAGAACCATCCAAACAATATTACTAGAAAGCTTTGTTTCATTGGTTAACCAGTTGTATAGAGAAGATTTTTTTATTTGCCCATAGGGTCCTATGTTAAACTAAGTCCTGCGGGGGAGGTGGCAATTTTGAATTTCCAATTGCCATAAAAAACATAAATTTTATAAAGGACCATCCAAACAATATTGCGAGTAAGTTTTTGTTTCCATTGATTAACCCGTTTCAGAGAAGAAGCCTTTTAAAACTTTTTCCCATAGGGTCCTATGTTAAACTAAGTCCTGCGGTAGCGGCCATTTTGAATTTCCAGTTGGCATAAAAATCATAAACTTTATAAAGGACCATCCAAACAATATTGCTAGTAAGTTTTGTTTTGATTGGTTAACCGGTTTCAGAGAAGAAGCCCTTTTTAACCTTTTTCCCATAGGGTCCAATGTTAAACTAAGTCCTGCGGTGGCGGCCATTTTGAATATCAGATTGGGATAAAAAACATTAACTTTATAGAGGACCATCCAAACAATATTGCTAGTAAGTTTTGTTTCCATTGGTTGGCCGGTTTCAGAAAAGAAGCCTTTCAAACTTTTTCCCATAGGGTCCTATGTTAAACTAAGTCCTGCGGTAGCGGCCATTTTGAATTTCCAATTGCCATAAAAAACATAAACTTTATAGAGGACCATCCAAACAATATTGCTAGTAAGTTTTTGTTTCCATTGATTAACCGGTTTCAGGGAAGAAGCCTTTAAAAACTTTTTCCCATAGGGTCCTATGTTAAACTAAGTCCTGCGGTAGCGGCCATTTTGAATTTCCAGTTGGCATAAAAATCATAAACTTTATAAAGGACCATCCAAACAATATTGCTAGTAAGTTTTGTTTTGATTGGTTAACCGGTTTCAGAGAAGAAGCCCTTTTTAACCTTTTTCCCATAGGGTCCAATGTTAAACTAAGTCCTGCGGTGGCGGCCATTTTGAATATCAGATTGGGATAAAAAACATTAACTTTATAGAGGACCATCCAAACAATATTAAAAGTAAGTTTTGTTTCCATTGGTTGGCCGGTTTCAGAAAAGAAGCCTTTCAAACTTTTTCCCATAGGGTCCTATGTTAAATTAAGTCCTGCGGTGGCAGCCATTTTGAATTTCCAATTGCCATAAAAAACACAAACTTTATAGAGGACCATCCAAACAATATTGCTAGTAAGTTTTTGTTTCCATTGATTAACCGGTTTCAGAGAAGAAGCCTTTTAAAACTTTTTCCTATAGGGTTCTATGTTAAACTAAGTCCTGCAGTGGCGGCCATTTTGAATTTCCAATTCCCATCTTAAACACAAACTTTATAGAGGACCATCTAAACAATATTGCTAGTAAGTTTTGTTTTGATTGGTTAAACGGTTTCAGAGAAGAAGCGCTTTTTAACTTTTTTCCCATAGGGTCCTATGTTAAACTAAGTCTTGAGGTGGCGGCCATATTGGTTTACCAATCAAAATAAAAAACACAAACTTTGTAAAGGTCCATCCAATGAACATTATGGCCAAGTTTGGTTTCAATTGGCCATGTGGTTTCAGAGAAGAAGATTAAAATGTAAAAAGTTTACAGACGCCGACGACGCCGACGGACGCAAAGTGATAACAATAGCTCACATGACCCTTTGGGTCAGGTGAGCTAAAAAGGGGTCTAGAATGCATCACCTCACCTTATAAGGTTATTAGATTTTTGTACCGATCGATCTATCATTCAGTTCGGATTAGTCTCCGTTAACCGCGTATATATATACAAAAGGGTTTCAACAAAATCAGCTATATCGCTTACAAACAACGCAGCTAGCTTTACAATATGCAGTTTGAACAGCTTTACCGTAAATTTGATCCACGGTGCCATTTCAGCTATATGTTGAAAGATAATTTATATTGTACGTTTTACTACTAAGACATTATGTATTACGCCATCAGTTTCCGTGCATATATCTCTGGTTTTACGTATTCAAGAGCGATTCTAAATGTTGTTCTTTAAATCGTAAAATTAAGATGTATAAGATTTCTTTTTAAATGTTCGAATTCTTTTAACTGGAAAAACAAATTAACACATGTCGATCATATTACAATTGATCTATGGGTTGACAACCATTACAAACGATTTAGAGAGTGAACTCGATGTATACGTAAAATTATTTACGATCTTATTTGCAGAAATGTACTTTTGGCAGAGTCTGCCAACGATTTACAATTGGGTCTAAATTTCTTTCAAGAATACTGCGGAAAGTGGAAGCTAAAATTAAACATAGATAAGACTAAAGTTATGATATTCAGTAAAGGTGCAATCTCACGAAATTTTAAATTCACGTTCCAGGAAAGAGAATTAGAAATTGTAAGTGAATTTATATAACTCGGGGTTCAGTCTTTTCCAAAGAACGGGCTCTTTTAATAAAAATAAAAAATACCTCGTAGAGAAAGCCTTTATAGCAATGTATGAAATTCTAAATAAAGGCCGTCTGCATAATGTATAGATCTATTAGTTGTCAATTAGATCTTTTCGACAAGATATGGAGCAGAAGTTTGGGGATTCCAAAACTGTGATATCTTAGAAATGTTGCACTTGAAATATTGTAAGCTGCTATTGAATCTCGAGTCTAGCACTCCTAGTGTAAGGATATATGGAGAGTAAGGTAGATACCCACTTCACATACAAATTAAACTACCAGTTACTTCTTATTGGTGTAAACTAATATGTGGTAAACAGTCAAAATTATCCAGCATGATATATAAGCTCTTAATATGTAAATCGAATCTTGGATTTAATTTGTAAAATAATATTCTCTGTAGATTTAGATTAGGTAATCATAAACTGCCAATAGAGCTTTGTCGTTGGAAAAATATAGAAAGAGAAAATAGACTAGATGTCCGTTGTGTAATAAAAACGAAATCGGTGATGAATATCATTATATCTTACAATACCGGGTATTTTCTGAAATTTATTTCTAGAATGTATATTTATACACCGAACACAATTAAATTTCGTTAATTATTTAACAGTAAAACCCCGACCACATTACGAAAACTCAGCAGATCTGTAGATATTAACAACAAAAAGGTAAACTTTACTTGACAAATCTGATACCGATAAGGTATTGAATTTTGTCTATTCTGTTTTTTTTCTGTTTATCGCTATTATTTGTAACAATAATTATTTGCGAGGTATATATGGTATTGATTGTATAAGAAAGTAGATGGTGTTGCAATACCTATTAGTTTATTGTATAATGTACTTGTTTATTGTATATTGTATTTGTTTATTGTATTTGTATGACATTCAATCTCTCGCTCTGAAACCATTGTATTTATTGAATTTGGAGAATAAAGATAGAACTATCCATCTACATTGGACATATAATAAGCTTCTTTCTGACTGGTTGATTATTTTCTTTGCTCTGTTGTATATGTAGTTATGTTCTCTAATTATAGGAAATGCTGACAACTAATTTGAGCAGAGGACTAAAAATTAAATATCATAACTAATTATGACTATAAATATCTGTAGTGCGATTTTTACAATTAAGCCCTAGTACCAATTTTCAAATAAACATTTTTTATGCCCCCGCGACGACATGTCGGGGGGAATTAAGTTTTACTCATGTCCGTCCGTCCGCACGAATTTCCGTCAAGCTTTTCTCAGAAACTGTACATGAGGACAATTTGAAATTTGGCAGGGTGGTTCAGTATCACAAGTTGTACGTCCTAAGCGACTTTCAGACCTGTCGGACAACTACTTCCTGTTTGGGACTTCATTTGTACGTAAATACGTCTGTCCGTATGTACGAATTTCCGTCAAGCCTTTCTCAGAAACTGTACATAAGAACAGTTTGAAATTTGGCAGGGTGGTTCAGTATCACAAGTTGTACGTCCTAATCAACTTTCAGATATGTCGGAAAACTACTTCCTGTTTGGGACTTCATTTAGCGGGGGCATCTGTGTCCCATGGACACATTCTTCGATTTTTATAGAGTTAACTTGTAAAAACGAACAATATTGAGAAAATACTACCGACAGTATATAAAACAGCTTTGTCAGAATTTAACTATGGATCGGTACATGTGTTATTGTTCCTCCTGTTATAATGGATTGATTGATTGTTGTTTAACGTCCAGCAAGCAATATTTCATCTATATTCAGTACGTGAACAATGGAAAATCTGTTACTAAGCGCACTTTGATGCAACATGCGTAACAGATGATTAAAGATGGCTGTAAGGCAGAAACTAACCCGTGGTTGTAGCTTTGTATAGAAGTAAAGAAGAGACCATCTCAGTAAGTTTATTGCATAATCTTAGAGTAAACATTTCAAATTATGAACATATAAAAATATAGATTTAGAAAAATAACAACAAAATTTAACAACAGTAATTGTTTCGTGAACTTAACGAACATAACAAAGATTACATTTTAAGCTAAAAAGACAAATCGTCCTCTCCTGTGATAGGATGGTGGATCTAACTTTGCATAATTTTTTCTGGATACACTGTACTAATGTCTTCAACTAAAGGCCATAATAAAGCAATTAAAATACTTAAAAAACACGAACATAATTATATATAACAAATAAAAAATAAAATTGAAAAAAAAAAATGTAAAAGAAAAAAAACGAAGCAATGTTAAATTAACAATTTGGAAATTTTTGTCAAATTAATGTAAAGAATATTCTAATTAGTCGATTATTCTTTGATTCTCCGATGATATTCGACGGAAGGGCATAAGAGCTGCACCCGACTATAGGATTTCATTTAAGTTAATGGACGCATGTATTCATTTTTGTCTCAAGGGTTGAAATAATTATAAATACACTAGTATCGATTAAAAAACACTGCTAATTTCAGTTCAAGAAAAACAAAAAAATTCATAAATTTACACAGCTGTAATACCAATTAAAATTATAAATTGAAACAATTTAAAGCTGAATAGAAAATAACAGAAAACGGCGAAAACGTGCTGTGTATTGAAAATAAATTTCTGAGCAAATTAAAATATAACAAAAAATAAATGTTTATAAAGTAAAAACTAAGAATTTGTTATAAAAGCAAAACAAATAACACGTTTAATTTTATTAACAATTAACATAATTTGAATTAAATAAAATCGACAATAAAAAAAATCAAATCATTAGAAACCCAACGTAATAATAACAACCCAATAAAAATCTAAAGCTAAAACGAAGAAAGGTTAAAAATGAAAAATAAACAACATGTTAGATTTTGTTCAACAACAATATGAATACCAAAAAGTTACCAGAAACCTGCGAATAAAAAAACAAATATATATATAAATAATTTGATCCGTCCTTTATTCCTTTCATTTTGTACAGGTAAACAAACAGTATGGCAGATGTGTATTACAAGTTCGGACCGTGTATTGATTGTTCTATATTTCTTACCTACCGATCTTCAAATGGAAAAATAATAACTTAACGGTTACTTAAAAATTATATTTTAATAATTTGTATAATAATAATTTTTAAATATACGTCTTTTCTGAAATAAAGTTGATAGAAAATGCATTCACGTTCATGCATTTTAATTTTGGGATATTCGTATACATATTTATTTTGGACAAGAATAAATTTTATACATAAATATATAGCTTTATAACTATTGTCATAAATCTGCAGAGTAACTGATGATCGTTATCAACAACAATGCCAGAGGGCTTAAAACCGACCCAGGGGTCCAATCAACAAAAAACCTTAATCTCCGCGGGAAAACCTTAATCTCCGAGGGAAAACCTTAATTTCCCTGGGACAACCTTAATTTAAAAAACCAACACTTAATTTTATAGGGATTCCTTAAAAAATTAAGGTTTTCCCACGGAGATTAAGGTTTTCTGCGGGAATTAAGGTTTTGGTGTTTGTAGTGATATCAGCAATACCCCTTACCGTCCCTATAAGTATAACATATATTATTTAAATGGTAAATGAAAGTTTATTAATTTCCTAGTCCAGGTAAATGCTGATCAATGTTAGAAAGGTATGCAAATCACAGTAATGTTAGTGTTTTCGACTATAGCCAAAACATTTACTACTGTGCTAATATATGACATAGCGATTTATGGACTGGAACAGGAAGTTTCGTTTTTAAATTTTGATATAAAAAAATTTACTGAAACTACAATATAAATCCACCGACCTTACTGTATCCTTAACTGATGTAGCCGCACGTGTCTGACATGATATGACACCACACAGCTTAAAAAAATCCAGACTACTTTCTTTTCCAAGTTTCCTTTTTTTGCAGGGGTTGTGGTCACGTGATCAGAAGAAAGGTAACACAGGAGACAAGTCGGACTAGGCAGGTCGTTTCGTACCGAAACATGTTCGCACCTCGGGTTGTCCTATTCGTACTGGGTCGTTTCGTCCCGAAAATGTGAATAAATGAGTTGTTTCTTTTAGAGTAACTGGACATCCTCTTGCGTTTGATCTTCGATCCGTACAGGTGTTCCTTCCTCGCCAACAGTGCCAGCACAACTGTCAACGTTCGCCCAGCGTCCGTCCAGTCAGCTTGCATCTTTTGGATTATAGTCTCTTGCATAGTTAAGTTTATTTTGGTTTTAAATCTTAATTAAATAATTAATTAACACTTTTAAAATTGTTAATAGACAATTTTCTTTAAATAAACTATTAACTAAATTTGTATTAACAATAATTATTAATAAATTTTTGGACTGTAATTACATTTCTCACGCTAACTGTCATGGCTGTATTCTACATATATTAAATTGCTAAAAAGAAAACTAACTAGGTACGGATCCCCTTAGATTAAAATAAATAACTGAAGTAAACAGTCAGATAAATATAAATTTAATAAGAAAAAAATTCCAATATACATATATACATCTTTAAAACCAAAACCGTCCTGGTATGGGTTAAAATTGACAGCTTAAGATCCAAACTGCTCGCCGTGACCAACTAAAAAAAAATCCCAGTCAAGACAAGACAAGAAAATTTTATTTAAAGTCGGATTATCAAAAACATATAGGAAACATAAGCTCTGTAGAGCTTTTTACCGACATTATGACATTACATTTAAAACATATATTTGTTAGGACAGGGTTATACATACATGTACATGATAAAAAGCAAGTTACTTGTTAAGAGATCATACACATTGTTAAAAGGCATACTTTAAGAACATTAAACATCAGAATTTTTAACTAAAACACTTAGATCATTTAAAGTATATTTATCAGTTAGAAGATCTAAAAGCATTGAGCTCAGTTATAAGCATAAATGAAAGCATAAAGTGCAGTTATAATCATAAATAAAAGCATAAAGTGCAGTTATAAGCATAAATAGCATAATGTACAGTTATAAACCCATAAAAGCATAAAGCACTGTTTAAGCACAACTAAAAGCACAAATATCAGATTTAAAGCACATCTAAAAGCAACCCGATCTATTATAGCACACAAGTAAGCACCAAGATAGTTATTAGCACCAAAAGCACAGAGATCAGTTAATACTACAACTAAAGCACTGAGAGATACTGTAACTAGCCATTATCTAAGCACAAGTTTGCATAAATAATCAAAACATCAATGTGAGATAAAGTAAAATTAGCATCAACACAGCATATAACATGTATGGCGAAGGCTCAAAGGAGTGATTCACCGAGACCTGCAGGATAAGGCTTTTGAATTGGTTGAGGTTTGCCTCTGCACGAATGTTGTCAGGCAGCTCATTCCAGAGTGTTGCTCCAGCATATCTCAGCGAATGCAAACCATAATGTGTTGTTCTCACCTGTGGAATATTAACGGTGTTTTCCTTTCTGAAAGAGTAATTAGAATTTTTAAAACTAATAATATCTTGTAAGTACAGTGGTGATTTCTGATGTATAATTTTAAAAACCTCAATTGCCATACATCTTATTCTCCTAATTTTTAAGGTTGGCATTCTAGATTTGTATAAAAGAGTCTCATAGTCGCGTGAATTATCTTCGTACATAAACCTCAAGGCACGTTCTTGAATTTTTTCCATTTTTTTTGGTATTGCCCTCCCCACAAAAGTGCCAAACAATAGGACAATAATTGAAGTTTGATAAAATAGATGAATAGTATATTGTCAATCTTCCCAGTTTAGACAAATGTTTACCAATTCTTTTTAAAACATGTAACTGTCTTGAGGCCTTATTACAAATAATGGAGATGTATGTATTAAAACGCAGCTGATAATCTATTGTCACTCCCAAAAGTTTAATTTCATTTTCACATTCAATTACATGCCCATCCAAAGTGAATTTCAAGTTTCCATATTTTGTTTTGTTCCCTATTGCAATTGCCTGAAATTTTTCTGGATTAGCTTTCATTTTATTAACATCAAACCAATTAATTAAAGCTTTGCTTTCATATTCCAAAGTGTTAACTAATCCATATAGGTCAGGTCCTGAGTAAGATAATGTATTGTCATCTGCATAATTATAAAGAGTGCTATCTTTCATAACATTAAAAATATCATTGATAAATATATTAAAAAGAACAGGACCCAGGGTAGAACCCCGGGGAACACCTTTCTAAATATTTTTCCATGTACTTAAGTTATTTCAGACTCAAACACATTGTTTCCTATCTGTTAAATAATTTTGTAAAAGTAGAAAGATTCTGGTGACACGAATTACCGGAATCCACATCAAAAATTGTTATTCGTAAGAAGTGTTTAATCACTTTAATTTGTTATTATTCATAGTTCTCACTGTTTCTCATAAAAAGTAAAGAGGTATACGTTAAAATTAAGAAATCAAATCGAATAAGTCGCTCTATACAATGAGAATGGAGATAATCTATTTAAATACATTTATTTTATGTGACAATGACATAAATGGTCGTATGAGGACATACATAAATGGAGATATTAATATTTACTAGCGTATATAATATTTTATTCTAAAAATGAAAAATATAGACGCTATCGATCAATTTGTCGGCACGTGCCAGCAGTTTGGATAACAGGCGTTAATTGACACCCCGCAAGGCCAATAACAAGTGTAATCAACAAACAATTACGATTAATGCAGCGAGAGTTAATTCTGGAATAAACACAATAATGGAGCTGCTTAAGTTGTTATAAAGATTTTTATTAAAGACATTCTAACGGAAGCCGCTGTCACATTGAAGCAAACACAGACAATCTTAAAAGACATCATCTTCGCTAGCGAAGATGAAAAGACATCTTTGGACACAATGATTTAATAGATTCAGATGACACTATATGCTTTAACGAAAAATGTGATGACATATCTAAGACAATGAAAGAATAGTCGGACAAATTCTTAACTACTTCAATAAAAGACTAAAAGGTTGTTTGCAAGAAAAGGTGATGAACCCTTGTCTTCAATGGCAAAATTATTTACTTCAGTTCTGAACAACAGACTCTCGAAATATGCAGATTTATGTAATATTATACCAGAAGCTCAAGTTGGGTTTCGTAAGGGTTATTCTACTGTCGATAATATTTGTTGTCTCCATGTTTTGATTGAAATATACTTGGCTTTGGGAAAAATTGTACTTTACTTTCATTGTATATATACTTTTTCTATATATGCAAATACTTTGTCTATATAGTTTTTTTTCTATATGCACATGCTTTTTCTCTATATGCACATAGTTTTTCTATATATGCGCATGTGTTTTCATACTTGATTAATTAATGATTACTTAACATCGTTGTAATCACAAGAGACACCTGACAATATTGTAACAAATATAGCTGTCATCCATGCCTATCTGATTCTGATGGAAATATTTCTCGTGACCATTTTGCTGTAACTTTCAATACTCAAGCAGAAAAACCACATCAAATAGGAAAACTGTTACCTACCGGAAATTTAGATCAATATCGATTCATCTGAAAGTCTTTCTAGACATTGCAAATCCAAGTGTTGCAATTTATGATCTTGATCAATGTACAAATTGTCTAGATGACAGTTTAATATTCTTCGTTGAGAAACATGCTCCGTTAGTAACCAAAACATTTTTTCTCAGACTGACAAAGCCGTGGTACAATCACTGACGACCTACATGCAGCTAAACATTTAAAAATTAGTTTGAACGAAAATAGAGAAAAACAGGACTTACAGTTGACCACCACATTTACAGAAATCAGTGTGCTTTTGTAAATAAACTGCTAAAACAAACACGTGTGATTTTTTAATCAAATGTTTATCAGTAGACCTGTCTATGTATGGTAATCAAAACTCTACTTGGTAGTTACTCTCTGTATCATCAGCTGATGATTTAGCACAGGATTTCAGTGACTTCTTTTGTTAATATGATAAATGGAATCAGAACAAAGATAACATTAGAGATAAAAACGCAAAGGCCGACCGATATGTGAAGGTGGCATATGTATTCAAGCAGATCAAAGGCATAATCTAATTACTAAAAGTTAAATTATATTTAACCTAAGATCATTGATTGATTGATGGAATATTTCCTTTTAACATCCAGCAAGCAAAACTATATATATATGTTTGCTTGTTTGATGTTTAACGCCACTTTCAGCAATTTTTCAACTATTACATGGTGTTCAGTTTTTATGGGGGTAGGAAGCCGGAGTACTCGCAGAGAACCCCACCGACCTTCGATAGAAAAACTGGCAATCCTTGTCAGTTGAGATTGCGGTCGTGTACACCTTGCACGCATTGAGATCCGAACCCCCAACCTCAGTGTTTACACACCACGTGATTAATAGTAGACAAACTATCTTAACCACTCAGTCACCGATGTCCCTATATATATGTAATTAGGTAGATTCACGGTAAGGACAAGCTAACAAGCAAAAAGGGTGAACTAAAAAAAACAAAAGCATATTAATCTAAGAGTACTGCAAACATGTAAAGTGTAGACTAAAATACACATTGTCATACATGCATCATTTGACATTTTCCATCAAATTTTCTTAATGAATTTTGATGGTTGTTTCATCTAAAGGACGTAATGCAGCATCAGTCAACTTTTGTTTAAATTCAGATTCTCTCCCTGGGCCTTTGCTAGTACCATAATAGACTCTTCGTCGCTGCCTTGTTTATCTGGTAATCATGATTTGGAATCTCTTCTTCAGTAGCATGTTCATAGTTTTCAAAGTTATCAACTCATCATCTGCTAGTTGTTCTGGAGATCTGTCAGGAAAAACGGTGGACACATACAGCATTGATTGCTTGCTGTAACAAGGCAAGTCCTTGGCAAATCGTGGTCCAGTAATCGCGTAAAAGAATCATTAGTGTGATCTACTATCAAAGTTGATTGACGATAGAAATTTTCTCTGTATGCGTCATACAGCTGCACAGCTGTTACCAACACTGAAATATAGAAAGAAATCACAATAATCAACGACATAAATTATCAGTAAAACTGATACAAACAAGCACTTAGCACAAACAGTAATGTTAAAGGTTAATAGGAATTGCTTGAAGGTAATATTGACATCTTCCCCTTTAATGCACATTTAGCAATCTAAATTTTGCATACTAAGCGTCCTCGTGAAATGTTGGTAAATTGAACAAAATATTGTAAAATCATACTTAAAATAAACAACCAAAGGTAAAAATGGTTTTCATCAAAGTGTCCACCATTAACCTTCAACGTAGGCACCCAAATTTAAAATTTGAAAAGTTTGCTTGTTATATCTTTGATTATAGAAATAACAATAATTATTATGTGTTAGCATTGCCAAAGACCTCTAATTAAATTATCAAACTAATGTAGTCTGATTCCAATTAGCAACATAAAAAATTACTAACCACCAAATTCTTAATAGAAATTATAATCAAATTGGTAAAGATACAAATACTACGCTGCAAATGAGGAATGACAGAAAGTTGGATTAGTCTGACGTCTCATGTCGCTATAGACTTATTGTAATAAATTTTCTAGCAGCTCACGTGGCCATAACCGTACTCTAATACATGCCAATGAAATCTTACGTGGAAATAACCTTTATTTAATGCACTGTCCTTGCATCTGACGTGGTTGTAACCTTCCTGTAATACATTGTTCTGACATCTCACGTGGTTAAAACTTTACTGTATCACATTGTTTTGACACCTCTTGTGGTTATAACATGAATCTATTACATTGGTCTGACATCTCACATGGTTATAACCTGACTGTAGTATTTTGTTCTGACATCTCTATTGGTTGTAATCTTACTGTATTTAACTATTCTAACATCTAAAGTGGTTATAACTGTGATGATTTTGTTAATCACGTGTAGCTGTATTATGAATAAAATGCATATTAGGTAACGGAAGTAAAAGTGGCGCAGTTTACCTTTTTTTACTAACCCCGTTGCTAGGATGCGGACTAGGTTAGAATCGTCCTTTGAAAATGGAATGATCCATAAGGGGTATAAATTCTAGGGCTGATTGCTCAATCATTGCCATTCTGAATGCGAAGAATGATTGATGCAGAACGGCTGTCGAAGTAAGTAGGGACATAGAACGAAACCTTTAAGTAAAGCTTGGGACTCTTAAGCGATATAGGTAGAGTTCAAATCACTGTGCTGGAGCTTACAGCGTCTGATGTTGTAGACTTGTCTTAGCCTCTAAGGCCCGTAAGTCTCCAAATTACGTGGTTGAATACAACCTTGGTTCTGTGTCATAGGGGATGGATAAGCATTGCGTTTCTATACCATAGGCGGCATATAAGCATTACGCTTAGTTTTCGTAGTCTAGGAACATTGCGCTACTCAACAAGTATCCTAGTGATATATTTTAGACAGAGGAAGGTCATATAGGACATAGGTTGTAAGAAAATGTGTTATGATGTTATATTTTGTGGATTATTACGGTCATAGAAGATACAGGAAGGTCATAGTATACATAGGTGTGTTATGATATTATATCTTCTAAATTATAACGGTTTTTAGAATCTGATACAATGACTATTGATATTGGGGATGCTGTGTAAATATGTATATAGTATAATTGGTCATAAGCAGGTAGCTTATAGATTAACTCGACGGGTGTCTATTTAGAGGCAGGCACAGCTGAGTTTTTTTATTGGGTTCGGGTTATTGGCATTTTGCTTCTTGTTTCGTATCATTTATATAGTTTGCAGCATAAATTGTTAGTAGAACAGTTGTATTAGCGTTGACCTCGAAACGTTAATATAAAGTGATAGACTCTTTGGAAACTGAATATAATCACGCAACGAGCAGAAAACACGTTACAATCGTTCGGTGATATAAAATAAAGCTAGACACGTAACATGATTGGTGTCAACTGTGGCATAAGAGAAAACACGTTACAAAATTGGTGGCAGCGGCGGGATCTGAGGAGTCTATAATATCCCAATACTTTATTCGCAAAAGAGAAATTGTGGAATTTATTTTTACTTTTTGATACAGCTATTGAACCATGGATAGGCTGCAATTGAAATTGATAATTTGGATAGGGCAACACGGAAATTTAAACAGTATGATAGTAGAGAAAAGTGTTTGTGCCTCAACACCTAAGGAACCTAGAGTTGTACAGTTTCTGATTCAGGCTTTAGATGGTTGATTGGGTGGTGGATTGCTCAATCTGCATGTTTGATAATTGTGCGCTAACGGTGTTAGATGGTTGCTTGACACGATATTCATACTTGATAATTGTGCTCTCTCGGTGTTAGGTGGTTTCTTAACACAATCCGTTATACTTGATACTTGTGACCTGAGTGCGTTAGGTGGTTGCTCGAAACAATCGGCATACTTGATAATTGGGTCTTGACCATCTTACCCAGAAACACAATATGTCACAAGGACACACGCCATCTCATATGGAAATCATCTTACTTGGAGACATGACGTGTTACAAGGAAAAACCATCTCAGATACACTTGTTAACTCACATGGAAATCATCTTACGCAGAGACATGTGTCTTAAGGACACGTAATCTCATATGTACGTCATGTCACACGGAAATAATTTTACCCTGAGGCACGAGATGTCACAAGTACACATCACCTCTTATACACGTGTTACTTCACATGGAAATCACCTAACCTGGAGATAAGGCGTCAAATTATCACACGTCACCTCACATGGAAATCATCATACCCCGAGACATGTGTTTCCAGAAGTACTTATTATCTCATATACACCTTACCCCACATGAAAATTATCTCAACCGGGGAAATGAAATGTCACAAGGACACATGATCTCATATATACGTCACGTCAAATGGAAATCATCTTACACTGGGGGACGAGATGTCACAAGAACACATCATCGCATATAAATGTCGAGACACATAGAAATCATTGGGCAAATGAGATGCCACAAAGACACATCATCTCATATACCCTTCACTTCACATCTTACTCGGAGACATGAGATGTCTTAAGGCCAAATCATCACAAGTCATTCACATCAACATCATCTTACCCGAGATTTGAAATGCAACGGGGACACATCATCACATATACACAAGCCACATTGAGACACGACACAGACACATCTCGAATACATGTCACCTCACATGCAAATCATTTCACCCAGACACATGAGATGTCACAAGGACACATCATCAAATATGTCACCTCGCATGGAAATCATCTTACCCAGATGCATGAGATGTCACAAGGACACATCATCACACATGAAATAATCTTACTCAGATACATGAGATGTCACAAGGACACATGATCACAAATGTCACACCACATGGAAATCCTCTTACCTAGATACAAAAGATGTCACAATGACACATCATCACACATGTCACCCCACAGGGAAATCAACTTACCAAGAAACATGAAATGTGATCACAGGGACATATCATGTCACATACACATAAGCTCACATTTAAATCAACTTAGCCAGATACATCTGATGTGACATGTATCACACTGACACATGTCACTTAACAATGAGATGACGACCCACTAAGACACACGTCATCTGACATGGTTTATATTCATTTACACTAATTGAAAAAAACCATTCTGATTGTTGCCATTTTATGTACACATTTTATTGACAGTGACACCATTTAAGAGATTACAAAAGAATAGAAGATAATTAACTACCTTTTTAATTATTTTAACTCATATCCATGTGCAGTCTAATACAAATACATGTTATACTTAGGTTCTGAATATGATACATGTACTGTAAATAAATTGTCCACTTGTAGCTAAAATACACAAATATAACCAGGTCAGTGAATATGATACCTTTACTGTAAATAAATTGTAGACTTGTCATTAAAATACATAAATATAACCAAGTCAGTGAATATGATACATGTACTATAAATAAAATGTCCACTTGTCATTAGAATACACAAAAAATATACCTATGTCAGTGAATATGATACATGTACTCTTATACGATACTCTTATCTTCACCCTTGGCAGATTGAGCAATAAAATCGTATTTCCCGCCTAGCGACATCTATCGGAATTAATCAGAAAACTTAAACTCGGCCATATGAATTACATCATTTTTAGCCAATCAATAGAAAGGTATTATGCAAGTTTTGTAATAAGAAATGGCTGCGCCGAGTGACTTTCCAAAACTAATATGTGAATTGTTCAAAATATATTGTTTAACAAAAAATCAGAAGGCATAATCAACAGTTGTCAACAATACACGCTGCCATGTTTATGTTTTTCTATCGCACATGTTATCAATGCGTGATCAGTAGTATCGAGCGTTCTGACTGGACGCAGCTAGATTCAGCTGGAACCAATAAATGCCAGTCGCGGACAGACCAAAAAATCCGGCCCAATCTGCCAGGGGTGAAGATAAGAGTATCGGATCGTAACCCTTGGCTAGCGAAGATGACTTTATTTAGTAGCTATTTATACATGTCTAAAAACAGATATTTAGGTCAATAGCAAAACCATTCTAAACATGTCATCATGCCAGCTTTCATACTATCATGACTATATTAGACATTTCATTATACAGAATATTATCTTTTACTAATTCTTTACATATTCACAATATCTGACATGATTTTTTAGTTCAGATCTTAGTTGCTTCGTTTGTTATTATACGGATCGTTGCTATAAAATGAGTAACCGTGGTAATCAGTTAATTATGTGATAGATTTAAATAATTACAGTTATTTCATGAAATATCTATTCTAACAATTCTAACAGTGTTGGGCTTAATTTGTAAACGTATTTATAAATAGTTGATATTAACCCTGTATTTCTGATGTTTCAGAAATCCGCTGGATAGATATATTTTATGGTTGTCACAATACTTAGACGTTTGTATAAAGTAAATTCATTCAAGCATTATTCAACACGAAAAGTCTCAATTAAGTTACAGTGAGCAGACAAACGACTAGATAACTGTGGTCAAGTTTGTGCTGTTAAATGATAACTTTTAATAACACAGTGCACAATGTTAAAGTTTAATATTGACTGCAGAGGGAGATATTTCGACTGCGGCAAATGAGTTAAAATTCGTTTTTTAATGCCAGTTATTCAAATTTTTTTGCAATGACTTTGTACTGTATTTTGATATCTCTGAAAATCGCCTTTTCAAACAGATGGATAAGAACTGTGCGTCATCTACAACACCTCAATGTACGACGACTGGACCATGACACAAGTAATGTGCAATGTAGAGCTTTTCAGCTACAGTTATCTGTTAATGTGACTATGTGCAGTGAATCTTTTTATGTGGTTTAAATATATTCTTTATTTATTTACCTTGAACATGATGACTCTTCGTTGACGTAGGAGGTAAGAGACTCTTTCTGATCTAGTTCAAATGTTTGCTTTTGGCTACAGTGCCTCTTACCAAGGTGTCAGGTCACGACTGGCACGCCGAAGCGAAATCGCTATTTATATAGGTAGGTGACTCAAAAGACTTCAAAATGACGTTAGCCAGGACTCAAAAGACTCTAAATTGACGTCGAAAACGCTAAACGACATCTAACTACTGATTTACGACAACAAGCATGTTGTACTGTTTGTAAACAATATGGCGGATCAGAAGCGATGAAATGAGTCTTTTAAACATTGACCATAGTTTTTAACTGTTTATATAACAGACACATCCATATAACAGTGAAAATTCACCAGCTCAGAAAATTCAATTTGTGAATACTTAACGAGATGAATGGATTTAATTTCGTAGAAAACGGTAAGTAAAAAATGACTCCGTTGACTCCTTGACACACATGATTTTATGACGTCTAGAGATCTAAACCTCATGCTATGCCGAACAAAAGATACTGAAATACCTTAAACAATTTAATGGAACGCATAATGTTTCACAATTAAAAAAAAATATTTCTATACAGCTTTTAAGTAATTGTGAAGTCGCTACACTACCCCTTTCAAAAAAGAACTGTCCGTCCCTGACAGGAATACAGACACCAATAGAGATCAGTTGAACATAAACCAAATTAGACCCTAACAGTTATTCAGTACATTATGTCCCCAAATAAGTCCAAGTTTTAGCTGATATAGCTGTAACTACAGTCAAAAGTATCCTCATTTACCATCACAATCCGCACATCATCATCCTGTGTTTGTGTTCCATATTGTTTTTTTTGTTATTGTCCTTTATGCTGTTTTCAATTGTTTGAGTTTCTTTTACCTTGGTTTTTGTTTCAGTTTGTGTGGCCTGATTTTCATGGATTTCTAACACAGGATTTCTCATCCAAAAAGCTGTGCCATCTGGAAAGATAACCTTTTCCTCTTTTTTTACTCCAGCATATCCCATTCGGTAGCGGTATAATTTTTCTATTTGATAGCCTTTGATGTACCGATTTAACTTTTCAGCACTTAACTTATCATCACTGTTGAGGAAAAGGCTAGGCGGGGCCAAAAAACGACTCCACGTTTTTCCTTCTTCAAGTGATTTCTTTTCTGGTAAAAGCAAGTGAATGCTTTCCTTTTTCGGTATCATAACTGACGACTTGTTGGTATCTACTACATGTACTTGAGGTTCAGCTGTCACTGCTGTGCCATCATCTTCCATGCTCCCACTTATGGTTGCTGGCTTCATTTTCTTTGGAGTGGGTGGGAAACACCGGTGATGGCGTCCTCTTCTCTGGTGTTGAGAATAGCTCTATCAAGTTCTTACATATGAGTGAAATATCCCCATGGTTTTCTAGGCCAAGAGTAATTGAAACTAGCGAAGGTAGGTCGTCTGTTGATGATGATGAGGTTGAGCTGATCCTTCTAAGTCTCTTTGTTGTTGCCACCTTAGTTGCAGCTAATGGACCAGATCTTTAAGTTGGCGAACGCCCTTTGGTCATTTCTTTGCAGGTCTCACTGGGCTTCTTATGTAACCTGTCTTCTGACCCTCTTTCTCCATCATGTAGCTTCTCGCGAGATCCATGTCATGACCTACTTGACCAGGTTTGGTGCCTCTCCCGTGACCTTTCCCTTGCCATTCGCGACTGGTTTTGTGACCTGTCCTGCGACCACCCTCTTGACTTCCAGTATGATCTTTAAAAGGGCTTGCTGGAATCAATGACTTACTCTGTTGTTTATAATCTGGCCTGGACGCAACTTCTGGATGTTTCGATTCCACGTGAGCTTTCATTCGAAATCGCAGTGAACTGGACAAGGTATAGTTGCACAGATTGCAAGAAATGATCTTCTTCGGATGTCTAATCCTAACATCTCTCATCAGACTTAACCTGTTTTTATATTCCGTTCCACAGTCTCGGCATGTAAATGACATTCTGGAAAAAACATGCATTATACAAAATCTAATCGAAATTCTTTAGTGTTTCAATAAAACACCCTGACCTTTGAGTTATCTCTTATTGCCTGCTCTAGACCTATGTTCCTTAATCAAAAAATTTTGAATCTGAAATATGACCAGATTATTCTGTCTTTTTTCTATTAATTTTCTCACTTTTGTTTTATTTAATGCAATATCAAGCTGAAGAGCTCAGACTAAAGTCATTGGTTTATAAAGAACTTGGTTGGGTACTCAGAACCCAGTTCTTGACATCACCATAAAAGGGTTTAAGTCTGTCGTGGTGTACCAATTTAGGCTTAGAATTTTTTGTCTTTTGAATTTTGATAGAACTTATGTAACAAAGTATGGACCTTCCCAGTTTCTCTCTTGTTTTGGAGTTTTGTGTTTTGTTCTAGTGAAGGTATACAGCCAGACAGGATCCCTACTCGGTAGGAGTTTTGTTTTGCCTTTATTTCATAGGCACGTTTCTGTCTGTCACTAGCTTTCGAGATATTTGACGTGCTTTCTCATGCACCTGCCACATGCGTGCTTGCAAATTTTCAACATATTTAGAGACAGCAAAAGTGTGATCAGGGCGGTTCTCTTTTTTGGGTGTTGGCCATATACTAAGTCGACAAGAAGCTGAACTTATGTCCGAAGCATTAGCATGCTTGGCAAAAACTTTGTAGTATCATGCTCAGATGACCGATATGCCATCAAGGCCCATGAGAGTTGCTCATCCCAATTTTTCTGAGACGTACAGGCATATTTACTCAGTATGTCCTCAAGACGTCGATTAAGACGCTCCAGTAGACCATCACTCTGAGGTCTAAAGGCTGTTGTTCTTGTTTTGTCAATTGAAAAACGTTAACACAACACTCGGAAGAGTCCGGACTCAAACTGCCTACAATGGTCAGTGTGAATTTGATGTGGCACGCCAAATATGCACATGAAATTGTTTAAGAAATTCTCAACGATTGTTGCTGTTTTTGCATCGGGTATCGGATAAAGCTCTGCCCATCTTTTGAAATAATCTGTCACGATTATTGCATATGTGTTTCCTTTGTTGAAAACGGGTAAAGGGCATTTGATATCAAGAGCAACTCGCTCCATTGGAGCCCCCATAGACTGCATTTTGTAATCCAGTTTACTATATCTTGCTTGTAACCCACCCAATAGAATCTGTTCTTTGCTCTTGCTACTGTTCTTTGAATACCCAGATGGCCTGCCTGTAAGTCATCATGTAACATTGTTATTATATCTGTTTTCCATACTTTTGGAACAATCATTTGGCAGAATGTTTCTTCAGTATGTGTGTGAACCCATTTTCTGTACAAGACATTTTTCATCAAGACAATGCGGTCCCATTGTGTCCAAAATTTCCTGTACTTTGTATTTTCTATTGCTATTTCAGCCCAATCTGATCTTTGGCGTTGAGACCTCAATTCGAACAATTTTGCCAAGTTAGGATGTGTCATTGGAGCCTGGTGCTTTCTAAGTCTGTCTTAATTTTGTTCCAAACTATCTCTTGCTCATCAGTGTTTTTATCTTGAACTTTCACCTTTTGAAGAAATTCTAATTAATTTTATCGTCTTGACTCTCCTTCAGAAGGGCCTTTTCGTCTTGTGTACTGCTGTGAACACAAGGAAAGCATTGACGGGACAACCCATCAGCATTTCCATGTTGGTGTCGTCGGCAGTGGCGTAGGCGTATTTCAAAATTATATCTATTTAGTAGTTCTAACCATCTTGCAATTTGACCCTCTGGATTCTTGAAGCATAGAAGCCATTTTAGTGTTCCGTGGTCAGTGCCTACAGCGAATTTCGTACCATACAGGTAGTGGTTAAAGTGTTTGATACCCATGAAAACTGCTAACAGTTATCTTCTTGTAACACAATACTGCCTATGAGCTTTTCCTAACGCCTTACTGTAATATGCAATTACTATTTTCTTATCATTATGTATTTGTGACAAAATTGCACCAACACTGTAACCACTTGCATCCGTGTCAAGAAGAAATGGTTTGTTCATATCAGGGAAACCAAGTATTGGGGCGGAAATGAGTGTTTCTTTAAACGTTTGAAACGATGTTTGGCACTATTGTGTCCATGGAAATGGACAGTTTTTCCGTGAGTTTATGCAAGGGTCTTGAGAGTTTTGGGGCTGGGTCAACACTTTGCACATTCTATTTTTTCAGGGTCTGTTGCTATGCCTTCGCTTGACACAATATGTACCAGAAAGATAACTCGTCTCTGGAACAAAAAAGCATTTCTTTGGTGACACCTTGAGTCCGTTACTTGCAATCCTCCTTAAAACTTCGTCTAGTCTTTCAAGATGGGAATCGAATGTGTTAGCCTTTGCAATTATATGTATATCATCTATGTATCAAACAGGTTTTCCAGTTTAGCCCTGCTAAGATATACTTCATTAGTTTCTGAAAAGTTGCAACTGAGTTACATAGCCCAATTGCCATTACATTAAATTGGAACAATCCCATTGAACTTGTAAAAGCAGTTTTCTCTTTATCAGCATCTGACATTTTTACCTGAAAATACCCACTAGACAAGTCTAGTACACTAAACCATTTGGAACCTCGTAGTGCATCTAATCCGTCATTTATTCTTGGGATCGGATAAGAATCTTTGTTCGTGTAGCTATTAACACATTTATAATCAAGACACAACCTTCTTAGTCACGGGCACGATGGGTAATGCACATGGACTCTTCGAATCCTCTATGTTTCCACAGTCAAGTAGCCTTTGAATTTCTGTCTCGACTTCTTCTCTCTTTGCCAATGGAAGACGTCTGGGCTGTTGTTTTTTTTTTTGGTCTTGCTTCCCCGGTTTCTATAGAGTGCTCTATTGTAATTGTTCTCCCCAAATCATCTTTTGTTTTCGAAAAAGTTTTATCGTGACTTTTCAGTAAGGACTCCAATTGAACTCTTTGAGTCTCATTAAAGTCTTGACAACTTCTGTCTAACAAGTCACGTAAATGTCCTGGCATACCATTATGTGTTATGTGCATCATTCGATCCTCGATATCATAAGTTGGTATGTCTTCCCTTATCTCCACTACCTCACACAAGGCAACATTCAATAACTGTCGTAAAGTTTGTTTTTGGTCTGACAAATTTTCTAGTCGAAAAGGAACTTTTCAATTTATTGGATCAACCAGAGCCTAAGCAATTAAAATCTGCTCATTATGTTTGGTTTGCAGTGGGCATATCAATGCATTCACGACACTACTTGAGTCTCCCATAACTTGACCCTCAATTATTACTTAAGTTCTCGAAGGACTTCGATATCTTCCGTACATCTAATTTTGAACATTGAATTAATTTGGTTGCCCTTTTTGCATTCGATAGTTATGCCACAGACAAGTTGTAAGGCCTCTCGGACCTGCAAAACACACCCATGTTCATGCATAAAATCAAACCCAATCAGCGGGCACATCAATGTCAGGTTAATCAACCTGACCGATAACATCAACCGTGCTGCCATCTGCGAGAAAGAGTTTATTATTATGTGTTTTTCTATTTCAGGTCTAACAGATTTTGGAAGCAGTTCATACTTTCGAGGGTGCATGACAAAAGTAGTATAACCTGTGTCCAACAAACAATTAACTTCAACATTTTCAATTAAACATCTAACAATTTATTGTTTAAGATGTAACAAACATGAACTTTTGGACCTTGATGAACATTTAGGATTAAATGCTGGTGAACGGTCCCCATCCCCAGACTTCAAAAGTTTCCCTGTCGTTTATAACCCGATTTGTTTTCGTTGTCTTTACCCTCAGTACTTTCAGGACTTTGATTTCTACTCTGTTTGGTGTTAACTTTCAAGATACCATTATTCATATCCCTAATCATTTTCTTGCACTCTCGTTTGAAATGATTTTTTAGCTCACAATAAAAGCACTCCACGCTTGTTTTCTTGCTATTCTCTTGTTTGTATTTTAATTCGCCAATTTGTTGACTCATTTTAGACAACTGACAAACTATGTCTGATTCTTGTTTTATTTCATAATGTTTGCGAAGCAAATGTTTAGATTGAAACTGTTTTTGCTGTAATACAAACGCTTCATAATCAAGACCATATCGAATTCACTCATCAACATCTTTGGGGTCGTGTTGAAATATAGACAATTGGATTTAAGGGTCGTTTATAGCTCGAACGAAGCTGTCTTTGGCAAGCTGTTCACGTATTTCTGTAGGAGCATTTATGTACGCAAGGCGGGTAACTCGTCTTATTTCTTGACCCAGTTCTGGTAGTGCCTGTCCCTGGTTTCTGTATATTGAGTTTAAATGTGACTTGTACATGTTTGCTTGATAAGCAGGTTCAAAGCGTGAAGTAAGTGCTGTTATAAGACTGTTATAATTTAACCGCTTAGCTGGTTCTATGTCGGTTACGATACCCTGGGCAATTCCTCTTAAACTCGTAGCGAGTTCATATGCCCTTACCGCGTTATCCCCCTTATTAACATCTGCAATCATTTCAAACTGGACAAGAAAATTTTGCCAGCTTGTGGTTCCATCAAATATAGGTGGTTATTTTGGTTTTAGAATGCTAAATTCATCAATAGTGTGTTGATCTGTATTTTGGAGATGATTGTTTTGAGTTTGAGTAGCATACATTCTGTTATAGCTACTACCGTTGTGCCTACTTTCTGAAGAACTCGCGGTGTCTACACACCAGTTTCTATTCACCCAAATAGATTCACGTCCGTCAACATCGTGTTTTCGGACGCTACCTGTAGAAAGTTAATGCTGGGCCCAAAGCACTGGCCCACCCTTGGACCCGGAGATCTGCCTGTTGCCGCCTCTCGCCATCTGAGAGACCAGTGAATTCTCTGTTACTAGTATCACCATTACGATTATAACTATCTCCCTCTCCACAGGATACTCCTTGGTGGCCTTGACTATCCCTATTGTTCTCCAGTAAATGCCTGATCTTCCTTTCAGCATC
This sequence comes from Limnoperna fortunei, assembly GCA_944474755.1. Taxonomy (NCBI): domain Eukaryota; kingdom Metazoa; phylum Mollusca; class Bivalvia; order Mytilida; family Modiolidae; genus Limnoperna; species Limnoperna fortunei. The sequence continues at coordinate 101,154,890 of OX104114.1, read as the reverse complement.
CTGATGTACTTTCAACTCTTTTCTCAATGAGTCGACATGTATCACCTGCTCAGGATCTTCGCCTATAGCTTCGTAAATTGTTGCTTCTGGACTTCGCAAACTAGGTGTATTCTCGGCAGTCGTATCTCTGTTTCTCAATACCCGCATCTGCATTTCTCCCGAAGGTGTCAGGTCTATCAAGTTTGAGTTTATGACTCTTCGTAGAATTAAGGTAGAAGGTAATAGACTCATTCTGATCTAGTTATTTCAAATGTGGGCTTTTGGCTACAGTGTCTTTTACCAAGGGAGTCAGATCACGACTGGCGCGCCGAAGCGAAATTGCTGTATTTATATAGGTTAGGGACTCAAAAGACTTCAAAATGACGTCAGACGAGACTCAAAAGACTCTAAATTGACGTCGAAAACGCTAAACGACATCTAACTACTGATTTACGGTAACAATCACGCTGTACTGTTTGTAAACAATATGGCGGATATGAAGCAATGAAATGAGTCTTTTAAGCATTGACCATAGTTTCTAACTGTTTATAAAACAGACATATCCATATAATAGTGAAAATTCACCAATTCTGACTATTCAATTCATGAATACTTAACGAGATGAATGGATTTAATTTCTTAGAAAACGATAAGTAAAAAAATGACTCTGTTGACTCCATGACACACATGATTTTATGTTTGTTTTTGTTTGTTTGATGGTGTGTAACGCCACTTTCAGCAATTTTTTAGCTATATCATGGCGTCCAGTTTTTATTGGGGAGGAAGCCGGAGTACCCGGAGAAATCCCCCTGCCTGCGGTAGGAAAACTGGCAATCCTTAGCAATTAAGATTGGAGTCGAGTACACCCAGCCTGCTGTGAGAATCGAACCCGCAATCTCAGTGTTGACAGACCACGTGACCAACAGTAGATGAACTACCTTGACCACTCGGCCGCCGAGGCCTCCATGATTTTATGAGGTCTATAGATATAAATCTCATAGTATGCAGAACAAAAAATACTGAATTGCCTTCAACAATTTAATGGAGCACATAATCTTTCACTATATTAAAAAATATTTCTATACAGCTTTTCTGTAATTGAGAAGTCCGCTACAATACATTGATACACATTGTTTACATCCAGTGATCAATGCCAACAGATATATGTAAACTATATGATCACTTCTTGGTGTCAATTCTAAACATAAACATTGTCATGACGACCAATAACAACAGATAAGTCAGACATATGTAAACTACATGATCACTTCCTGGTGTCAATCAGAATATATTGAAATGTGGATTATTTATAATTTCCTATAACCATAAACATTGCCATGACGACCAATAACAACTGCTTTAGTCAGTGAATTATAACATATGTATGAATACAAATCAAATGATGGTATCTGTGTAATAATAACCTGACTCTGTTTACCATCAGGACTAAACCTGAGTACATTGTTAGACCATTCACATATAACAAGTACATGTCCTTCATCATCTGTTGTAATTCCCAATGGTTCACTCATGTTAGGATCAGTAAATGTAAACAATGTCTTCCCCACAGTATCAATACAGTACAAATTATGCTGGTCAGTATAGTAGATATGACCTGCATCACCATCACAAATATACACAGGTCTTACACCAACTGGTATTGTATGTGTTATCTCCCCTGACATGTTCATTACCTTTATTGTTCTATCATGACAGCCTACAAACAACTGGTTATCTCTGTACATGATACCATAACACTTCACCTTTACATCAGTATGTTGTATAACTTGTCTCTGTCTGACGTCTACTATCACTAGAGTAGTACTAGTAGATAATGTAACAGCTACAGTGTTGTTGTCTACTACAGCTATACAGTCTGGTCTATCAGGTAATGAAATGGTATGTTGTTGTTGTCCTGTTATATCACATGTTACTAATTGTTTATAACTCCTATCAGCTATAACTAACACATCATCATGTAATACCTTTATATCCCAAATCATCTTTACCTTGACCTCGAAGTTATAATCCAGTGAATACATGTCCTGTACATGTTGTACAATGTGATATTTAGTATCTATTGATTTCCTGTGTTGATTGTTACAGTCCTGACACATAGATCTCTGACAGCCATGACACCAGTATACAGATGGTTCCTTGTCACAGACATGACACCTGTAAAGGATATATATAAATGTAATATCATAATTCTGTCTGGAACTATTACACTGTACGATAATAATATATATTAAACAGTAACAATATCTTGTCTGTTTTTAAGAAGACATGTCACCTGTAAATATATATATCATAATAATTCAATTTTTTAAGATATACACAAATGACGGTAATAATAATGGTGTCTTTATGGCTATGATGTGGAGGATTAATTTATATAAATGTAATATGAATATTATTGTATATAATTATGATATTAAATGGTGGCTACCATCTTTAAATCTTTAAACTTTAAATGTGACACTTAGTATGATGATGAATCTGTGTAGTAAACATTTAAAGTAACAATATGTCAATATCTAAATAGGTCACATGATGACTACTTAAATCTTTAAATGTGTGTTGTAGTACAGATGTAGTTTACAATAAAATAAACTTTAGATGTCTTAATTTGTAAAGGTACTTATTACTAACACTTTTAATGTGACCCCCTGTAAGGTACTTATTACTAACCATATTCATGTGACTCCATATGAGGTACTTGCTACTAGCCCACTCCATGTGACCCCCTGTAAGGTACTTATTACTACCCATATTCATGTGACTCCATATGAGGTACTTGCTACTAGCCCACTCCATGTGACCCCCTGTAAGGTACATATTACTGACCATATTCATGTAACTCAATACATTTCCATATGATGTACTTGCTACTAACCCTCTCCATGTGACCCCTGTAAGGTACTTATTTCTAACCATATTCATGTGACCCCATATGAAGTACTTACTACTAACCCTCTCCATGTGACCCCCTGTAAGGTACTTATTACTAACTGTATTCATGTGACTCCATATGAGGTACTTGCTACTAGCCCTCTCCATGTGACCCCCTGTAAGGTACTTATTACTAACTGTATTCATGTGACTCCATATGAGGTACTTCCTACTAGCTCTCTTCATGTGACCCCCTGTAAGGTACTTATTACTAACTGTATTCATGGGACTCCATATGAGGTACTTGCTACTAGCCCTCTCCATGTGACACCTGTCTACTTACTTCTAAACCTGTCTGCTTAACCCCAGGTAAAGTAATTACTATTAACCCTGCCCATTGACCCTTATTAAGTATTACTGTCCACATGACATACTGGAAAAAATATGACGAAAACATTCGGTCCACACTATAGACATTTCTGACATCTAGCCTCTGAATGGTTTTTAGTTGGAAATCAAAGTCATTACTGTTTAAAGTTAGGCCAATATGAGAAAGACCTCTGAACTGTACTTTAACAATTAGCTTTTCAATTCTTTACTTACTTTTGTTTAAATCTGGTGTCTACAAATCCTGTAAAATACAAAATATGTCAGTCAGATATTGTTTACATTTTATAAATGTCCTTCAGACAAAAAAAAATTCTCTATTTGACAGATTCAAACAAAATTATAATGACTGCAATTATCCTGCTGCTTAAGGCAATAAAAATTGCTGAGTGGACGAGGTCACCACACAGAGGAAAAAGAAGACAAAAAAGTCAACCCACTAGAACCTAAGTAAACTTTCATGGAAGATAGTTGTATATATGATCACACAACATTTTTTATTTCAATGACAATGCATAAAACCATTTTAATCCTATTTGTGATACAATTTCTGGTGATGGACAACAAAGATATAGTAAGAACCATTAATAACCTTCAAAGAGTGTTAACGGCATGTTATTGTACCCTTGTTTGTGTCATCATGATTTGTCTGTCCTTCATTTTTGTTTTCTGAATACTCCTCGGTATCCGACTCTTTTTTCCTGCTTTTGGTATGTGTATTTAACTTTTGTCTGCAAATTATCAGCAGCTATATCTATTCGAAAAAAATTGTTATCATAAATATATTTTACCATCCTGACTTTTTAATTTTAGCTGTGCTGGAACATCTTCATTCTAAAAAGAAAAAATCTACATTTATGAACATATATGTATCAACATTCCCTGTTATAAGCATTTTTGTATGGACTATTTCATTTCAACATAGACATGGACATGCATTTATGCAACAGTTACATTCACTTGTAAATGCACACAGTGTATTTCCAACATATGAAACAACTGGAAATCCCAAACAATGAGTTGACATATGTAGTTATTATTAGAAAAGATTAATTTATTTATAATGTTCAGTGTATGTAGTATATACAATTTGTTACAGATATACCATGATTTCGAGTTGACTACTTCTTGTGTTACTACTATTGAATACCATACAACAGACCATATAAACAGGTCTATTACCACCCTCACAAGTCAGTCTTTCTGTGTCCACATTTGTCCACGAAACACTGGCAAACTCAGCTAGAAAATTCCCGGGATAGAAGTCACTATTTTGATTGGCTACATCATACCTTAATGTAGCCAATCAAAAGCTCGCTTTCATTCACGGCTTGGTAAGTGAATATCCCGATGTCGATTGTAAATAAACCAAACGGATGTGTTGCATAGACCATGTGAAAATCAGTGTATTTTGTACAGTAGTGTTAATAGTTTGTTAGTACCGCGTTATTTATTAGTTGCGTTACGTTTTCTTCCTACTCAAGAATGACTACTGCAAATACTTGCTTCTTTCCAGCAATTTCATTAGTTGGTATTTTGAAGGATTGACGTCATACGAAAATCTTCTATCCCGGGAATTTCCTAGCTAAGTTTGTCAGGGTATCGTGGACGCATAAACCCTGACTTGTGAGGGTGGTCTATAACTGATTAACTTGCAAATGACCACATAAAGCGGCCTAATACTGATTACTTAACAAATGACAATGTTTGTTTATTTATTTGAATGTTGTTTGAACGCCACATTCAGCAATTTTTCAGCTATAATATCATGGCATCCTATTTTTATTGATGGAATAAGCTTGAGTACCCGAAAAAAACCCTGACCTTCAGTAAGAAAACTGTTAACCCTTGTCCATTAAGATTGGACTTGAGTGCACCCTGCCCGCAGTGTGATTCGAACCAGCAATCTTAGTGTTCACAGACCACATGATCAATAGTAGACGAACTACCATTACCACTCCCAACCCAAGCTCCACCATGTTTAGTGTATTTTGTTTATAAACTGTGTTAGACGTACACTGATTCACTGTTTACCATTTTTACTAGTTTAGTGCAAAAGAAGAAGTACCAATGTTAACGGTTCTAGTTTGTCCTAACAATGCATTCAAGGTGTCTTTGGAAAGCATTAAATAAAGTATCTGTATGTCGGAGGTACAATTAATAATAATAAAACCAATAAACATGTACTTGTATGTAGATTCTCACAAATGTTTTATCATGTTTATTTGTTTGAATTGGATTTTAATGCCATTTTTAGCACATATTCAGCTTCTACTACTATATCATGACATCTAGATTTTATTGAAGAAAGCTGGAGTACCTGGTGGAAACCCCTGACATTTGGTAGATGGAGTACCCAGTGGAATCCCCTGACATTTGGTAGCTGGAGTACCTAGTGGAAACCACTGGCATTTGGTAGCTGGAGTACCCAGTGGAATTCCCCTGACATTTTGGTAGTTTGGGTTTCCACTGGGCACCCCAGCTACCCTATGTCAGGGGTTTCCACTGGGTACTCAAGCTACCAAAGGTCAGGGAGTACCCAGTGGACATGCCTGACTTTTTGTAACTGTAATTCTAGATACCCTCGACCTTTGGTAACTGGAATTTTGGATACCCTTGACCTTTGGTAACTGGAGTACTGGATACCCTTGACCTTAGGTAGCTATAGTATCTAGTGGAAACCCCTGGCCTTTGGTAGCTACTAATGGCCATTCCTGACCTTTGGTAGCTGGAATTCCCAGTGGAAACCCTTGAACCTTTGTAGCTGGACTACCCAGTGGAAACCCCTGACCTTTGGTAGCTGGAGTACCCCGTGGAAACCCTTGACAATTAATAGCTGGAGTACCAGTGGCCATTCCTGACCTTTGGTAGCTGGAGTACCCAGTGGAAACCCTTGACATTTGATAGCTGGAGTACCAGTGACCATTCCTGACCTTTGGTAGCTGGAGTACCCAGTGGAAACCCTTGACAATTGATAGCTGGAGTACCAGTGGCCATTCCTGACCTTTGGTAGCTTGAGTAACCAGTGGAAACCCCTGACCTTTAATAGCTGGATTAAACAGTGGAAACCCTTGCCCCTTGGTTCTGGACTACCCAGTGGTAACCATTGACCTTTGATAGCTAGCTTGAGTACCCAGTGGAAAACCCTGTTCTTTGGTAGTTGGGAGTACCCAGTGTAAACCCATGACCTTTGGTAACTAGAGTACTCAGTGGAAAACCGCTGACCTTTGATAGCTGGAGTACCCAATGGAAACCCTGACCTTTGATAGTTGGAGTACACAGTGGACACACACACTGCTATAAAAATCAAATATTGTAAGATTTCCTACCTCTGTGCAGCCTTCAAACCACGTCTTAAAGAAATCTTCAGTGGTATGACCAACATTATGTTCTTTACAAAAATATTTATCTTCTAATTTCACTAATTCTCTGTAGCTTTTTCGACTTGCAGATATTTGTATGTTGCCATCAGAGCACATTGACTTTATAGTATAAGACACTCTCCTTGTTTCAAATCTTTCTTTGACTCTCTCTATTGTTACTTTCAATTTTTCTAGCATTTCTCTACATGTTCCTTTCTCCACCTTTTCCCATTGCCATATCTGTAGTGCTATTGTGTTTTTACAGAAACATAAAATAAATTTTATGAACTCGGCACTGTCAAGAAAAAACACTCCCATTCCATGATAAATAGCCATTCGGCCGTTTTGTGGTTCAGTGCAAATAGCATATTGACTGATATAATAACACAAAATATGGTTGAAAAAGTCAAACGGCATAAAATCAAACTCGATACACAACCATGGTGTGCGCTTACAGTTATCTGTGTTTGCTTTAAACATATCAATGATATCTGAAAGTGATGCTTTCTCAGAGATCATACAAGGCATATAATAAGAAGGCACGGTTTGCCTTTGTCCATTTTCCATTAATGTTGTAAGCTTTACTACAATGCCAAATATTTCCATTACATTAAGTAAATGTCCGCTATGTCTGTCAAAGTCAAGTTTTTGTTCTTTATCAAAGAGTTTTTTAATCAGAGAGTGCTCAATCTTTCCAGTGTCTTCTAGTGCTTTCCATTCAACAGTCAGCTTCAGGTTGGAATCAAATTTGTCTGATACAAGACATCTGAATGCATTTGCTAACCATTTTTGGTTAAGTATAATATATTCCTTTAAACTATCAAAATATATGACACCCCCAACTTTATGTTGATACTTCAGAAAAAGTTTCATTTCATCTTCGCTATCAATTGAACAATTTGTAGACAGTGTGACAATATCTGGCCAAGATAATATGTTTACTTCAGCCTCTCTTAAAACATCAATTGATTGCTCTAAACGAATCCATCGTAAAGGCAATGTTGTAGCAAATGTTTTCACCTGCCTTCCATACTTAAAAACTGTGTTGCGCAAGGCATTAAAATTATCTTCCCCTGACTCAGTGTTTGAAACATAACATATCTCTCTTATATGTTTTTTCTTAGTTTCATTTGTTAATACAGATAGTAGCTGTTTACGGAAATCATCTTTTCTTTCATGCAGCTGAAAGTAAAAAAAGTAGATGACATCTACACACGCATCAGTTTCAGTTGCTTCTCAATATTAGTTATGTAACACAAATTTATTTGTAAACTGATAAAGGAAATACAAATAATAAATCTAAAAATATATTAACATAATGAAATCATGTGTTAGTTAAATGCCCCAAGACTTCACTGTGTTACTACTTTATGTGTTAATCGTGTGTTAGTTAAATGAAACAAGACTTCACTGTGTTACTGCTTTATCTGTTAGTCATGTGTTAGTTAAATGAAACAAGACTTCACTGTGTGACTGCTTTATCTGTCAATCATGTGTTAGCTAAATGATCCTAGACTTCACTGTGTTACTGCTTTATCTGTTAATCATGTGTTAGTTAAATGATTAAAGATTTCACCGTGTTACTGCTTTATGTGTTAATCATGTGTTAGTTAAATGATTCAAGACTTCACTGTGTTACGCTTTATCTGCTAATAATGTGTTAGTTAAATGATCCAAGACTTCACTGTGTTACTGCTTCATCTGTTAATCATGTGTTAGTTATATGATCCAAGACTTCACTGTGTTACTGCTTAATCTGTTAATTGTGTGTTAGTTAAATGATCCAAGACTTCACTGGGTTACTGCTTTATCTGTAAATTGTGTGCAAAGTAGATAAAGACAAGGCACATGTACAATATTTTCTTTAAATTGTTTTGCAACAGATGTCTGACAAATTTTATTTACCCCTTTTAAACAATAACACTAGGATTCATTCCAATTCTATTATCATTTAATTGGTCCTTTTATGCAATAAAATTAAATTAAAATCTTTAATTAGGTAATAATAAGTAATTAAGAAGAATATGTTTTTCATAATACTTACATGGTCTTTACACTCATCAATTCTTGTACACACAATGATGGCGGGAGGATTGAGAAATTCTGTTTTTGTCTCCTCTTTTAATTCCTCCTTCTTTTACCGCACAGGAGTGAATAGTATCAAGCCAGAAATCTATGTACTCTACAAAAAATAACAGTGTTAGTTAAGCTAACAATCAGACTACAATCTAGGCAGTAAGCTATTGTGTTTATAGTAAGTCTGTATTGATCGTTCAGCATATATACTAATATATTTTGTCTTATATACATGTATAGATTTTTATCAGTTCACTCAGTTTGATCCTGTAGGTTTAGATGATTAAGACATCATTAATGGAAAGATTTGGTTCCTTTAGTACAACAGTGTAAATTTTAAAAAGACAGACTATGGTCAATTGGGACATATAATCATGCAACCCTCCAATTAGGACGAATTTTACTGCCGTTATAATCCGAAGTTAGTTTTATGATTTGTCGGATTAACGGCAAAATTCAGTCCTATTGCTCGTAATGTAGCAATTAAAACAATTATAACTTTGGTCTATTTAAACAAAAGTCAAACATAATGTTCATCTTCTTTACATTATTAAAGCTTTAGACATTGCGAAACTAACGAGAAACCATCTTTTTGAATACATTTCTTTTTTTCGTCTTTGAAGATGCGCGGGGAAAAATTTGTGTTGATCATTTTTCCATATAAAGATAATGCGATCTAATTTTATTATAAACGTGCTAATTTGTAATTTACATATTTATTACCCAAGATGCAACAAGCCATTCAGTTTCGGGGTTTTTCATGTATTAAACGTAATTTAAGAGACATGAATGCCAATTTATACACAACGCAGCAGGTTATTAAAAAACTGCAATAACTATCATCCCGTATCAATAATGATCGATTTTAAATACGAAACTACTAAAAAATGGTGACACAGTCAAAAGATATCATGATTGACCACGTCTGATTGTAAAGTGCAACTCTTTTTGAACATCAAAGTGCCGGGAGTGAGTCAGTTCCCCTCTGCTACATTACGAGTAATGGAAATAAATTCGTACCCTCGCCAAAAAGTGAGGGTACAATTATTCATTCTACCCTCCAATGAGAGATGGGATGCTCTGGGTAGCTCTGAGGGTTGAATCCTGGACCTCTACGAGCACCCAGCAGATAACAAGGATTATGGAAATTTATGCAAACAATAACAGTAGGGGACTATCTCGGCCAACTTCAGATCAGGCCAAAATAAAAAATATGTTTGTTTCCCTTCACCCTGACCGGGTCAGAAAAAGCCGCCGGGTCAAAAAAATGTTTTTCCTAAAAAAATTTTGTTATTACCGGAAATGATTCATTTCCGTTCCGGCATTGGCCCCAAAATTAATACCGGAAGTTTTCGGCAATTCTGGAGTTATCCATCATTTAAGCAGTATTTATCGAGAGTAATTCAATGTCTGCTTTAAAAGATGTCAGTCGACAAGATTGTTTTGTGGTCTTCAGTTCGTGTTAATTATAAAGACAATTCAAAAGTACTGCCGATCCTGGTAAATATACTGCACAGCTTTTCTAAAAGATACACGTGGAGCATTGTGTTGTAGAATTTAATAACGAATGATCACAACTATAAATGTCATACATTTCAATTAAAAAGTTATTTAATGCATAAAGTAAAACCTGTTCTTTTAACAGGTTTTTATAATAAAAAAGTGGGCAAGGATTAAGTATAAAAACACTAGAGAAAATCATTTCCTGTCAAATTTTAGATGGCTTTGTATATCTCAGAAACAATCACAGACCCGGATCTCCTGTACTTGGCGATCACAATACTGGTATACCACTACCAGTATTGTTAACAATACTGGAACAAAATTTTATTCCAGTAATGTACATATTAAAAAAAACCCCACAATACTGGAATATTGATGTTCCAGTATTGTTCCCTGATTAATGTGTTATAACTGCTAGAAAATTTTTCCGGAACAAGACTGAAATTTGACCAAAATGTCCTACAGAAATGGAGTAAATAAGACATAAAAAATTAATATTTTACAGTGCCAATGAGACAAAAATAATTTGATCTTCTACAATACATCTATGTTCAGCTAGAAGGAGTCGTATTGGATATGACATCATCAGGAAGGGGAACTTTGCTTATACCAAAGTTATATTTTTTTCTTTCCTAATTTAAAAAATTTCAAACCTCCAATTTTATCAAAGCCATCTTCAGCTCTGATTTGCTTGACATCTTTCATTATGTTTGCAACGATAATATGTAATGCATTTTGATTAAGGAATACTGGGTGAGTGGCATAGTAATCCTTCTCTCCAGCAAAATCCAAAATTCCACATTCCACAAACTTGTCAGCTGGCACATCCACTTTTTCTATACCATTCAGTAAATCATCCAGACCTGGTAAAATTTTTTCTGTCAACAAGTTAGTAATTGGCTGGGAATGACTCTTTACTTCTACTTCAGAATCTTCAGAAGTAGGAGTTGTAGCAAATGACTGGTCTTTACTTGTTCTTCTCTTTACTTTCATTGAAGAGTCTTCTTCCTGCATATCAAAACTAGCTCTGACTTTCCTGACTGATTTATGATGGGAAGCATTAAGAGAATCTTTTCTACTTTCCTCAGTACCATCATCATCTTGTAAACCACTGTTATTCAAACTGTTGTCTTTCTGTTCTAAAGTCTGGTCTGCTGCAGAGCTTGAATGACTAGCTGCTTTTATTCTAGTCAACAATTCTTTCTTTTTATCTGACACTGCAAATAAAGTGCAAAATTGCTGTATATAAAGATTAAGACTTTCTGAACATATGCATAAAATATACTTACTGTCAAAAACGAATAATCGTACCCTCGCTTTTTGGAGAGGGTACAAATTTTATTTCATTACTCATAATGTAGCAGAGCGTGAGTGAATTGCTCGCGCCACTTTGATGTGCAAAAGAAGTTGCATATATAATCAGACGTGGTGGATCTTGATATCTTTCAACAGTGTCACTATTTTTTAAATCAATTTCTAGTTAAATATCGATCATTTATGATACATGATGATAGTTATTGCCGTTTTCATAACCCGCTGTGCGTAATGTATTAATTATATTTATGTCTCTTTTTAATTACACGTTTACTAGTGAAAAACAATGAGAAACCTGAAACATAATGGCGTGTTGCATCTTGGTTAGGTGTATGTAAATTACTGAATTCTTACTACGGAATGGTTGTTTTAGTATGCAAATAAGTACGTTTATAATAAAATTAGGTCACATTATCCATATATGGAAAAATGATCGACATAGCATTTTCCACGTGCATCTTGTATAAATAGACCGAATTTTTTATTTGCTACATAACGAGATATAAAACTGAATTCTGCCGTTAATCAGACAAATCACAAAATAAACTTCGGATAATACCAACATGCCAAATACCAAGGAGCTACCACAAAAAGATAAAAGTTAAAGCCCGTACACAAATTTGTCATTCAGATAGTAATGTGACCAGAGGTCAACGTTACAATGGTCATCAACCAAGTTACGCAACAGGTTGTCTTGAAAAGATCTACCCACATGCCAAATAACAAAAGCCTACCTAAAAAAAGAAAAAAATTCCAGACACGTATTGATCATTTAGAAAGTAATACAACCTCAATTTAAGGTCAAAGTTCACCAACCAAGGCATTTAACATGTTGCCTTGAAATGATCTACCCACATTCAAAATATCATCCTGGTTAGTATTTTCTCATTCAGATTGTAACATCGAATTAAAAGGTTACCAAGCATGCTACGCTGCAAATCGTCTTGACATGATACAAAAACATGCTAAATATAACTTAAGGCTCCGAGGAGCCTGTATCGCTCACCATGAACCTGAAACCAAGCAACTCTCTTTTATCCAGATTTTCTTTCCTATAAGAATTGTCTAACACTTCTGCAAAAATCAATAATTTTGACCTTTTAAGGGAAATAACTCATATAGCTTTTCATACTTAGGAAGTATGTTCACTTCAAATTTGCTGTATGGCTGTTATACCTTTTAAACTTTCAGCCAAAACTATCTTGAACTGCCCCTTTTCTATTTTAAAGCCTATTTCGACAATTAAAGGGCAAAAGGCAAAAACTCCTACAAGGAGTCATCATACAACTTCAGTCCGATAGAGCATTTTTTAGAGCTTTTGAAAATGAAAGTCTTTTAGGTTTTCCTGTATCTGTTATATTTTTTTAACTATAAACCAAAAACTGTATTTTGACCGGATTCTTTTTTAAGCCATGCGGCCATGTTGGTTAATCTGCGGCCATGGCTTGTACAAACTGGGTGGAGGACATTTGATAGATGATGTGTACAAAGTTGCAAAGTATTCCTTTTAGAGGTTCAGAGGAGAAAATTTGTATAAATTAATTTAAACTGATTAAAAAACTGTTCAAAGGGAATAACTTAAACAGTTAATCAGACAATCTTGACCCTAAGGACAATTATTGTAGCTCTCATAAAGCACAAGAATTAAGCAATACCAACTTTTTCTCTAGTTCTAATAATTTTCAAGATTTTGAGGCAAAAATGACAAAATCATCCATTTTGACGATTAAAGGGCAATAACTCCTACAAGAAGTCGTCAAAACACTTTGACCCAAATCAGTTTTGAAGAGCTTTGATGCTGAAGAAGGAAAGTTTCTTCCTTTTTCCCTTATCTGTAATACTTTGTGAACTGTAAGGCAAAAGCTATATGTTGACCACTTGTTCTATTTTAAGCCGAGGTGACCATGTTGGTTGGTCTGAGGCCATGATTTCTGCAAACTTGGTAGAGGACAAAAGCCTACTTGAGAGACAAAAAAGTTATCGACAAGACACAATTTCTGATGTGCTGACACATGGACGGACAGACTGATTACTATAATGAAATTTCAATAATACTTTCTCATTGGGAAGGCGATCGAAAGTAAAGTGTCAATGTACTGCCTGTGTTAGCACTGTCTAAAAGTTATCATAAGCCTATGTGGCTAATTTAAGTCCGATTCCAACATATGTATCCGTGAGCTAATGCTCACTAGTGATTACCCCTGCCAAAAAGTATTCGGTTAAGAGGAAGTAGATGGCCAAGTAGCATGAAATCGATATGCACCATATGGCAATATACAAAATATCAGGCTTCTACATACTATAGTTGTTTAGAAAACTGCGACAGAAATTTTTGTTACGGACGGACGGATGAACGAACAAGGGTAAAACAGTATAACCCATCTTTGAAGCGGGGTTATAACAAGGATAAAATAGTTTATCCCTGTTCTTCTTATAATAAGCCAAATACAAAATTCTAGTCACCGAATTCTTGCTAGAAATTGCATTGTCCATGAAGATTAATAGTACCAAAGTATTTTAATCATTTTTTAACAAATCTTTATTTTATCACTCATTATTTTCTGGAGAGGGAAAAAGGTGGCATAGTTACAGAGAAATTGGTCTAAACTTGCTGTAATCAAGATTAGCACATGTAATTGAACCAAATAAGGCAAATGACAAATTCCCCCAATCAGACTATAATCTGGTTTAGCACTCATGTAATCTGAACCACCCAAACCCGCGATATCGTTAAATTGGTCCACATTATTTATTACAGTCCCTGGAACGTATAAGTTAACAAAACGCACGATGCACGAACGATGTACGAACGATGAACGGACGATATACGGACGATGTACGCACGATATACGAACGATGTACGCACGATGCACGAAACGATATACGATACGATATAAGATAGAAACGTTGAGACGGCGTTTATCGTTTAAATGTATCGTTTCGTCTATCGTATGGTATATCGTATCGTGCAACGTTTCGTTTATCGCATGGTTTATCGTATGGTGCATCGTTTCTTGTGTCGTCATTGCAGAGTTGAATGATTGTTCTTGGTATAAATTGTTTATTTTTCAGTATTTTCTTCAGTATTGAAGGCATTTACTAGTTTTACTAGATACATAATAATTTAAAAGGTACTTAATTGATAACGAAGCACAATCATGTGCGTAAAATTTAGCATCCATATATAACGCTATGTATTTTGTTATGGAACTTCGTTGATTAATACATTACTTTGACCTCTGTTTTAATTAGATTTTAAAATAATAATTTAAACCTTATCTACAGTTCTTAATGAAAGCGTTTACATTCATTTGATTGAAAAAGCCGACAAAGTTAAACAATTCTGTCTATATGTTTTAAAAGCAGTAACTCCTATACATGTACCTTTCATCAAGTTCCTACCTTACTAAATGCGCCAGTCATTTACAAATTGTAACATTGTTGCGGTTTAAAAAAATATTATTAAACTTTTTCTGTTGCCGTTTGTGTACCTGAAAATTTCCTTTTGTGCTGAGGGTAAATTTATTCAATATAAATCTTAGATCCCTATCATTAAATATGTACTTAGTTGATATGTTAATTCAAATATTCACAATTCCCAAAAATAAGCTAAAATATTGCTTGCTGGAAGTCAAGCAATTCATCAATCAATCAATCAATCAAATATTCATATATTCAGCTATAATTGTTTATTCTTTAAACTATATTAATTTTATTCATAAATATTACTGACACCTCTTTCTAAAATTTAAAAGATCGTTAACTATATTCACAGATGCGGTTTTTTGTACAGTAGTACTAAGTGTTAAACTATAAAATTGTTGTCACTACATGTTCTTTGTTTTAGAACTATTTTTGTTTTCTTATCTACATCCACTGGTTGTTTATGTGTCTTAGGAGGTAAATAAGTGTGCGTCGCAGCGGTAACTTACCAATCGTAAAGAATGACACATTTGTTTATTTTATGACAGGTAATTTTGCGACAGTTAATCATCCAAGACAACGATTCAGATTAATACTTTATAATGTAATTCATCCATTTGCAGTTATGAATTTAAAAGAAGTGTCTTTTAACAAGACGTTTTTTCGTCCCTGTTGTAAATATCGTAAAACTGTATGTAGCGCTGAGAATGTAAATTCTTCTTTATTGTCGAAAGTATACTAAACTAGCTTTAAAATCGAACACTTTAAATCTTTACATACGACGACAGAGAGAATCACCGACCCTGGACAAGTACCTGACAAACATGAATTCAAATCGAGTGCAACATTTGTTTTCACCGTACAATGTCACGCACGACACAATACGTATGCATTTGTAACATAGAGAATTCAGTTAGATACATATAACATCTGAGGTAATCAATCAACCTTAAAAAAATAACAGTTATGTACTGCGATTTAAGTAAGACAAACATTTTTTAAAGATTGTAATTAGCTCCGAATCAACAAAACCCAAGACATATATTTCCAAACAATTCCAATTGCCACAATGCCTTTTAACAGTTCAATGCGTTGTTAATACACTTTAAAGCTCAAAATATTTGCACTAAAGTTTACCATGAGTTTAGGTTTTTGATTACCTGAAAAATAATTGGATTTCTTGTTTGAAGTTATAAGCCACTTTCAGCACTTTTCAGCAATGGGGGGGGGGGGGGGGAGAAGGAGAAGGAATAGCGAGAACCTGGTAGAAGCCCTTAACGTTTTGGCAAGGAAAGAGGGATGAAGTCGAGCACACACTTTTTAGTTAGTTTTTAGTTGCACAGTATTTAAATATTTCTTCACAGCACTTTAATAATACAAGACCATAGATGCATTTTGTGTTCCAAACATACGTTTTTAAAAAATAAATTTCAATTTATAAAATAAAATTTTAAAAATAAGCACGAGACGCGTGATTCGTCATGCACTATAAAGTTAGTTGAAAATTCGAAAACGTAATTTTATTGTGATGATTGTTACTATGTATAAAAGGTGTTATTTATTTAATGTATACGTGTTATTTACGTGTAGCTATCTGGTGTGAAAAGGTGCACAAGTAAGATACGTTAATTGTTAATATGTAAATTGCAATCACCACAGGTAATAGATGATAACGTGTTCCTTTGAAGTGATTTTATTACAGTGTAATTTATATAACAACTTGATTATCTTTTGATTAGTACTCTAATTTCGAAGTAACGATGTCATACGGCCGACATCATATTTAGTTGATGGAAAGGTGGAGATACGTGTATTTATTTTGGATATCTCGTAAACTATCTGTTAGGGAAGACAAAGAAAAAACTCTTCATTGTCGATATTTATATTTCATCGTTTTGATAGAATGTTATTAGACATACGAGTAAATATTGTTGAATGTTATAATTTTAAATCAATTTGGATGCAAGCGCTCATATTCAGTTCGAACAAATACATCCAGTTTCGTTTAATTACAAACTAACATAGGTACTTTTGAAAAATCCTTATATTTTAACAAACATAATATACTAGTCCCCCATGTTACATGCGTATGCAAAACCAGGCTCCTACATATATGTAAAAATACTCATCTATAAGACAGCTCAAAATTAAATTTAGAAAAACATTGTTTATGTCGGCGAAGCTACATTACTGTAGCTTTTGTACACAAGCGTAACGGTTACTGCTATCTGTAGCATCTACTATAAATATTTTATTTATAATTTATCAATCAATATATTTAATTTGAAAAAAAAATCATATCTCCTGTTCAGTGTACATGTTTATTACGTGTATCATTTAAGGGGTCCATAGAAATACCCAAGAATACCCAAGAATACCCCAGAATACCCAAGAATACCCAAGAATACCTCATAAAACTACAAAATAGACATGAGAACAATGTTTTTGTGTACAAAATACATATTGCAGATGAGAAATATTATTTAAATATAGAAAAAATCGAAATTGGAGGCACGTAGAAGAACCGAAATAATTTTATTACTTCATTGCTTTAACATCTATATATTTAGGTTATTCATGTACTCTTTTTTTCTTGAGTATGCTTTTTGTATGAAATATTTATATAAATTTGTTTGAAATATTTACATAGATATGATTTACGATAAACGAGGTTGAATGCCGCTTTTAGTGTGACACCAATAGTGTGATTATTCAGCTGTGAAGAAAATGTTATCTCCACCTAATTAAATTCCAGTGTTAATAATTAACAAATTGCGTAACGATGTTTATTATAGACTTATGCTCGTAAATCATTACTATTTTGCTAATTTACTGTACTTTTGATAATAAATCAAAATAAATTAAATGTCTAAAATTTCTTTGATGTTTTCGCATTCAGTGGACGTTTTCTTTGGCCTGGTTTCTTTGCAATGTCTTTGCTTTTGTTTGGCAACCTGTATTGACCATTCGTTGCAGTAATTGTTGTAGGTCTCCGCGTAGACGATTTCAAAAATATCACATAGTATTTGTTCTGGTCAGTTGCTGATTTAGATCGGAAAATGTCCTCTCTGATGTAAAACCTTTTACTTACACCAATCAATCGGCGGTGTGACTTTTTACCCAAACTTACCCAAACTTAAGCAAACATACCCAAACTTACCTAAACACACATTAAAATAGCATTTGTTTGCATTTCTGTCATGTGTAAACATTTTATATACTATATTTTTGATGAAATATGCTCTAAAAGGGTTGTAGGAAAGAAAGTCACAGGAAAAGTGAAGTTTACGTGTCAAGTTTCCCGTATTAAAGTAGATTTTATTATGCCACTTATGATCGTGAAAAATTTATTACCCAAACACTCATTATAAATGATATTTTTCGTTGTAAATAAACCAAAAAAAAAGGAATAACGCTAATATTATGTTAAATAATGAATATTTAGAAAAAAATGCAATTTCAAAACAAAATAACCCTAAAATAAATAAAGATCGAAAGGAATTATGCGACCACGCGCTTCCATCCTTTGATGTCTCGATTGAAGTCAACGATGCGAACAATTGCATATTATAGGCTTGTGACAGGTGATTTTGTTGATTAACAATTATTACTAAATAAACATTTTAAAGTTCAATGAATGCTTAGGTTTAAGGCACTTGTTGAAATAATTATAAAAGTCAGTATTACTAGTTGCTTCCTTAGACAGTAAAACAGCACATCGTTCTTCAAACTCGTAAATGTCGTTTGAATTAAGGATCCCGTCGTGTCCAAATATTGTGTCAACAATTTTCATCCTTTCTAGGCTAGATACACCGATCTTATTTTTCAGGTAATCCGAAACATTGTCTTTCAGGTGTTTTGTACATAGCGACCTTTTTGCATGTGGAAAGACTGTATCTATTGCTTTTGTTACACCCCGTATTTATGGGTTGTTTTTAAGAATGTTTATCACTTATTATATATTTAAAAAGTTTTATCAATGAAAAAAAGCTATTTTATAGTTCTGTAGTGTTCTGTAAAAAGACGCACCAATGTTACGCACGTCCTGAACATAACTAAACTATTAATTGCTGGATGTTAAACACTAGTTAATCAATCACAATGTTACGTTTATATACACAACAAAATTCTTGTTTGTGAAGGACATTCTTTTCTTACAATTTGGTCCTATTTTTCAGAATGATTGATGAATGCAAAAGTAAATACACAAACGTACAATTTTCTAGAAATAAGGGAACAGAATTACCTCATCTAGCCTCTGTATTGACTCTAAAAAGTCTAAAGTCTTTATAAGACCCCAAGGTCGCCAAGCCATGTCAGAGTGAAAAAATTGCGTTGAATAGTAAGGGAAAAGAACGAGAATGGTGAATTTTTTAAATGGATTTGTATTAAGTGCCAGCGTATTTATAAACTTCACTTTTTTAAATTTTGAGTAAATTTCGCCGAATATTTGATGTGGTGTTGTGTTGATTTTACATTTACGAAAAACCAAGCAATTTATCGTCGTAATAACATGTATTATTGTTTACAATAGAACAATAATAAAGTGTAAATTAAAATAAATCAATGCTGAAACAACCGCCACACGCAGGAATGCTGTTTATCACTACATCAAAGGATTATGCAGCGCGTGCCAATTGAATCATAATACACATTCAGACTGACCGATTTTGCTCATTTATGAACCAATTTAATGGCTTAAATGTATATAAAAACATTTTTGGTATTAAAAAAAATTGTTTCATGTCAATATTGTAGTTTTATGAGGTATTCTTGGGTATTCTGGGGTATTCTTGGGTATTCTTGGGTATTTCTATGGACCGTCATTTAAGTGCATATATAAACTACACATAAATGGTCATGTTCTCTAGGACAATATCGGTTAAACAGCTCATGAGATAGCTGGTGTTCTTATTTTATAAACCATATTGACTTTAAATAAAACTCTGTTGTATGTTCCGATGTATTCGTATTAATTAATTAATTAATTAATTAATTTATTTATTTATTTATTTATTTAAACACAATTGCAGTTTATATTATGTAAAAAGAAATATCAGATCCTGTTTAATGCAATTAACTTTTTCACAACAATGATTCAAAGTTATTTAAAAACTATTAATGCACAATTATTATCCTTAAAGCAGAAATATGTTATTTAATGTTGCAGTTTACTAAACGCAAATAACGATGTACATGTAAAATCAAATTACACAAGCATTATACAATGTACGCTAATTTGACAGAACAACAATATGGCGAACGATAAACCATACGATGTACGATAAACCATACAATATACGCTAAAATAAACGGAAAACCATACGATCAACGATAGAACAAACGATCGACCATACGATGCACGCTGGTGAAAACGATGCACGATGTACTATACGTTATACGGTACCATATACGAACGATATACGTACGATGTACGAACGATGTACGGACGTTGTACGAACGATAAACGCACGATTTACGAACGATAAAATTGATAACTTATACGTTCCAGGGACTGTACATGAGAATATATGAAATATATTTGATTTTTTTTATCCTATACATATACCCAAACTAGACTTTATTCAACAACACTTTTTTCAGCAGTGTTAACTTCAACTCATAATCTACAGATAAAGTTTATTGTCTTGTTTGCTTTGGTGTTTAATTCTAATTTCAACAGTTATTCTGCTATATCTTGAGTCCCAGATTTGTCTTCGAAGTGGGGGTATAATTACAATTAATGTTGGTCAAGCACACTTTGCCAATTCAGACTCTTAATATTATCCCTGTTATTTATTTAAAATATATTTTAACTTGCATGTTAATTTGGTGAAACTGTCTTTTAATGTACCTTCATCAAAGATCCATTCTCCATCCCTAAGGCGAATTTTACATCGATGTATATCAATCCCATCTGTACTTTGGACTCCTGTGGTACTCTGTTTTATTAGCCGTCTAAGCAAACAGGTTTTACCTACACCATTTTCACCTATTATAACAATTCTGATGTAGTACCTTGTCTCGGTTCCTGTCCTAATGATCTCCATGTATAAAGCTTTATCTTCTACACTTAAATGATGGATAGCAGTCGGCATTTCTATGGAAAACAAACACAAAAGACTGAAATAGCCATGGAGCAAAACAAGCACCTAAATAAATGGGTTCAGAGATCTGGGCTGAAAGTGGAAGCAAAGTTGAATACACAGAATCATATTATGTTTCCGCTGGTAAAATTTGATAACAAATTAACAAATTAAGTTCCCAAGTCTGGAAAATTAGGAAAAATTCCCAAATTGCATGTGTAATTTTTTATATTTGGATTCAAAACTGTGGGAAGAGTATATAACACAAATTAATACCTTATTTTCCCTGCCAAACTTCACCATACTGTAACCCAGGACTGAACTTTGTGCAACCCGACCAAAAGTAATGACCAACAGGTCAAATGCTCATTATTTGTAAATATTTTAATACAACGAATGTATTTGTTTTGAAATAATATTCAAACAACTACTTTGTGATGACGGATACTGAATCATAATTAAAGTTAGTATACAGGAATGTTACACATACAATAAATTAACAGTATAGCTTGTTAGCATATGTAATACTTTGCTTAAATTGTTTTGACCTGTTAAAAGCAGATACAGAAATATGTCAAATTCTTTTTATTTTAATATTAGAAATTAAAACGAAGCAAACATAATATAGCTATTGCAAAACAATAACATTATAAACCCTTATTTACAGTAAAGAAAAACAGCAGGTGGGCAATTCATAATACACAGTTTTATTGCTCGGTTACTGTATATTTCTTCCTGGAGTAGGACAAGTTATAAAAAATCATGTATAAACCCAGACTTAGTTATCCTTACCTTGAACAATAAGTTGAGAATTTCGAACACTGCATTTTATCTTGACCGAGTATTCTCCTGTATCATTAAGCCTTGTATTGATTACAACAAGTCTGTGAAGTCTTTCATGTCTCTCTGCTTTATATCTGTCTGATGTGATCACTTCAGTTCCATCTTTGAACCACAGGGCTGCTTCATTGGCATCAAGTACTTCACATTCAAATTGAATAGTTTCACCCTCTATACATGATATAGTGCCCAAAGGTTTAGTGAAATATTCTGTAATGGAAATTGGAAATGTTTTGCCATCTTAACACAATTTTGCTAAAATCATGATCTTATATGTTTGTCAGTAATTTCTATGAACACAATTTCCCTTAACACATGATTAAGCGCAAATAAGCCCAAATATAACACTTATTGGATCTTTGAAGGGTTGTCTTACCCCTTTCTTGAAATTTTCTGCGCACAGTTTTAGAGAGAAATTTTACAACAATTTTCCGTATGGTCCAACATTAAACCAGAGGCTCCTAAGAGTATGTCATTATTCAGAATAACCGAAGGATCTTGAGAACCTGTAATCCTCACCCGACGAAGAGAAACACTTAGGAGACATGAGTTTTCTCTCGCATACGAAAAAAAGAAAAAAAAACAATTTGAATTTTAATCTGGGATTTTTGTCAATGCATAATAAAATTGTAAAGAATAAATACAAGTATGTACACATAATGGTAAAATGTGCCGACAAATAAGTCCCCAAGTCTGGAAAATTAGACAAAAAACTCCATACCTGCAGTAGCACAACTTTAATATATGTGCAATATTTCTGAGATCAGAAAGCATTGATTACATAAAATATTTATCCTATTTTCACCGCCCACTCATCCTCCCAACTTTACAACACTATAACCTGACCAAATATTATGAGGTCAGCAATGTATAAGGAACAATATGTATAATTTCAGACTTATTTGTAGATCGAAGTTATCTTGCTAATCATTTACAGTGTTTAGTACCAAAGATAATGATCAAAGCTTAAAAAGAGAATACATAATCATTTAACGTATCCGACCCACAATTGAAGTCACCGCTTAATTTTATTGTTCGACCAAGAAATACATCTTTATTTAAATCAATGTATTGCTAGTTAATGATACAATTTAAATATCTTGTTTTACTTTGTGTCAATGTTAAAATTTTTGGTAAAAAAAGTTAGTTACTCAAACAGTATTTCCGATGTTTGCCGAAATTTACCGAAGTCTGCTCCATTGTAAAGTAATGGACATCCGAGACATGAAATATGATCACGTGGTCAATTATGGTCCGGATACCTTAAAAGCAATATTGTCTACAAAGCATGGAACCTTGGTATCAAAATTATGGAAAAACCAGTTGCAAAAGAACAGATGCCTGGTGACAGCAGCTCATATTGCCTTTTAGTTCATGTGATCTTAAAATGTATCTAGCATTAACAACAAACCTTTGACTTGGATTGATGACGACCTGGTTCGGTTGTTAATTGTGACAGAATAATCTCCAGCGTCCTGCAGATCAAGCTGTATGATAGACAACATGTGACTTTTACCCATATCTTTTATTGTGTATTTAGCAGACGGTTCAATAGTAACACCATTTTTTGTCCAATAAGCTGGAATATTGGCCTCATGGACAGCACATGATAATTCCACATTGTCTCCCTCGATGCATTCAAATGTTTTTGCCACATTCTTTATAAAGTATTCTGCAAATTAAATTCAAAAGTGTTAAAATAATTTAGTAATGGAATATCTGCATCACAAATGACCATTGGTTTTTACCGTTGGATGTGCCACTTTACAGCCTTCTTAATGAATTCTTACGTACCCTTACCTCCCCTCATATGACTCTATCGGAATTTAACTTGTGAAATACAAATTGTGCCAATCAGTGTCAGAGTTGCTTAGATTTCCAGAGCACCTGGACTCACCCACTTGGTCAGGTACTTTAGACCTATTGCTCAATCAATTCCAAAAATAGATAGCAGCTGTTTAGAAAACTGCTTCAATCTTTTTTCTTTAAAGCTCTTAATAAGAACGAGCTGGACATTTAAATTGCAGCTATTCACACATAACTCAGATACTTTTTTATTTTTAATCTGGGAGACAGCCATAGAGTACAATGTAGATGGAACACCTTAGAAGTTTAAAAGTTACCTGAGTCACACATGAGTAGCTGCAATTTAAATGTGCAGCTCTTTAATAATAAGAGCCTTATAGAAAACAGATTGAAGCAGTTTCTAAACAGCTGTTATCTGTATTAAGAATTGGTTGACCAATAGGTAGAAAATACCTGACAGGTCATTGTATTTTGACTATAAAGTAAGTTTCGTGTTACTCAGTTTTTGTTTTTGTGTCTGTTATTAGTTTTGTTGTCCCCTCATTTGTTTAATCTTGGTTTTGACTTTCCTTCCTGATCATTTTATGATAGCTCCTTGGTATCTCTTTTTTCTGCAATGAAGATTATGATTTTTATGTAAATGTTGATATGCAGTCAACAGATTTTTAAAGCATATTTTGTTAGCTAAAATGGAAGATTTAAGATAAGTTAATCAGTCTACAGATCATGTTTAGTGTAGTTCATGGTTAATAAAACATGGAGTTCAGTTATAACATCCAGTTTCCAATAAGACAGATATCAGAGTACCTAAAGACAACTCTCCATATCAGAAAAAAGTGGCAGTCATTATAATGCTTATTAGGGTTTGAGTTTTTTTCTTGTCTTAAAAACTGAACCATGTTGCTTTCTATTATATATCTCCAATTAAGTTTAATTTTAACTGATTTCATCGAATGAGCCACATGTCGAACCATTACACAAACAAGTTTTCTTAGGCCTTCTTTTACCTGCAGATTAGTTGTAACAACTTATTCATATTTTTGTTGACATCTTTAATAATAAAACTTGTGTCCTGTAACTAATAAAACAATACTGTATAATTATCATATGCATTATGCAATAAATAGGAATTTTTGAATTTACTAACATTTTTCATGAAATGAACAGAAGTTTTTAACATAGGAAATGGTTTGGTGTTGTAAAGTCTTATGTAATTACCAGAAAATGCAATTAACAGGTATGCAATTAAGTGGAATCCACGGTATCAACAAATGAAAAAGGTATACAATAAGGTGTAAAGTTTGAAATAGAAAGACCTCAGATATACATGTATCTATGACAACTATCACATACTAGTCCTCTGCTGAGGTAAAACCTACTATTAACCACCACAATATATCTATGTCAACTATCATAGATAAGTCCTCTGCTGAGGTAAAACCTACTATTAACCACCACAATATATCTATGTCAACTATCACAGATTAGTCCTCTGCTGAGGTAAAACCTACTATTAACCACCACAATATATCTATGTCAACTATCACAGATTAGTCCTCTGCTGAGGTAAAACCTACTATTAACCACCACAATATATCTATGACAACTATCACATACTAGTCCTCTGCTGAGGTAAAACCTACTATTAACCACCACAATATATCTATGATACTCCAATATAATATGGACATGGATGAGAGATTAGGAGTGATGGCACCTGACAGTCTATTCTTTCAGCTATGGCAACATTGGGATTACTGTAACAAAAGTAAACTCTATATATTTTACCATCAATGTCAAGTCTTGCACTTCTTTCAGAACCTTCAAATTTGGCAGTATAAATTCCTCGATCCGTTAGGTCTGCATTTCTTACAACAAGTGTGTGCTTTACACCATATGTTTCTATAACAAATTTGTCAGAAACCTCTATTCTGTTGTCCTCTGTAAACCATTTAGCAATAATGTAATGATCTCTGGTCCAAAATTCAAATTTGGCATCATAGCCTTCAATGACTCTGATATCCTCAAGGTCCCTGGTGAGGCATTCTGCAAAAACATAACTAAAAGTTTAACCATATTCATTGGCCAAACTATATCTTGACTCCTGTTTTATTTTTGTAGAGCTGAACAATTTAGCAATGATATCTTTTTCTCGAATTCTATTATTTTTTAAAGATTTTGAAGAAATATGGCAAAAGATTTCAATTTTGATGATTAGGAGCAATAACTCCTACAAGGGGTCATCGTAAAACTTCGACTCAAGACAGAGTTTTGTAGAGCTTTGGTGAAGGAAAGTCATTTATGTTTTTCTGTATCTGTAATAATTTTGGAACTAAAGGCCAAATTATTTGCTTTGACCCCGTTTTATTATTTTAGTCACATTGTCAATGCATGTTGATTGGTCTGCAGTCGTGATTTATGCAAACTTGGTAGAAGACATTTTACTGATAATGTGAGATTTTGGAAAAAGTTAACGATGACAAACAGCGACAGATGATGATGGATTCCAGGTGATGTCAATAGCTCACATGACACATAGGGTCAGGTGAGCAAAAAGATAATGCTTAGTACTGTATCTAGCTAGTGTTTAATTAAACATACCTGGTAATATTTTTTCTGGTAAAAGTCTTTTTATTGTCTGTAAACACAAATTAATCACAGTATTTATAACAGTATGTTAGAAATATACAATATTTTCTTCTTTTAACCACCTCAATCAATTTGCTTACTAATATGTTTAAACCTGTTCTGTTACAATGTTATATTTGCTTACCATAGTGTTTTTTTTTTTAAAGTTATCTCCACTTGGTCTTTTTTATCAGTATGAAAGCATGTTTTCAATCTTTTATCCAAATTCGTTAAATTCATGATGATGAAGGTTCTGACCTTTGCACATCATGTCATTTACATTTTTTATAAAAAAAGATAATGATAATTGTGAGTCACTTTCATTTTTCCCATCTATTTATGTACGTATTTGCCCTGCCTTTACACGTAAGTTAGATTTTTGTTTTTCTCTCAATCCCCTCTTTTTTATCTACGGAACACCATTCAGGTCTAATTTTGAGATGTGTATTTTCACTCGGTTCTACTTATAAAATAGATTATTGCAAGCGGGCTCTATCAGAATCTTATATTTGTAAATATTTTATACCGAGCAATAGCAAGGTAAAAAATGAAGACAAATATAAGGTCTGGCCATGTTCTAATTCGCACAGAGCACAATAGCAATAATCTATTTCAATTCCAATATATCTAACTACAAACTAATGTTTTAAAATTTTGAAGTGGCTAAGAGGACTCTTTCAATGGTAATATTGTTTCTTGAAAATAATACGATATCTCCCAAAACAGTATGTTAAAGCACAAAATATTGACATAAACATTTATTTATTTAATATACCTACCTTTTAAGCAAAAAAAATTGAGATATCTTAACAAAACTGCATAGTTCCAGTTTGAAATATTCAGTTGAGTGTATATGACGTATGAATTCTATTGTGACATCAAAGCTTGCACAATGCTTATTAGAACCCTAATGTGTGCTCAAAGCGTATGAAGGACATTATATTTGAATGAATGTGTTATTTTCACTGATGTAATTGCTTACATTTGTACTTAGTGTGTTTTCATTTTGTTCTTTGGAGTTTTTACTCACGAACACACAACAAAGTTGTGTTTGATGAGCTACTGCTAAAAAGAAGTTTGGATCAGTTAACGTGAGGTCATTCCCCGAGGGAGACCTGAATAAAACCTGACCTATCAAGTATATATGTGGTTAATATTGGTTGAATACTGATAATATCCAGGAATCTGTACTTTTTATAATGTTATAATGTTACAATAATAGAAATCTTACCTCCTCTAACTGACATTGTTGGAGAAGTGTATTTTGGAGCTGCAGACATATTGCGATATTTAAGGGTTGTTTTGCAATATCTCTCAGCCTTTGTGTTGTTTCTGCTTCCTTCCTATAAACCTTGGCTAAAACAAGTAATGAAGCCTCAACATCGGCCATGGACTTTTGGTATTCACTATTGGAGATTTTCCCTTCCTTGGCATGAGCAAATGAATGGTTCCTGGAATTAACAAGAAAATCAAGAGCATTTCTCTCTGGAGATCCTTGTGGTACAAGTGTTGTAAAGTTAACCAGAAGAAGTCTAGCCAGAGTAAAGTCAAGGTCCTGTAGCTGGAAGTTAGGATTGACAGGACAACAGCAATGAGGAGCAGATGTACTTCTAGGGTTGTGTCCAGGTAACTTGTTGCCGTTTTTGTCAAGCAATATGTCCATTTGTGGTGGATGAAGGACTCGACTGCCTCTGGTTCCTGTATAAGTGCCTAATGGACACTGACAACATGGGTAACGGTTGAAACATAGGTGATAGATGTCATGTCCATTTTTCTCAATGAACCTCTGTAGTGTTATGCCTTGATTTGTCAGATATAAATCCAGTAGATGTAGGAATGACTCTTTGGTTTCATCTACAATTACTGTTGAATGGCGGTAGAAGTTTTCTTGTTCCTGTGTCATTTTTCTTTAAGGTCCAAACACTTAAAGAAAAAATGTAATAAAGCCAATTAAAAGTCTAACACCAATGGAATGGGCATTGATGGCCGAGTGGTTACGGTAGTTTTTTACTGATCAAGTGGCTATTAAGTTGCTGTATTGTGTGATTTGAACAATAGTGTCTTATGTTAAACAACACATAAGTACTGTGGTGGCAGTCATTTTGAATTTCAGATTGAATTTGGCAGAAGAAAAACTTAATATAGTGGACCATCAAATGAATATGTCTGATAAGTTTTGTTTCGGAAGATTCAGTAAGTTCTGGAAAGAAGCATTTTTAATTTTTTGACAGCAGTCATTTTGGTTTTGGAATCGGAATAAAAACATGTAACTAGCAACAACATTACACTCTTCGTTGAGGTTTAGGGTCCTTTGTTAAATTACCTTCTGCGATGGCAGACATTTCTAATTACTGATTGGAATAAAAAGCATTGTAATTGATGTATGTAGTCTAATTTCCTGGCCCAGCACCAGTAATTTTTCTGCTCTGATAAATGTTTTTACCAGTTTGTCATCTTTAATTGATTGAATAATTTAATGGTTTCTTAATGTCCAGGCCTTTTCAGATGTTGCTACAATCAGCTTTCAGTTTTTCTTAATTTATAAAAGGAGTCTTTATCATGCATGGAGTGTGGCCTTCTCCGAACATGTCACCTGCTATGCAGGTGGCTTTGACCATTGTGGCCTGACAACCTGACAAGCTACCAAAGTGGGAGGCCCCTTATCCCTTCCAGTCTTGTACAGGTGTAACCTTTTAAAGTTTAGTGTTTGTTTGAATGGAGTTTAATGCCACTTTTAGCAATTTTCAGCTGTATAATAGCAACCATTTCTTATTCAATGTTGCGGGGGGAAGCCAAGTACCCAGTGAAAACACTGATATGAGGCAGTAAAAAGGACAATTCTTATT
Source organism: Limnoperna fortunei (assembly GCA_944474755.1). NCBI lineage: Eukaryota > Metazoa > Mollusca > Bivalvia > Mytilida > Modiolidae > Limnoperna > Limnoperna fortunei. Next base: position 101,125,748 of record OX104114.1, on the reverse strand, counting down.
AATGACGGTTGGAGCTGAGCACATGGTGCCCACAGTAATACTCAAATCCACATACATGTCATCAACAGTAGATGAGTAACCGCATGCCCAACGAGGAGCCCTACGCGAAGTACATAATATGAATAAAAAAGATCTGCATGTATATCACAGTCTCTTGTGTGCAGATTTCCATACCTAAAAATACCTCAGTTATGAAAGATACTGATTCAGTAAGACTTATTCATAACCGATGAACCAGCTAGGATTATAAACATAAATATACATGAACAGTGCAAACTTTATTATTTTTTTATATTGAAATTGCACCTCAAAACAATGCTACATAGGCAACCTGTCTATAAAGAAATGTAATCGCCAACAGAAAAGACTGATAATATTTAACATAGCCGCTTAATTTCGCATACGGATATAAATTTATCTCATTATTTTCTTTTACATTTGATAACCTTTTTAATATATTAATATGACTAAAACCGATTTATCAATTTATTAATGGTTAAAGTTTTAAAATCAATGCTTGCTCTGGGTTCTAAAAAGTTGGTGCAAAAAAAAATCGCCACTGCTATTTTCTGTTGCCAATTTTCAAAATTTGGTGCCAAAGTTGAACCGGTTTCTTTCATGCATATTCAGATTAGCCAATTTTGATATACATGTTGGTATTGCCATTTACAATCACTGACACTCATTCTGAAAAGCATGACAAGTATTATTTGCACAAAGAAATCCAACATAATTTCACTAGTAGTCCAACTATTTGATTCGTCATTTAGCAGATTCTGGATACAGCTCAAGGCAGCTGCATAGCATGTGATGATAATGACATTTTGATTCAAATGAAAATATACTAAATATCAGTGTTGACTTGTTTCAATAAATGACCATCTGGTAAAGTGCCATATTAATTAAGCTTAAGCATGTTAAGATTTTAGCATGAAATGGAATAAGCATTTTACTAACAATTGCTTAAATATTTTATCTAATAGCAATCAGTGGGATCATTCCAATCAGTGCAATCCAGAATCCGTCATTTAATTATTAGCAAAATCGGTCAGTTTATTGAAGGATACGTATAACTTAATAATCTGCAGAACAAATTCTGTGTCATTTGTATAGTACTAGTATATGTTGTATTTAAAAGAAAGGTTAATTCGAATGCCTCGTTCAAAAGGAAAACAAAAACACGCAAAAAAATCAACAATCTATTTTCTTTGTATTACATACAAAAGCAAATTTCTTTAAGGCAGGCCATCTCTGTGGGTTGTGTCTTGTAAACATTAAAAAAACTCTGTACAATTTAAGGCACATCAAAAGTGAGGAGGTAAATATTTTCTTTTCGTAATCCATTATTGATCTTTTTTTTATTTCTGTGACTTGTGATTTAGGCTTATTCTATTTTCCTGTTACCTGGGAAATACTAAACGGCATTCCTACTAAAATACCAAAAACAAATATCAGGTCCACTATGTGACAAAAATTTGATTAAAATTTAATCAAAATCCATTCAGTGCTGATGGTGGAGCGGAGAATAAGAGATGGCTACCCAAAGTGTAACTATTGGAAAGAGAGACACCACCATCACAATAACTTAGAAAATATTTGTGTCCATATAAGCATTACCATCACAGTATAAGTATATTGTTTACAACTGAAGATGTTTCTGTCATAAATTAATAAATGTATCAATAAATAAGACAAAATTGCTTAGTTTGCCCATTTCAGACATAAAAATAGCACCGGTTATAACTTTCATCAAATACATATGTTAATGTATCCCTATATATATAAGTGATGAAATCAGCTTCTTAAAGACTAAAATCTTAAATTATTTCTTTCTGTAAGCCTCGAGGGTTTCCGTGGCCTACTGGTTGAGGTAGTTAGTCATTAATTATTAACAACCAGTCGAAGATTGGCAGTTAGCATGTCTTTCCACCTAGTGTCATAGGAAGATCAAAGAAAAAAGAAAAAAATACGGGCAAATTACTACTTCTTTCTATTGAATTATTTTTCCAGTAATTGAAATTGTATAAAAAGATTTGCAATAACATGTCACTCTAACGCCTCGTTCTCAGTCAATCTCGTGTGCTATAGTTGGAGATTTCGAAATCTTCAATATCATGGTATCCAGTCGGTGGAGGAACCTGTAGTACCTGGAGAAAAACCTGACATTCAGTCTGAAAACTAGCAATCAATGTCAATTAAGATTGGAGTCTAACGTACCTGTCCGCAGTGAGTCTTGAACCAGCAATATCATGGTTGATAGACCATGCATGTAATCAATAGTAGATGAACTACCTTAACCCCTCATCAAACAAGGCCCCAGTGGTGGTTGGAGTTGTTTGATTATGCACAAGATGTTTTGGCGGAAATTATGCATTTTTTTAATATATTTTAACAGATTAACTGAGCTAGTTGTATCCTTTTTTATTACAATTATAGGTAGACATTGGATGTACAATGTAGACATAACTTTTCAAGTTAATAGTTTAATATTGTTTTCCCGTGGCCTCATATGTCACACCTATTTATTTATTGAAGTTGTAGTTAAAACAAGTCAAGTCATGTAAAAAATACGGAAAATTAAATTTTTAACAAGGGAGATAATTAATAAATAGATTATTGCGAGCGGGCTTTATGCGAATTAGAACATGATCAGACCTTATATGTGTCAATATTTTATACCGAGCTATACATGCTATAGGGAGGTATAAAATGAAGACATATATAGGGTTTAACCATGTTTTAATTCGCATAAAACCCGCTCGCAATGATCTATTTCGTTTCTAATATGTCTAACAAATGTTTTAAAATTTCGAAGCGGCTCTAAGAGGACGCTTTCGATGGTAATATTGTTTTTTATAAATAAGATATATCTAAAAACAGTATATGTTAAAGCAAAGAAAATTGACAAGAACATATATGCTCTTCATTTTATCGAATATATGTACCGTTTAAACAAAAATACTGAGAAATCCTAATGCAATCGCATTGATCCATTGTGATATTTTTAGTTGAGAGTTCTATGACGTCGGAATTCTTATTGTGACGTCACGACTCTGTGATATGTTCTCAAATTGTATGAAGGAGGTCATAAAGTTGTTAAAGAAATAATGCATGTTAAATTATAAAGATACAGATCTTTATAAGCCAATCAAGGAGTCCAATGTTGGACATGACAATCAATTACAAATTATTGAAAGAAATAAAATAAATGACATATTAACAAAACATAACATTATTATTTGACATTATTAGTATGATTTAGATAAAATAATAAACACAAAGACAAGAAAAACAATAATATTATAAAAACATTTATGTTTTACAAGTTAATAGAAAAGAAATTGCACTGTGAGCCAGATCAAGCATCCAAATTAGACAAGAAAAAACATTTCTTTTATATTTAATTGTGTATTTAGTTGCTTAAGACCTCGAATAACATTTATATCCTCTGATGACATAAGCCAGATGAATTGATTTTGAATTGACAACTGTTGAAAATTCTTAAACTATTTATTTATATTTTTATAAATATTTTTCTTTCTTCATTTAAATGAAAACATTCCAACAGGAAGTGTTTTTCATCTTCCATATTTGTTTTACATAATTTACATAATTGCTTATCTGAGGTAGAATCCCAGCTGATTAAACAAGCTTACCATCTGTGTTCTAATATTCAAACTCACCTGTTGCCGGCAGTGATTTTGTTGCCTTTTTTTAAAAAAACAACCCCCTCCTTTTCAATTGGGAAAATTTATCGATGTTTTTCTTGAAATTGTAAAAAAACGTAATGGTTTTACACTTATTAAAAAGGAAAACAGCAGTAAACATTAAAAAAAATAACTAAATTAATCTTTTGTAAGATATATTTATTTGACTCATGTGAGACTTTCAAACATCGGATTACTTCAGAAACTTCCATTTTGGTTGATTTTGTATTATCAAGATGACTGAATTATATGGATTTATTTTGAGCAGTTCAAATTATTAAGGATAACATATCAATAACAAAACCAGAAAAACATACATTACAATAGAATAAATATTCTTTTTTAAAGTGGCTAGAATTATAAATGACGTACATGTAAAATGGTTAAAACTTTCAACACTGCCAATCCTATGAAAATAGTTTGTATTTCATTTAAAATGCACTTTTACAAGTATGTAAACATATTAAACAAAAAATATGAAAATGACTGCCAAAATACTAATTATTATTATGTTTAAATCATTGCAATACTCGTTTAACAGTGGCAGCATCGTGCAATTTCCGGCAGAGTTCATATCCAGAATTTTTTTAAACTTGTTTTTTTGCTTGTTTCCGGTCATATTTTCCGCTGCGCAGTTCGTACAAGGTAAAAGTCAGACGGGAATCTGCTTACACTCTTTAGTTATGGCGCGTAGTACATTATAGGCTGTTATCCGACATCTCAGACCCCTACTTCATTTTGGCCGATGTGCATTACAATGATTTTAGTTTAACATTTAACCCCTTCTGGAAATTGGAACAGTTCAATATTTGGTGAGTCGTATTAGTAAGCGGTTCTGCACAAATCTTACTTCATCTACTTCCTGCTTGCAGCTTATACATGTGAAACAATTTCGTCAAATGTTTCTCGTGTTTCGTTTATCGTACTGGTTGGATATTTCATATGGTGGTTCATACTGAATTGTACGATTCAGACCTGTTGGAATACTACTTCCTGTTTGCCGCGCATACGCTTAACAAAAAAACTTTTCTAAGATTCGGTCAGTCGGTATATGGATTTGTACTTATGAATTGTACATAATTGTTCGCATCTACTTCCCGTTAAGGTCAATATATCTTTCGTCAATATTCCCCAGCTTCTCTTAGTCGGTATAGTTAAATGTGTTAAATGCCAATATGTACTAATACCATGCACACGGTTTTAATACCTGTCAGACCACTACTGAAAGCGAAAGGAATATTCTTTATATTTGAACGGCTAATTTGAAATAAAATTATATCATAAAAGGTCATTGTAGCATTTTAATAACTTTTTCTGCATTTTTCCGTTTATTTTATAAGATAAGTTGGACAAAAATAAAATCTTTAGATTAAAGAACTGAATATATCTATTGCCAAATCTATGATCAATCGTGTTTTAATATATTTTATTAAAATATAGTACATATAAAGCATAAAAAAGTTGGAAAAAACTACCTACGTTTTCATCGCATCTAACTTGTTTATATCTTTTTTCGTCGTGTCATACTACTTCTCACCAAAATGATATAAGTCGGTTTATCGGTGTGCTATAGCTGACCAACAGAGCAAAAACGTTGATTGCAACGATTGGGAGATTGACAACCGACATTTTTAGTTATGTAGATTCAGTCTGGGGTCCACGCACGGTAGATCGGTTTGCTTCTGATTTTAATGCAAAATGCGTTATTTTTAATTCCATAATTGTAAAGGTACCATCGGCATAAATGCTTTTGAACAACACTGGGAGCACGAGAATAATTTGATCGTTCCGCCGCCATCTTTGGTGTGCCAATGTATACAAAATTTAAAAGCAGAAAAAGCTTGCGGCACAATAATTGTACCAAATTGGAAAACTGCTCCTTTTTTGGGCACTTTTTCATTGCGGTACTCAGTTTGAATGTTCTGTTCACGATCACATTGTCATGTCTTCTCAGATCGTTGTTAAAGGTCAGGGTAGAAACGGTATGTTCGGCAATCCTTATCACAAGTGTTTAATATGTTATTGATAAAAATAAGATTTTAATTCGTGCTACTTCTGTTGTAACAGGTATAGGCCTCAAGCGTAGCACAAAGGAACAACTCGACGATGCAGAAATCACGAACGACAGTCTTACAGATCTTCGTGAAAAAATGGAAGTTTATTTAGTACAATTCCGTAGCGATAAAACTAATAGCAAATATTTTATGTATTCAAAAGTTGGGGGCATTTCATTGTCAAAGAAGGAGGTAAATCCTTATCAGCTTTACTCATACACGTAGCGTTATACATACCTCATCTGTTAGAAAAAGGTTCGTCATATAGTGTCGTACAAACCGCCATTTACGGAATCTAATGGGCGCATAGTATCAAAGGATTACAGGACCCTACAGATAACTCTTTTGTTCCAAATTGTTAGAATCTTCGAAAAGGCAGCCAGGAAATCAGAAAGTAAAGAAGGATCATATTTCATCGGAAACACTTATAGATTTATGTGCTAAATATAAAGATTGTAACGATTTGACTATAGTAAGAGATTTACCGATGATTGTTGTGGTCTTTTTCAGGATTTTTACGTTACGATGAGGTCAGCTGATATTATATTTAAAGATGAGCCTTTTTGTGTACACATTCAAAAGAGCAAAGCCGATCAGTATAGGTTAGGGAACAAAATTGTAGTATCTAAGGGCTCAACTTTTGCCTGTCCATATTCTTTATTGAAAAAATAAATTACCTTAGCCGACACAGATACCTCTTTAAATGATTTTCTTGTTACTTTTTTAATTTAAACATATTTATTCATAAATTCAATAATGAAATACAGTATAATGAATTACACATTTTCTTTTTAAGCCTATTTACAGGTCTAAAAAACGATATGCACTTATACATAAGAACACACCTCTTAGTTTTACCAGGGATCGAGAATGTATTGTTTCAAGATTAAGATAAATTCGCCCTGATATGAATATAGGTTCACATTCATTAAGAGCCGTGGCGCTACTAAAGCCGCTGATTTACACGAACGCTTTTTTAAAAGGCACGGTCGCTGGAAAAGCGATTCAGCTAAATAAAATTGGTTTAAAATTGCCTTATTTATACTTTTTGAGATTTGGCTTTATCACAAACCGCCCTTTCTTTGTATTTTCTAGTCTGTCTGTACGGCTTTATGCTTTATTACAGTGTTCGTTTTTTATGTATGCCTTATAAAATTGAGCGAGAAGTTATTCGTTTTTCTTGTTTGCATATCAAGCGTGATATATCGAAGTAAATGGACAGAAGTATAATTGAGACTGGTTATTTTCACCAAGCCGCGAGGTGAGGTAAATATCCCTTTAGAAGTTTATGACACAATTAATGACTTTTTGATAAGTCACTATCAGAATTTATCAGTCAGAGAAAATGTATTATTACATGAATGGAATTTTGCGTGTTTTTGATTGGTCTAAAAACAACTTTTGGGTCACGGTAAATCGCAACAGTACTAAAATTACATAAAATGTTTGTACGCTGCACGATTCCGCGGCATAGTAGTCAATCGGAATACGATATCGACCTGGTTTTTATGTTTTAGTCAATCAAAATAGCTGCCTTAACAAATTCATTCGTCCAATCAAATTGATTGTATTAATTGTACGTCGTGCGTGACGACAACAAATGGCAGAAACGTCGGCTCTGCGATATGTTGATTCATTGATATTCTTCTCAATATATGAAACCTGAATTTCAGGATTACCAGCAAATTGATATCAAAATGCAGTATTAAAATAATAAAATATTAAGGGTAACAACAATTATAAAATGTAAGCAGCGGTTCCAGTAGAAAAGGCATCCTCTGTTTTTCTGATTGAGGGGAGATTGTGGTTTTATTCATGTAATAAAACAATTAATGACTTTGATATACGGTCGCTATCAGAATTGATCAGCCCTCAAAAATGTATATTCATGACATTTTCTCTGGCTGATAAATCTTGATAGCGAACTATATCAAAGTCATTAATTGTATAATGTTCATTGAGACGCTAAGCGAGTTGACTGAACATTTTTAGGAGCTAAGAAATCATGGTGGCGACAGTATATCAAAGTCCGTAATTATTTTATTACATGAAAAAAAACCCATCTTTCTTCTTCATAAACAAAACACAGGGGATGCATCCATTTTGTTATTGTTGTATGGTTGGTTACCCATAATATATCTGTTAATACTGCATTTTGATATTGATCTTCTGATAATTCTGAAAAACCAGTTTCGTCTCACTTCAAATATTGAGAAGAGTAAAAATAAATAAATATTTGACAGTATATTGTAAAATTACAGATGGTTAAATTCAGTGACGACTAAAACTAAAATTTATAGCTATATAGAAACAGTTTCTGAAGTAGTAGTTACCTCACAATTGTTCTTTTCTATCTATTTTTAGAGAAAAAGCCAGATCAATATTCGATTCCGCTTCACCATTGAGCAGCAGACACATTTGTTATGTAATTGTATTACTGTTGCGATAATATCGTGACCCGAAAGTTGCTTTCAGACAAATCACGAAAAGTGTTACTAATGAAATAAAAAAATATAGTTACCTAGTGTGTATGTAGAGGGGATTACGATATCGCTGGTAACCAAGTAAGATATAGGCGCAGATAAAAAATAAACCTCCTAATAGAGAACGTCTTCTGATTTGTAAGTTGGATTGACGAATATCAACGAATTCCAAGTTTTTCGTAATGAATGAATGTAGCGACAAGTAGTAGATTATGTAACTGAACAACTGTAACATTATGAATATCACTTTAATTCCAGGTATAATTTTTTGTAATATTTTAGTAAAGGAAAAGCGTCGGCCTGTTAGTGTCTTAGAAATGATATGCATTACGTACGACGGCTTATTCGTGCCAAACAACAAAAAGAATAAAAAATTATATTTCATTTGTGCGGTTTATTAAATCGTTTGAACGGTTTATTAAATCGTTTGTACGATTTATTAATTCGTTTGTATGGTTTATTAAATCGTTTGTAAGGTTTATTATTCCGTTTGTAAGGTTTTTAAAATCGTTTGTAGGGTGTATTAAATCGTTTGTACTTTTTATTAAATAGTCTGTACGATTTATTAACCACCCAGACTGAGATGTAGCTGCGGAAATGCGTAGCTCTTAAGGTCCTTTGACCATTTGTATGGTTCGCTAAATAAAAATACTGTCAAAGGACCTAAAAGCCGCAGCTAGTAATTGAGCTGTATTTTTAGAGGGATAGTGAATTCATACTGGCACCCATTTGACATGTGCGCAAATTATTGGCACCCATTTAACATGTCCGCAAATTAGACCGGTGCACCCAAGCAGACACATATAACAGATCTGTATTCTTATCAACCTCTTTTTTCTTAGCCACTTTCAGCTGGGTCATGATTTTTGGGTGGTGGGGAGGGGGGTGGGGAGAAAGCCGACGAATCCGAAGAAAACCCCCGAACTTCGGTAGGAAAACTGGCAATCCTTATCATTTAAGATTGAAGTCACTGACCACAGTAAGACGCGAACTCGCAATCGCAATGTTGATAGGCATGTGACCATATGAAGCTAACTGCCTTAACCACTTGGTCACTCCGGATAATATAAAAAAATTGATAAATGGTTAATGTTAATGCTATATGCATGAGGGGTATTTAGTGTCATATTATTGTACTTATCGTCTAACACATTTAGAACGATTAGGCGCGTTTAATGCATTGAAACCTGTTTTTGGTTTCAATTTTTCATTCTATTTTTCAAAACTGGTTTCAAACTGGTTTAATACAAAAACAAGTTTTTTTAATTTATTGTTGCAAAACTGAAATCAGTTTCAAAAACTGATTTTACCATCGACGGGTGTCGTATGGACGGGTTAATTTCTTTTTTAAATGGCGCGTACCTTTGATCACATTAAAGTAGAGCGAATACCGCAAACAATGTATACAATAATAGAAGTTTAAATAACACAGTAGTAAAATTCTAACAACTTATTGTTATCAACTCTTTTATATTTTTTTTATTTGGCGTATAGTCACCCATAGTCAGGGACCAAAAGAGCTACGGACCCGCAGCTAGTCTTAACCATAAACTAAAACTGAAACTGGTTTCTTTGCAATTAAAGTGCCCTATTTTTCTGTTTTGTATTATGTTTTAGCGTCAAAACTTTCATTGTGGAAACTAAGAATTATACAAAATGTCTATAGCTATTTCAAGGTGTTTACTTTTAACAATTTCTCTATTTTAAATTTTAATTAATAGCGTCTGTGTGTGGCCGGTGGAGTGGGGGGCGGGAGGGTTATTGAAATTTTCATATTTTCATGAAGTCTTACAATAGAATTTTTTAAAAGTTATTTTTAGCACACATATTTACTATTGATTTTGCATACCTACCATTAAAATAAGACGATTACGTACAAAGACATTAGAAGTCTTAAAAAATATACATAAAAAGTCACCTGTATACCTACATGGTATTATTACTTTAAAACAATCTCATTACACTTTTAGTAAGGACAATCTGGTTGAGATACCTCAGGTGAGGACTATGGATGTGGACCTCACTGAGTGAGGTATGGAGCCACAGTATGTAATGAGTTGATATATGAGATACGTTTGAGGACAAACATTAACCAATTCAACAGTCTGATGAATTACTGGAAAGGCTACTCTTGCAGATGTGGCTCCTGCACATCTTAATCCTGTATTTCCTATTGATATTCAGCTCTTTATTTTTATGCTTAACGTATTGTGTATGTGCTTATGTGCTGTGCTTCAGAGTTTTTTTATGTACTGTGCTTCATATTTTAGGATTGTGTTTGTCTAACAGGTGCTTAAGCATATCTTTACATATTTATTTTAATTCCAAATAATTGTTCTTTTTATATTTTAACACTGTTCTAAATTTTATGCTTTATTCCTGTTGTCTTTGTAAGTGTTGTGCTTGTTACTAATGCATGTCTTAACCTATTGCTTATGCATGTCTGGTCTTTTAAATGTGTTATATTGCATGCAAGCTTAGTTATATATATATCTAGCAGGTTTAATGTGTCTCATTGTGTGTTATAATTATTGTGTTCTGTACTTTCTTACATGCTAACATAGTTTTATATACTAGTATTTTTATGTGTCTTAGTGTGCTTACTATGTATTGATGTATCATATATGTTGTTATTCTTTGTTTGGTTAAAAACTCTACAGAGCTTATGTTTGCTTGTATATATAACCCGACTTCAAACAAAGTTTCTATGTATATGTCTATGGACAGAACTACATAGCGATACTATTTAGTTCACACCATCATTTAGAAGCTTTATAAATGTTTAATGGCTTTACTGTTTAAAAGTATACCTTTTGTTGTTAGCAATCAAATGATTTATTTGAATTAATTAAAATGTCCGCTACAAATTTAATTTTTTAACATAAATATAAATGTATGATTACAAATGTCAGATCTAATACATATCCGTCTAGTGGTAGAAAGGAAATGTACTGAGGCAAAAGTTATGTCAATGCAGAGCCCCAATCTCGACACAACTTGTCAAACACTCAACTAAAACTGTTAAAATTTCTTAAACTAGGGAACACGTTAAATGAGTTCAATTACAAATAACCAAAAACAATCTGAAGATTCTTTCATGATAACTTTTATTAAAACGAGACAATTATAAAGGTCATTTATACATGAAATCCACTATTGATCGTTTGCTTTATTTAATTAAAGATAACGTGGCACAATACATCCTTACAAAATAAATACTATAGAATTTAAACGTTATTGTTTGTGTACTGTATAAATTTCTGGAGGACTAATGAACGATGACATCTATATACGATTATTCAAATATCCAGAAGGCAAAATAACACAGAAACCGCTGTAAAAAAATTATGAATTGAACCGAACTATTCTGCACGGGTTGTCTATCGCTATTTCTACGTCGCCTTACGGTCAAGCAAACACAACTATAAAACTAACATAACTGACCTTGGCTACTGTTCATACAAAGCTGGTGGTGTTAAATTTTGTTGAATCTTTCGAGAAATTACTGAAATCGTATACTTCACGTTTTGACAACCGCAAGGCATATTATCTTAATTTAGCTAATCGTATGCTAGTAAGTAAACGTGGGCGAGCAGCGGAATCGCATTTTCTATAAAATACTTACCCGCCAATTCTTAAGCATTCATTTTAGATATCGCACCTAGGCAATTCATTCAACAAAATGGATGGTATATGGAGATCAGCTATAATTGTCCGGCATAACATTATTGACTAGTATTTCATAACTTACGACAACGTCTAAAGCAATATATTACATACAAAACTTTGGTCAAACTGCTAAAAAATTTAGAACCGAACTTTCAATCTCACAAACAAATACGGTCAGCCTTCTTATTCCAACTGAAAAATCATTATAATGGTGAAACAGTAAACCGTTAAATAATAATTATTAGTATTGTTCGCGACACAATGATTATCAAGTTCATATTAGATGAGTTGCGTTTTATATTTTGTAATATTACTAAGTGTCTGGACAAGTCTGATTAATTGCAGCATAGATGTATTGTGTTTTACTCCTGATGTTTATTTTTCTTAATATTCACAGTCTTTGATGCGCGATTAGTCAATAAGTTAGGCAGATTCTTCTGCAATGTGTTCGCGCATGACAAATGACCAACATCTGATAATTTTTAGTATCAAGAGGACGTGTTGTACTTATTTTATTCGAAGTAAAGATCAAGGAAAATTGTAACAAATTTCCAAACAACTAATCTTATCGGATAATTAAAAATTAAATCATTAAATAATAATGTAGCAAGTTTTAACAACCAATATAAAAACGACTTTGCAATTTACTGAAATAAAATAAGGCATTGTGTGTGATTGGAATAATTGTTTAGTGTTTAAATTTAAAAATTGTATATGCGTGTCCTGTATGCCTTTTATTTTTTAGACGAGCATTACTCTAAAATGCTCGACTCACCCTACTATATATATATACAGTCAAACCTCGATAAGTCGAAGTTTGAGGGACCGTAAAAAATATATCGAGTTATCCGAAGTTCGAGTCAACAGAGTTTAGGGTGTGACGTTCATTATGTGATTTAAAAAAAAACTAAGGGAATTTATTTCGTGTATAATGGTTTCGAGCTTCGGCATCGCTTTATTTTGTCTCGGTATTTGTAGCGTGCGATATATGAAGTATTTTATCCAAAAATAATTAATAAATGGTGTACTCACATTTTATAAACTTTATTACGAAATCATGGAGAAATTTATTTCAAGAAAACACTTATCAACTTACAGTTCGAAAAAACTAATGAAACAATACAAATTGTTTTTTACGTAATTTACAACACACAAGTCAACAACAATAACGGAATGTCTTTAAAGAAACGAAACTCGACCACATACATCATTGATCAGATCAAAAGAAATTGTCAATTTTTAACTAAACATGACAAAATAATTCAGACAGTAATTAGCGGATCATCAATTAAGCTTAATAAGGCATGTACTGCGCTTGGATTACCAATTCGCTTTATTAAATTGCCAATTCAAAGTGTAATAGCCAATCAAAAATCATGTTTACTCTATGACAGGTGTTTAAAATAAATAGACGCGAATCAAGTAACAATACAAATGAAATTGTTAGCTTTGACATCGATATCGAGAGCAAAATTAACTTCGAGACAACGAGGTTAAAATTACACTAATTAATATTGTCCGGACTACAAAAATCCATCGAGTTAAGCGAAATATCGAAACAACCGAGATCGATACATCCGAGGAAGAAATTCATTGTTAATATGGGAAAAATGCCGGGACTTAAAAATTATATCGACATAACCGAGGTATCGAGTCAACCAAGTTCGAGACAACGAGGTTCGACTGTATTTAATTTAATAGAGCTTAAATCTTGTGTATAATGTTGACTGATTCTTTCCAGACTTGACGATGATAATCGAGTTAATAAAATATAAACGATCACCCACTTCAACCTGACAAAAGTCATCGTTTATGTATGTTTTGTATCATTTAAAATCATTTAAAATGACGTCGTCAGATCGTCGATACATTCTTTTTATAACAATTATTTTCAAATATTATGTTTGAGTTTTAAGCAGTAATTATTTGGAAATATTGTTTTACACAACATCCAGCTAAATGCACTTTGCTTAATACAATCAGACGTTTCTCAAATTCTGAGTCACATATAGTCATGTTATATGTAAAATCTAAGAAACATAGAGAATAAAACCATAGGGCGATTATGAAAAAATACAGTAGTACGTCTTTTAATACTTAGACGATATATTAAGAAAAAAAAATGGATGACTATATGTAGCCGTATTCCTTCAGATACACAAATAACAACATGTACCTACCTTAGATGCCAGTAGCTAAAAGAATATACACATGTTGAATGACAAATGTGTAAAATATTTAAAACACTGTACGTACATTGACACTTCTATATCTGTACATCTCACTGGGTATTTAAATGCTTTTCTTTTAATATGCATTATTAAACAATAGGACAATTAAGGCATCGATGTGAAAGATACAGGTAAATTTAACGACGTAAATGTTACCCATTTGAAAATATTTGCTCGATACAACGACACCTGTAAAATATTTTCACGTCAGGAGAACACGGCAAGGTAAACAATTTCAGGAAATGTTCAAATTAATAATTAATAGAGGAATCCATTAAATGTGCACTACTTGAGGTATTAGACACGGATACGTGCATTTATACTCAACATGGTGTTTAAGATCGATTCTTGAAAATCGTTAATTTTTAATAAAAGTGGCCCTGGCTATTTATACAAAATAGTCTAAAATAATACTTAACACAATTCCGAAACCTTATCATGTATTTTAAATGTGTGTTTATAATTGTTCCTATTATATAAGTTAGAATGCATCTCTATCCATCGTTACAAGTCCCGAGTACGCTGATTAAGAGGTCATTGTGGTAACTGTTCGGAGAGACAAAAGGGTTTACTCTACAAAAATCTTCATTTAGACCAGGTTTTTGTGTGAACCTGACACTTTATATTGTCCAGTTTACGTCAGGTATCATTAATGCTTAAGTTGCACTAAATATTAAATGAGCTCAAGCCTTCCGTGTTCTCGAACCATGCGTAACTATTAAAGTCTAAAGAATACTCATATCTTTTGTTTAAAAGCATATCAATTTAGATCGGTATTCCGATGTTCTAGACTGCTCATTCAACTACTCTAACAAAGGCTTGTTGAACCAAGGTTGATGTTATCACTTCAGAATTTCTATTGTTGTCATTATGACTTAGAAATACAAAAGAGTTTTTTTTAGAAAACCTTATAACTTAGAAAAAACGGACAAAGACCTGCAATGGCTAAAAGGGATATTATAGCATAATTTAGATGTCATCTGTTGAACAGTTACTGCAACTGGAGACAAAATTATCAATTTCTGAATTGAAGCTATTTGAGAATCTTCTAGAATTAGGTGCACAAACTTTCAGACTATATGTAATCATTCAATATGCGTTTAATTTATTTGTTCATTTTTTTCTAAAATTGAGCATAATTTGGGTATTTAGCAAGAATTTCCGACAAAATGTTACAATGAGTATTAGATATAAATGTCATTTAGTCTGCAACACTGAAAAGATAATTTGGTTTACAATTTGACTGTACTATTTTGTAATACATTATAGCATGTAAAAGTTCCATATGTGTCTCAAAGTAACCTTCCATTCTATACAAACGAATCTTTCCCTCGCATGCATAATACAATATTGTAGGTTTGTTTTGGCTACGTTATTAAATTATCAACTTGATTAGAGTCAAACATAGGGAGGTTATGTTGGGGTATCATCTAGTGTGCATCATCAAAATCCTCACAAAAGTGACATTACGTTTGTTTTATGATGTGAATTATCTATTTTAACATTTCCATGACGTCATGTTAAAGTGTTCATAATATGATGGGGGCCTCGGTGGTAGTTCGCCTACTATTGATCACGTGGTCTGTCAACACTGAGATTGCGGGTTCGATTCTCACAGCAGGCAGGGTGTGCTGGACTCCAATCTTAATTGACATGTATTGCCAGTTTTCCTACCGCAGGTCCGGGTTTTATCCGGGTACTCCGGCTTCCTCCCACAATAAAAACGGGACGCCATGATATTGCTGAAAAATTGCTGAAATTGGCGTTGAACACCATCAAACAAACAAACAAACAAACAACCATAATATGATGAGTTATTCTGATCGCATCAAATCGGCATACAAATATGTTCATAAATTTGAAAATAATTTCTGTCAAATTTTAACCATTCGTAATCATATCATTTAAATGAAAATTTTTAAATATACTTTTTATGGATAGACCACAGTAATACCTCCAAATTGTTGATTCTACATACTGGAAAATAGCTGAAATTTTATAAACCACACACTTTTATACTCTAGTGTTTAAGTAATTGGTCATCTTGACTATAGTTGTATACACTTCCTGTTCTACTGAATTCAACAATATTATTTATATAAAAATAAACAGTAAAGGTTCCAAATGAATTAACGTGAAACACTTTTGTACAACTTCTGAACTACATAGGGATACTATGTATTATACACTATCATTCAGATAGCTTTATAAAGGATTGAGTGCTTTATATGAAACACCATTATTTTAACTCTTTAAAAGTAAACAGTCTTGTTGCAGACAATGAAAGGCTTTACATGAATCAATAAAAATTTCCGGTACATATTTATTTTTCTTAAAATAAACATAAATCCATGATTACAAACGTGAAATATTATACATGTCGGTCTAGTGGTAGAAAAGAAAAGGATCAACTCATATCAATTTTACGTCAACACAAAATGTTTGAGCTCGAATCCTAATGCCTCGTGTTTTACTTATCAAATACTGAACTAAAAAAAAATTCACTGGTATGAAGTAGGCAGTGGGTTCGATATTCGATATTCAAATACATAATATCTTATTCAAAGAGGATGAAGAGGTCGTCTTGATTTGTGCATATTAACACGTAGGTGGTTTGTAAGCGTCTCGATATTCAAATTTGTCCCTGTATGACATATATTGGTTAAAGCACGATCGTGAATAATAATAATTGTTTATTAAAGGACGGCGCGGATGACTGTAGTCGGAGCATGATGAAGATTATTTGAAATACAATCTCTTTCCATTCCATACTGAGCATATATAGCTCGAGCAGACAAACAAAATCACGTAGGAAATTGTAGCTATTTTCGAATAAAATGAACTGTAGAATGGTATTTTGCCTTCAGTCCAACTCAAGATGATCCCGTTATGCTCTTTCAATCTTCTTGAAACTTAACAAAACAGTTGGTATTATATTGCTTTAGATACCGTTTAAAGGAATTTAAGGCATCTGGTTCGGTATGTAAGGGTACCATTTCGATGTTCAAATTTCGCCTTGTTGGATTCCTTTCATACCGAACTCATTTAGATGCATACAATTCCCCTTGGTATTATAGCAATATTTCATTTTTTTATTTTGTATTTGATAATATGCATTTCTTAGTATCGACTATCGAACCCACTGTTAACAGTGAGTTCGATATTCTAATGTAGAATATTGAATATCGAACCACTGCTAACTTCACACATGTTTACAATTGTTTATCTAGGAAAAAAGCCAAAATGTGTTCAATTACAAATAAACAAAAAATCTCGAATCTTTTGAGATAACTTCTATTTAAACGAAACAATATTGATCGTACATGTAGTTCTTATCCAATGAAGAATTATATGGCAGATTAAGTCCTTACAAAATAAATACTATAGAATTTAAAAGACCTTGTAGAATAAATATTATTCATTGTGGTGCAACAATATGAGACATTGTTCCTGTACTGTATAATTGTCGTGACTAATGCACATTGACATCTGTATTATATGTCATTTATTTTGCATCTGGCAAAGGAATGTATATACATTGGTAAATAGATTATGAATTGAACCGCATTATCCTGCGCAAGGATGTCGTTCGCATATATTTCTATCGTAACGGCCATGCAAACGCGGGCTAAAAACTAGCATAACAGACCTTGGCTACTGATAATATAAGCGTGTATTTATATTTGGTAAACAATCACTCTCTATTATACAATAATAACCAAGAATCTTGGTTAAACTGTATTCAAAAATAGTTTAATTTCTAAACATTGAACATTTATATTTAAGTACAGCCAATATCAAACATACATATATTATAAATAAATTAGACATAGCATAAAGATAACGCTTATTGATATTTGGTTTAAAGATATAAATAATGATACAAAAAGTAAAGCCAAAGTAGGAAATAAGTTAAGAACTTACAGACAATATATATATCAACTTCAACCATATCTGAATATAGGTTCTGAAAATCAAACACAATATCAAACACAATATCTTAAAATTAAGACTCAGTGACCATGATTTAAATATAGAAAAAGGTAGATATGCCAACTTGAAAATGCACCATAGAATATGTAACATGTGTAAAAATGAAGTGGAGGATGATTTTTTATTAAATTTTCCAAATCTAGAAGAAAACCTTTTATTGAAGAATAAATGATAAAAGATAAATATAGTAACTTTAAAAACCTTTGTATTGATAATAAATTCTTAAGGTTAATGATCAAGGAAGATACATTTGTTATAAAACTGTTATTGAAATTAGCCTTTGAATTGAAAGAAAAACGTAATGTATTAATCAGCTAAACTGATAAGAGTTGTCTCCCCATGCTTAGTTCTTACTGGATATCTTCATTACATTTTTACATCTATGTTCTTATAATGAATACCGTTATCTTAAAAAGAAACTTTTGTTTACTTATTATGATTTGTGTTTATGTTTCTTACTTTGATTAAGTTGTAATTGGTTCTGCCTCTAAGGGGCACCTTTAATTGGTAAATAACAAAATCTGTTCTGTTCTGTTCTAAACTTTCCGTTTAGAAATCCTCAAGGGATATATCTTATTTTGTTGCTGATTTCTTATGATCATTGTTTTATAAACTGAACGAGAACGATCATTTTGCATGTACTCTTGTAATATTTATCCGTTAACTGATCTTATCGGTCAGATAAGTAAGAACTAGATACAATTTTAATTATACGACTCTGCAATTTACTAAAATATAAAAGATCGCCTTGTGCGTGTACTGTACAATTATTTTGTGCTTCAATTTAGAACAACAATTAGACAATTTTATATGCGTGCACTGTATGCCTTATATGTTTTTCAGAAAAAGATGTGTTTAGAGATCGCCGAATGTGGCTTCAGAATTTAATAAAATAATAAAAGAATTGTTCTC
Organism: Limnoperna fortunei; assembly: GCA_944474755.1. Taxonomy (NCBI): domain Eukaryota; kingdom Metazoa; phylum Mollusca; class Bivalvia; order Mytilida; family Modiolidae; genus Limnoperna; species Limnoperna fortunei. The sequence goes on along the minus strand of OX104114.1, from coordinate 101,106,699 downwards.
TATGGTTTCTGAAATATATTGCTTTAAAAAGAATACTGTTTAATGAGTATGACTCTTAAATCTTGACTTACCTACTGTATTTTTATTAATTGAGGTATTGTCTTAAAACAGTCATCGTATGTTTCATGTTTTGTATAATTTAAAATGACGTCAAATCACATGGCCTTTTGTTTACAACAATTATTATAAAATATTGTGTTTGAGTTTTAAGCAGCAAATAATTTGCAAATATAGTTTTACACAACACAAATACTCATCTAATTACAATCCTACGTTTATAAAATTCTGAATCACTTATAATCATGGTCTATGTAAACAGAGAGAATAAAACAAAACGTGGGTTAAAATAAAGTCCTCTTATCTAGATACATTAAGAAAGAAGTATAACTATATGTACATATACACCGTGACGAAAGTACTTACCTTAGAAGCGAGTAGCTAACATAATATACAGATGTTGATTGACAAATGCGAAATGTGGAAAATGTTGAAAACACTGAATTTAAATTCAGTATATCTGTACATCTCAGTATGTATTTAAATGCCATTCTCATTGAACAATAGGACAGTTAATGGGTCGATTTGACAGATACAGGTCAGCGTAACGACGTAAAGGTTTACCGTAATTATTGTTCGATACGACGCCACCTGAACAAATTGTTTACGTCAGGAGAAAACGTCAAGGTAAACAAATTACGTAAATGTTTAAATTAATAAGTAATTAAATTGTTCGACTGGATATGACACACGTATACATATATAAGATGAATGCTTGAAAATCGTCAATTTTTAATAAAAGTGGCGCGGAGTGTTTGTTTGCAAAAATACTTTAAAGATAAGGTTGACACAATATTATCATGTATTATAAATTTTTGTTTCTTTGTCAATTATTGTTCCGTTATAGTTGCGTTAGAGTGTATCTCTATCCGTCGTTACGAGCCACGAGTACATTGACTTTTAAGATGTCATTGAGAGAACTTTTGAGGGCGGAGAAAAAATGGTTTCCCCTAGGAAAATCTTCATTTATACCAGGTTTTTGCGTCAACTTGACACTTTATATTGTTAAGTTTACGTCAGGTATCGTTAATGCCTTAATTGCAATAAATATTATTTGAACTGACCCCTCCCGTTTTATTGTACAATTTGTCACTATTAACGTCTACAAGATACGCATATTCTTTGTTTAAACGCATATCAATTTACATCGGCATTCCAATGTTCTAGACTACTGATTACTAATTTACTACTAAATTATTCAAAAATCGGTTTGTTGCATCTGTTATCACTTCAGAAGTTCTATGATCGTCATCATGACTTAGAAATACAACAGATTTTGCAGATCTCTTCAAAGAGCTGATGCAGCATTTCAACAGTTGTTTCTATATTTGCTTTTAGTGCCTCTGCTGGTATGCCATCAGGACCTGTTGCCGTGTTGGTTTTTAATTGCTTAATAATGTCTCTTCACAGTTGATGTTTAGGTCTTCCTCAGCTGGTTGTATGTCTGGAGTTGGACGCTTTAATAGATTTCCAAAATTCTCCATCCATCTATTACGCTGGCTGACTATCTTCCTCATTTAGTTGGTCACAAAAAATTACGGTTACAAAAAATGCGACAATTTATCGTTACTGTACATCAAAAGTTTCAAAGAAAACAGTCAGCTCAAAGAATTTCTCTTGGTTTTACTGGAGCCGGATCGACCTGGGACGGAGCGACCAGGGGACGGACCGTCCTGGGACGAATCGACCAGGGGACGGACCGTTCTGGGACGAATCGACTTGGGGACGGATCGACCAGAGGACGTATTGATTTGGGGACGGATCGTTTTTGGTACAAATGTTTTCGCCAGCATGAGAATTTTCTCAATGACCATGACAACAGAGGAAATTGAGAATAAAACACAAATTATCAGCAAAGATTTCTTTTACGGCACACACAAATATAAATTAGGAAACAGACGAATTGACCTTTTCGAAATCACATAGTCACGTGGTTCTGTGGATTTTTTAGTGTGTGTGTGTGGGGGGGGGGGGGGTAGCAAGATTGGCAGTTATCGCGTCTTTCCGTCGAGCAACGTCATTATACCACAAATTATGATCTCGATTGAATTACCCGTTATTATTGAGGTGTCTTAAAAATTGTTTATTTATGTGTGTTTGTTAGTTTGAATGTTGTTTAATGCCACTTTCTTCAATTTTCAGGTCTATAATGGCGTCAAATTTTATTGGAGGGGGAGCTGGAGTACATGTAGAAAACCCCGGACCTTCGGTAGGAAAACTGCCAACTCTTGTATCTTGTGGAGGTCATGACAACTAGTTTTTCAGGAAATGACTGAAATGAAAAAAATATCTTATTAAACTGTGATTCTGAAGACTGTGGAACCTAGACTAGAGACATTAATAAAGAAGTAAACATGATTTGTGTAGAAATATGGATCTCGCTTTTTTACTATATCACGGAAGTTCCATAAACAAGGTATTCTTTTTTTAAGATAAAAACAAAAAGCAGGGACTTCTCTTGTTTACCCACAGGAACTTATAGATTACTGGACCAGCACGATAACCACAATACACTACCATAACACTTACCATAAATAAATACCCGGTTTATGATTCATTGGGATATAGGTTGTTTAAAGCACATACCAAGTAAAAAAGACATCCTGTTTCGATTGAAATATGGCAGACAACTTGTTTACATTTTATAAAAGATACCTTGTCAAGCATATGGAGTAACCTGCGCTATAAATAAAAACCCTTTTTACAAATTTTTTATAACGACATATGTTGTCTAAAGCAGATATCAATGAAAAAAGATACCCTGTTCTTTACTGAATTAGGGCAAACAGCTTGTTTAATTTCTCAGGCTTTTTTAACAAAAAAGTTACCAGAGTAATGATTCGAAAAAGTTTTCCTGTCTCTGTTGAAAAAAGGACGAAAAGCTTGTTCACATCACAGTGAACCGTCTACAAAAATATACGACAGCCTTCCCCACCCCCCCCAAAAAAAAGTGACGAAGCTTGTTCATAAATCACAGTACAGCCACCGATAACCTCAACACCCCTTAATACAAAACGCCAGAGAGTAGAAAGTACTGTCTGTCCCAAATGTGATACAAATATCACTGAAACCACAGAGTCAATGCCGTGTTGTGTATGTGAGCTACTATTCTGACTAGGATGCACTAACATATCGTTAGGTCTAATAAAAGCACTTAAGAAAGATGCAACACACAACTTTAAATGGAACTGTAACGGTTGTAAACAAAGATTTCCGTGAATTACCGGCCTAGCAGCACAGCTTTAATCAATAGAAGATAAAACTCACAATAGAATTGACAATCTTGAACAAAAGGTTGAACAAATCCAAGACACATTAAACAGTTGGATTAAAACCAAGGTTGAACTTCTAAAATCAGATTTTATTAAAGACGTTACATCAGAATTGAAGCAAAGCCTACCAAATGATACTGTAAACCAATTAATATTCGCGTAAGCAAACTTTCGCAGTTTGTATTCAATGGACTGTTTCGCGAATACAAACTTTCGCGAAATTGCTATCATAAAAAAAATATTCGCTGATCTACTTATCTTTGTATAGAAAATGAGCACACAATAAATAATACATGTCCTGATGTCTTCTGGTTTTTTTTATTGTCTATCGATTTTTATAGCCGACTGATTCACGTGAACAAAAACTCAAGTACGTTTAGTTTAGATGAGTTTACTAAATATATTTTATTTGTAAAACAAATAAAGACGAATGATCTAAACACGTGTTTGCATAATCAACACATTGAATATAATAATTTTTAAGTCGACAATTTAATTAACCGTTTTTCCTTTATGGCCTGTCATGCCTGTAGGTGTACATAATTGTTAAATACCAGGGTGATTGCTGTTTGCATAACGGCTAATAAGTCGTTCGATCTTTTAACACCTGATATAATTAAATAGTTAATTCGTCCTTTCAAGTGCCAAACAGATGTCAATAACAGGACGATAAAAGACAAATAATCAGATTTTAATTAAGCCTAAGAAAGATATCTGTTTTATCAACCTGCAGTTGTCATTGTGAAATCGTAGTTTAGTAATTCCAAATTTTCACACAAATTTGGAATTTTACACGACGATAGAAGAGTTACCATTCCTCATCATTCATTTTCCCAAACCTTTTCACGGATATAAACTTTCGCGTTTGTTACTCCCTCGCGAAATCCGCGAAAGTTTATATCCCGCGAAATTTTATTGGTTTACAGTATAAGGGCAGAGATTAAAGAAGTTGAAGATCAGAAAGTTAGATCATTAAATCTCCTGTTCTTCAATCTACCTGAGAGTAACAGCAAAACACTATTGAGAGGAAAAAACACGATACACAACTAATAAACGAGGTAATTAATGTCATAGAATGTACACTGACAAAGGATGACATCAAAGTAGCTTTAGATTAGGAAACCCAACAAACCAAAAAATTAGACCAATGAAAGTGGTATTGAACAACAAAAAAAAAAGAAAAATGATCCTAGACAATGAATCTAAATTAAAACTGACCGACATATCAAGCAATATTGTAAACTGTATAATAGCCAAAGACCTAACTGTAAGACGAAGAAAAGAGAACAAAACAAGAAGGGAAACAGAAAAGGCGGATGGCATCAACCAAGCCACCAACACCAACACCAATGCCAACATGGAGGAGCTTTACAATGATGAAACAATTTTGAATCAGAATAACCTTCAAATCCAAACCAAAGTCACAGCTACCATAGAAAATATAAGAGTTATCTCAGATGATTTCCAATCACAACCATTACAGCACTACATACCACCACTCCACCGATACACTCCGCATCTTCCAACCGTGAATGAATTAGGTGATGAAACAATATTTGGAGGTATGAACCTTTCAAGGTAGTAGCTGATAGGGAGGCTATAACGAATGATCCTGGCTAGCTAGAGAGTTTTAACTCTTTTAACCACACTTTAAATAGAGCACAATTGGTGGTATTCTACACAAATACAGATTGCCTGTTTTATACAATAGAGGAATCAAAAATGCTAAATACAGAAAAAAATATATGACATTTTAGCAATTACAGAAATATTCCCAAAAATCCAAGATGCTACATATAATGATACTGACTTACATTTACCAGGATATCACGAATACCCTCCCAGAAATAAGACTGGTACATCAAGAGGGGTCATTATATTCATTAAGGAGACAATCAAATCATATCAAATTGAAAACCCTGACCCACAGCTTATTGAATATGTACAAGTTGGTATAAAGACGAACGATAGAAAAAATATTCTGGTATCATTCATATACAGACGCCCAAGCATTAAAGGAAGGGGGAGACATAGATACATGTTTGAGGGAATTATCCAAAGTTATGTCAACAAGAAAGGTAGGAAACACTCAATTTGACTGTATTCTACATATGGGCGACTTTAACATTAAGGAAATAAATTGGGAAGATTTAAGCACACAAGCCTGAGTTGAAGGATTACCTTCAAAATTATTAGAAATTATACAGGACAATTTTCTGTACCAGCACATAAAAACCCCTTCCAGACACAGACAATAACTTATCAATCATCTTAGATCTTATTTTCATAAACGAGCAAGGAATGATAGACGAAGTGGTGCATCAGTCCCCCTAGAAAGAAGTGATGAAATGCATTACATTTTTGAATTTTACTTTGTACATACTACAGCTTTTATGGATAAATCAGAAAATATACCAAAATACTTCAAAGGTGACTATGGTGAAATCAATCAAATTCTACAAAATGTAGACTGGGAGAGTACCTTATATATAAGGGATATTGAAGCCGCATTGTGTCGATAAATTATCAATTACTAGTACAAAATATATACCAGTGAGCAAATCTAGGACCAGAACTTACAATACTCCATGGATGAATAAGGATACCCTACATGCAGTTAAAACTATGAGGAAAAAGTGGCACAAGTACAAATACTGTAAATCTCAAGAAAATAAAGAACAATATGAAACAGCAAGAAACTATGCCACCTTTAAAGTCCGTAAAGCCTAGATCAATTACAAAGAAGAAATATGTGGAAAAGTGAAAAATGACACAAAAGCTTTTTGAAAATATGTCCAGTCCAAACAAGGTTAAAGAAAAATATACAATGTCTAAAGGATGACAACGGTAACATACTCACGGAAGACAAAGAAAAAGCAGAAATGTTAAACAACCTTTTCCAAAGTGTTTTCACAATAGAACCCAACACAACCATGCCAAACTTTGAATCCAGAACAAACAAGGAAATCAATACTGTATTCCTTAGTGAAGAAAGAGTGAAAAAGCATCCGCTTAAGATCAAGGATACCAAATCGAAAGGCTCAGACAAATTACATCTCAAACGAATCAAAGAAACAGTTAACTCCATCACAAAAACGGTTACAGTGATTTTTAACATAATGGTGAAATACCATCCCAATGAAAACTTGCAAATGTGACCCCAATTCACAAAAAGGAACACAGGACAGTGTCTTAAATTGTAGACAAATTTGTCTGACATCGATATTATGTAAAACAATGGAAAAAATAATCCGAGATGAAATTATGCATCATATGGAAAGTAACGATCTTTTTACAAACATGAACATGGGTTCAGGAAAGGCAAATCGTGAGCAACACAGTTAATAAAAGTAATGGAGAAATGGACAGAAGATTTGGACAATAAACTTCAAATCGATGTAATCTATCTGGATTTTCAAAAGGCTTTTGATACCGTCCCACACAAGAGATTAATTAAAAAAATTAAAAGCCATGGTATCAAAGGTAACCTTATAAAGTGGATTGAGGACTTCCTCCATGAAAGAAAACAGAGAGTAGTCTTAAATAGACAAAGTTCAGAATGGACATATGTCAGTAGTGGGATCACACAAGGTAGTGTACTGGGACCAATACTATTCACCATATATAAAAATGACCTACAAGATGCACTTTAGAGTGCCTCTTGTTATATGCGGACGACACGAAAATATACAGATTCATCAAACAACAATCTGATGCAGATACTCTCCATGAAGACATAATTAAACTAATAAATTGGTCCAACACATGGCCTCTTAAATTCAATAGTTCTAAATGTAACCACATGCACATTGGAGAAGGACTAGAAACAACATACAAAATGGAAGACGTTACAATAAATAAAGTTACAGAAGACAGAGATTTAGGAATCATAATAGATAACAAACTAAACTTCCAACAGCATATAAATAAACAGGTAAACAAGGCATAATCAACAGGTCATTAAACACTTGAACAAAGTTATATTCACGCAGCTATATAAGAGTATATTTAGACAACACTTAGAATACAGTAGCACAGTGTGGAAAGAGGCCATTCTCATCGAAAATGTCCAAAACGAGCTACCCGTCGCATAGACGAGCTACCCGTCTCACAGACGAGCTAACCGTCTCATACAAGGACTAAATCACCTAAGTTATGGAGAAAGGCTACTAAAAGTGGGATAACCAACCTGCAATACAGGAGGTTGAGAGCTGACATGATAGAAACTTTCAAAATGATTAAAACCATACATAAAGTGGAGGTGGATGACATCCTACCCTTAGTAAATAACAATGCTACCTGGGGCCACAGATATAAAATACACAAAAAACACTGCCGTACTAACAAACGACTAAATAACTTCTCCCAGAGGGTTGTAAATAATTGGAACTCGTTACCAGCAGAAGTGGTCGAGGCACCAAGTGTGAAACTCAGCAAGCACTGGAAAAGCTTAGATATTAAATTTCTTCCCGACTTTTACAGACCGGAAGCGGGGATAAGAGAAAATAATATTATGACGGATCTCAGAGACACAGACCTATATTGATCTCAATAACAGGTAGAACAGGCAGGCAGGTAGATTGAGATTCGAGGCGAGCGCACACTGCACCCAGTGATACTCGAGCCTGCAATCCAGTGTTGACAGATCAATGTGGTAGATGGACCAACAAATGGTAAATGTAAGAAAGAGGAAAGACCGAGTTATTCAGTGTGATGGATGCAACTTATGATATTGTTCGAACTGTGAAGCAAACTGTTACATATGCAAAAGTCAAGTAGAATCACTAGATCCAGCAGCGACAACTGCAGCATGTGGATACATAACTCTTGCACAGGGATTAGTCATGAAGAATATGAGCATCTAAAATCATCTACAACAGTATGGATATGCCCATTTTGTTAAATTATGAAAATACCAACATCACTCTTTGAAAATTCAACACCAATTATCTCGGACAATACCTGTAGTTCTTGATGAAAATTACAACATGAATAATAGTACTTCTTCTTTGACCAAGGCAAACCGATAAAAGACTTCCTTTAAGGAAGATAAGGGTGATGTCAATAAATATTAACGGGATTAGAGGTAAAACCTTTAAGCTAGAAATGGCCACCTTTCTTGAATTAGAAGAACCAGATATTGTTGCCATCCAGGAAAACAAAATTGATAAATCAATAGCTGAACTAGTGCCCGATTCAATGAGCATGATGTATATAGGAACGATTGAACATTGCATAAGGTGAAGTAATACTTCTTGTAAATAAAAATTTTAACGCAATGCCTCTATTGGTATTGGATAACGGTTCTGTCATCGGGAATAGAGTTATTATTTTATATGCTTTTAAATGTTTTCCATGTTATCGTCACCATGTTCATTTCATATTCATAATCATTTTCATGTTCTTGTTCTTGACGCTTGACTGACGACAACGTATAGACTCTTAACACTTTTCCCGCTAGCATGATTTTCTACTAATTAACCTATCTGTATTTTCACCTGACAGATTCACTCAGTACTAAATACGTAACACTGAAGGATGCTTAATAGCTTTCTATGTTTGACTTATTCTTATATATTAAATCTTGCATATTTGTAACGCGGTTTATGGTAAAATTGAATAATATATCATTTATAATCGTGATATTTAATTGGTTCAATAAATATATATTTGCAGTTACAAACTTGTTGTTTATTTGCAATATGGTATAAAATACACGGCGACATTTTGGAGGTTCCACCGAGTATTTCAGTTCCTACTGCACACATTTTCCCATTTTATTCGACAATAGTTTAGCTCAACAACGTCAACATGTTATTTTCCGTTTGTCGCTACTATAATAATTTTAGCTGAACGACTTAGATATCGGTGACGAATCGTCAAAAGCGATTTTGTCCATTTATGTTGGTAATGCGAGTTATCCGAATTATTTATAATGTGGCAATAGTGAATTTATATTGGAAATTATGACATTGATTTGTCAGAGTTATATATGAGTTTCGCACATGGCGGTAGCATAGAGTAAGCTCGACAGCGCTGTGTTAAAAACGATGCATCATCAAAAAAGTGATTACGTACGACGGGGAATGGAGTCATAGTTCCAATTGTTGTACAACACGTGATATTTACATTGATCAATTCATCATGATAGTTATTTGACATTTGAGTTCTCGATTTACAAAAAAACGTATAAAAACAGTGAACGTCCGCAATTATTCAGTGCTAGAAAACAATACAATATTTTATTTCCGTACAAATTTGTTTTGTCATAATATTTTTTCGTATATGAATATTATTATATTTTGATTAATTTGACCAGAGTATTTTACTGGAGACTCTAATTCAATTTATATTTAAGTATTTTGTAGTCTGCTGCATGCAAGAGTAAAAGTAACAAATTCAACTGTACAACACTACTTTCATTCTCTTTATTAATTCACATATATTGACTGTGGTAAGATCATTCATTTTCATTAATCATTGATTACATCATCTCGTACTTCCTGTTTTGCATACTTGAATCACTTTAGCTTATATATTTTTGTATTATAATACATTAAAATGGCCACGGATGCGGATAGGTTTGATTTGAAACACACTGATACTGAATCCTACGAACATATCAGTGGTCCTGATATAGGCAAAATGATTAAATACTTGAATGAACATTCTTCGTTCAAGGTTGGAACTGATTAAGAAATTGCCATGTTGCAAAGACATACCACTCCCATTTCCAAGGTTAAACTTGAACAAGGTAATGATCGGGATCTAGGTCATTTTGTCAGAGAAAAAGTTCACCCTCCTATCCCAGTGCGTAAAATATTTTCTTGTACCTATTTCACAAAACAAGAGTGGGATTCAATCGGCTAGCCCACTACAAAGACCAAGGATACCTACATTTTCTGGAGATCAAAGGAGGGAAACCACATTTGATGTCTGTTAATATGAAGTAATGTGCCTTATGAGGGAGAGCAATTACGAAAACAGTGTTTTGGTACATCCTTGAGAAATTCGATTTTAAAGGGTCAGGCTATAAGCTTTTTGTTGACAATGCCCTAGTCTGCTCCTCTAGAACAAATTTTAGACAAATATTAAATATGCCCTTTTGCTGCAATTTTATACTAAGTCATAGAAACCAGGGGCAGTCCGTAGCGGAATACGGAATGAAATTAGAAGCTTGTCTGCAGTTTGCTATTGACAAAGGTCATATAAAGTTTGAATCAAGAAACGAAATGCTTAGAAGTAAATTTTGGTTCTGACTCTGTGACCCCTTCTTCCGAAGTGTTAGTCAATATAAGTTTGACACTGTGAAAGGTTTAGATACCCTCTTACGAGAAATTCGTGCCATTGAGTTTGACCTGAACAATTCTACGCGCCCAGTTCAACAGGTCCTCTCGAGTTCAGCACGACTCTATATCTGTCGAGGTTCAAAAGCCAACTGAAGTTGTAGAAAAATTAGACGCTTTTGGTAAGCGATTGGAGTCAATGGATACTGAGATAGGAAATTACAGGACTACAACAGTGGCACTAGTAACGATGGCGGACAGATTGTCAATGGTATCAATGACGGCAAGGTTCGATTTCAGAGAATTAGAGATAGAGGTCAATACACGCCTAGTGGTTCTAGTGATCACCGGAGTAGAGATCAGTCAGTCCAAAGTGATCGACCTTTAAACTAAATCGGGTCTCTAATACGGTGCATACGGGGACTCAACTAAAAGTACAGATAGCCCCATTAAATGTAGTAATCTGTACAATAGGCTTATATGTAGTGCAAAGAAAGCAGATGTTACAGTTAACTTGTTTAAATGCAGAGCTCGTTTGGACAGAGGTTCAATAATTTCGACCATAGATGAACCCTTGTTTAAAAGGCTCAACCATTCACTTATTTTGAAAAGTTTAGAGGATCTTATATCCATTAGATAAGTGTAGCAAATGGTGATTCTTTACCATTATTAGGTTATTTGGACGTTGATTTTCATATTCCTTTTCTGAACGGCATACATTTTCCGGTTCTCATGTTAGTTGTTGCTGCAAAGGAGTACAATAGAAAGGTCCTATTAGTTTTGGGCGTCAATGAACTGAGTGTCTGTAGATCCAGCGTAGGTGAAGATCAGATTGTGCTCATGGAGTGGGATATGGTTTTGTCCTCGCTTGCATGTGACAACTCTATTCTTGTTCACTCAACCAACAAGAGGTCGATAACACGCATGCCTATGACCATTAAGACAGTTTCAGGTATTGTTATCCACACATTTAGATCAAGTGTTACCGTGGTTACCGAGAATGGAGATTCTCAATTTTCAAATCAGGTTGTGGTTTGTCCTAGGGTTGTAGAACTTCGTCAAGAAGGTATATGTAGGTTTTTGGTCAGGTTATGTAATATGACATCTAGGTTTTTAAAGATTAAACCTAAGTCTGTTCTATGTGGTATTAGTGACGCAAAAGTTGTGCTACAAGTCAATCCGTTTGACGCGAATTAACCAAAACACTGTCAGGCGAGTTCATAACTGACACGTTGGGTATAAAAATTGACGAGTCGGTCTCTGAAAAAGTCAAATTAAAACTAATGGAGCTTATTACGAGGTGGAAGTCGGTATTTTCGACCGGTCCAAAGGATCTTGGTTTCACTACTTCAGTGGAGCATGAAATTAAGCTCTGCGATGATACGCCATTTAGTTAACCTTATCGCCATATTCATCCTGCTATGTATGACGAGGTACATGTACGTGAATATCTTAGAGACATGTTAGAGTTAGGTGCTATTCGCGAGTCGGTAAGTCCGTTTTCTAGTAACGTCGTTCTTGTCCGTAACAAAGACAACTTGCTAAGGTTCTGTAAAGAGTTTCGTCGTTTAAACCGTAGAACTATACGTGATTAATATCATACTCCACGCATCGACCAAACCATCGATTATCTGGCAGGAGCGAAATTTTTTTCAAAAATCGACTTAAGATCGGCTTACTCGCAATGTGGAATCAAGGAATCAGACAAGTATAAGACAGCCTTTTCTTTCGCCCCTTTCGTTTTTTTTGAATGCAATAGATTAGGATTCGGGTTAACTAACACAATAGCGTCCTTTCAAAGTTTAATGGAGAAATGCATGGGAGGGTTTCACTTACAGGTTAGAAGGTTATTTTGTCGCTTAAAGGAGAATGGATTGAAGCTGAAGGGTAGCAAGTATGAGTTTTTCCGTACGGAGATAAAGTATTTGGGATTTATTGTGTCTGAGAACGGTATAAAACCTGACAGTTTTATAGAAGATTAAATTTATATTGAAGATTAAAAACAATCAAAAATTGGCCTCAGATGAAACATGTCAAAGATTTGAGAAAGTTTTTGGGTTTCACTTTATTTTTTAGAAAATTTGTCAAGGACACGAACAATGGCTAAACCCTAGAACGATTCTCTGATCGGACAATGCACAAATAAGAAAAGTAAAACAGTGTCGAAGGTTTTAAAAACCCGGGTTCCATGGAAGTGGACAAGCGTGGAACAACAAGATATACTCGTAGAAAAGCTGACCAATCCTCCCATTTTAGCTTATGCCGATTATTCTCTTCCGTTTGTGGTTCATACCGATGCAAGTGGTAATGGGCTAGATGCTATTTTGTATCAACATCAAGATGGCAAAGACCGTGTAATTGCGTATGTCAGTCGTGGTCTTTGAAGTTCAGAGAAGCTTTATCCAGAACGTAAACGAGAATTTCTGGCTTTAAATGCTGTTGATATTCTATCTAGGATACATTCAGATTCTCAATGTATTGCTGAAGAGGTCCAACAGTTAGTTCTACCGCAGGTGTACCCTAATATCGCTTTAGTAGGGTTACATGATGATGATGGGCATTAAGGTCTCGAAAGAACTCTTTATCTTTATCTTTATCTGATCAAATCTAGATTCTATTGGCCAGGTATGGATAAAGATGAAAGATAAAGATGAAAGACAAAAGGTCAGCTACCCTGGTTAGTATTGAGTCTACTCAGCCGTTAGAGTTGTGTTGATTTTTTGAAACTAGAAATGTCAAAAGGTAGCTTTGAAAATACTTTGGTAATGACGGACCATTGCACTCGTTTTGCGCCTGCTATCCCGACGAAAAATCAATAAACGTGTACTTCCGCCAAGTGGGAAAATTTCATCCAGTACTATTTTCTTCCCGAACGTTTATAGAGTGACCAAGGTCGTTACTTTAAGTCGAAAGTTATACATGAACTGGGTAAACTAGCTAGAATTGCGAAATCTCGTACGACACCATATCACTCGCACTGGTTATAGTCCACACTTTTTGATGTTTGGGTGAAATGCACAGTTAGCTATAGTTGCATTCTTCGGAACACAAACGGACGATTTGTCCGATCGATCCCGCGACAAATAAACTAGTAAATCGCCTTGAATTCGCTTATATATATAACGGCGAGCGAGTAGATGCCATAACGTAAGGTATGATTTGAAAGTGCGGAGCTCGGTTTTATGTCCATGCGACCGCGTATTAATGAAAAATGTCGAAATACGTGGTAAACATAAACTTGCAAATAAATGGAATCGGTGTCCGTTTATTATTTAGTCTCGGCCAGATTCGGGTATATGGGTTTACGTGATCAAACGCGAGCACGATTCTACACAGACTAAGACAATACAAAAAAACTTACTTCTTCCTATCGGTTCACTCCCATTACACGACGCCGATTTATCGAGTTCACGTCTTCGGAGGTCGTTGACAGTCAGAAAACAGGAGGTCGAATCCGTAACCAATTAATCTTCGGACGACATCAGTGACTCCGATAGGGATGAGCTATATTTGGTCCCGTCAAAACGTGTTCAGGTGTTGCACTGAACCCTTTAGCTCCTTTGTTTGATCCCGGGTATAGTCAAGCGCCAGTAGAAAACGTATTATTTCACGAGCAGAATAGGACGATATAATCAATCGTCGGCTGACGAATCAAATTCATCTGATCATACTCCAGTGCAGTGGTACCCGTTTCCGGAGGTCGGTTGAATGCTGACGAAAGTTTTGATAGGGTTGAGGATGTTACAGATGTAAATTCAGTAGATTCAAGTGTTCATAATGATAGGAATAGTATTTTATCAGGTGATAGGGTCGATTTAGAGCGGCGCCCTGTAGTTCTCAGAAGTAATAGAGCTTCAAAATCTCCAGATCGCTTTGGTGATTTTGTTTATTATTAGTTGTTTTTATTCTATGATTGTGCTTAATTTGAGTAGTGCGGCATTGCCACCTATCTCAATTGATTGTCTACTGTAACTGGGTATGAAATTTAACTTTAGCTTGTTTTATTATTTTGGTAGATGATGAATTCTCTCTTGTATTGCTCTTGTAGAGGAAGATGTCTTTTGGGTTTGGAATGTGCTGATGTTAAAGTGTTTCCGGGGGTAAATTTAAAAACCTTGTGAGGCAGTGTAAATTCGACTGTTGTCCTTTGAGGGAGCAAAAATTGTGTATTTTGTTTGTGGCATCCCTGGCATTTGTAAACGTTCTAAAATATTCTTCCGCTTTATGAAGAGTGTTTTCTTTATATGGAGTGTACGGAGGAGTCGATTGTCGACATTTACATTTAGAAATTAAATCGGAAAGCCAATGAGTTGAAGCTCATTGGTAGTTTGCCACAGTTTCTGCTGATTATTTTGAAATGTGGAATAATCATAGGTGAATTGCGGGAAAAAATCTACCTATATCCAATACAGTTACTAATATGCTGCTATGCAAGACATTTATGGTGATAACCAGTCTTAAATACTGAAAATGGCCATTTTACCATAGCTTCATAAATCAGAGATGTGGTAATGGTAAAATACGATATAGATAGTGAAAATTGGTAGATATTGCGCACCCGTCAGACGACATCGGATTAAAATGGCGTACCCACTTAAAGCAAGTAATAAGAAAGTATGAGTTTAAAATATATTTTGATTCCAAGACGAATTTTGTCCAGTTGGGGGACTGTGTCACTGGGAATAAAGTGTTTATTTTATTTGTTTATTTAAACTGTTTCCCATCTTATCGTTACAATATTCATTTTATATTCATAATCATTTTTCTTGACGCCTGACTGACGACAACGTATAGACTGTTCACTGTATCACTCTCCCGCCAGCATGAGTTTCTACTAATTAACTAACCAGATTTTTACCGCACAGATTTAATCAGCACTTAAGACGTAACACTGAAGGTTGCTTTATAGCACCTCCATGTAAATCTGAAGGTTTGGTTTATTCTTATATTAAATCTTGCATAATTATAACACGGGTTATTTGCAGTTAAAAACTGGTTGTTTATTTGCCCTATGGTATAAAACATCCGGCGAGATGATATCTGCCACAAGTTTTAGTTATTGTTGTTATTTTTAGATGTATACGAATCATTTTGATGGTTGATTATGAAATTATGATTCTGCATAATTAACGCAAAAAAGGATTTTTATTGCAAGATGCTAGACTTCATAGTTTGTTAACAAACAATTTAAAAACAATCAGCTATAAAATTGCAGTTAAACTATCTTCCCTATCATATTAGTCATATTTGAAGCCAGATTAAATTTGTGTATTGGCTGAAACAGAGACAAATAATTACATGCTTCTGGCTGAAATACAATGGTTTAATTCTTACGAAAAATAATGATTTTCCCACAAAAAATTTACCAAAGCTCATTAAAACGCAGATAAAGTCTTAAAACGTACACAAACTTACTGGACATTCTTTATGATCCCTTGCACTTTCTTTCGTACATGTATAGTCTTTTAAGACTTCTTTGTGCGCTTATCCTATTCTAAAACATTGGCCTCACTGATTTGTTCCAGATAAGTTGTGCACTGTAGTATATAAATAAAACAAATGTGTTAATTCTTCGATGTATATTTTCTGGAATATTGTTAAGAGACTAATATGTATTATATAAATTGGCATTATGTCACGAAATAAAGTTACGAAAAACACACGTTTAAGAAAACGAATAAAATATTAGCAATGCTTTGGTATCATTTGATCTTTATATCAAAGATGATGATTGTGATCTTCTCGTCTTGTATTTGGTTACATAACCTCTATTTAGGATCCTTAACACAATTTTAATAGCAATAAATACGGGCTCCAATTATACAGTGATAAAATTAAAACCAGCTAGGCATCTAAACGTCTACGTCTCGTTCATTTTAACATCATTTTTTCGTCAGTCTACTCCACTTTCGCATGTCTGCAGCTTAAAACCAGAATGAAAGATTATATTATATTAAACGTTGTTCTGTGAAGAAAAAAAAATGCCTTGTAATCAGTAATGACATGATGGGCTTCGTCAGCAAAGATTCCAAATCACGAAATAAATATATTGTTGATGAAATCTGTAATGCAACAGACTATAATTGTACTCCTCTCGCCCATATGTTATTGTAATGGTTTTATAGGTAAAACCTTAAATGATTAAATAAAGAAAAGGAAACAATTTAACAATAAACAATTATGATAATTGAATGCATTTTGTTTGCTATAGGGCAATATCAGTAGTTTCAATTGGCAATAAGGGGCTTAGGTTGCCGAGTGGTTGATCAAGTATTTGTCAACACTGAAGATGCGGATAAAAGCCAGTCCTTGACTCCATCACTTATTAACAAAGATTCCAAATTTTTCTTCCGAAGGTCACCACTTACTTTAGCTTCCTCCCAATAAAAACTGGGTGCCACAATATAGCTGAAAACCTGCTTCAGTGGTTTTAAACCTCAGACAAATAAACACAAAAAAAACCAAGTAAATAAATTGGAAATAGTTTCCAGCACAAAAAACCAACTTGCATGATGAAGGTAATTATAATCGTATCTTCAGTCTTATTTATAGATGTGTAGGGTTTTCTTATCTCATGACATTATTAATGGGCACTTCAAAACATTAGAACCTAAACGGAATTATGATCTCTTTTAAACATTGTGTCTGTTGCTTCATAATACCGGTAGGTAAGTAAAAATTGTCTGATTTGTAGTGAAATATAAATCGGTTTCGATTCAATTAAAATATTTTCCTCGTTATTAATACAGCAAGTCCCTATAAGTTTGACAAATATACCAAATGACACTTTTGGTTTGTATTATCTACTTTTCTACTTTATCAGCTATACCATTACGTCCAGTTTTTATTGGGGAGGAAACCGGAGAACCCGGAGAAAAAGCCCCGATCTGCAGGTAAGTGTTAATTTTATAAATGTTGGACCTAGGCAGAAGGATTATATCAGATGTTCTTAACAGGCAATATATGCTGCCGTTCTACTTCTGCACAGCCTTATATGGTCAAAGTCGGCTTGAAAAATTAATATGTTTTACACAGGCATAAAACAGCAATGAAAACGTCAAATTTTCAGGTAAATTAAAAATAGTTACGTTAATTATAAGATCTAACACATTTGCTGCTCTCATATCCTTTTACTAATGACGAGTTAGGGGTTTTCGAGATATACACGCTATCCCTAAAGGAGGTGAAAATTGTAATATCGATGACGTGATTATACAGTGATAAAATTAAAACCAGCTAGGCATCTAAACGTCTACGTCTCGTTCATTTTAACATCATTTTTTCGTCAGTCTACTCCACTTTCGCATGTCTGCAGCTTAAAACCAGAATGAAAGATTATATTATATTAAACGTTGTTCTGTGAAGAAAAAAAAATGCCTTGTAATCAGTAATGACATGATGGGCTTCGTCAGCAAAGATTCCAAATCACGAAATAAATATATTGTTGATGAAATCTGTAATGCAACAGACTATAATTGTACTCCTCTCGCCCATATGTTATTGTAATGGTTTTATAGGTAAAACCTTAAATGATTAAATAAAGAAAAGGAAACAATTTAACAATAAACAATTATGATAATTGAATGCATTTTGTTTGCTATAGGGCAATATCAGTAGTTTCAATTGGCAATAAGGGGCTTAGGTTGCCGAGTGGTTGATCAAGTATTTGTCAACACTGAAGATGCGGATAAAAGCCAGTCCTTGACTCCATCACTTATTAACAAAGATTCCAAATTTTTCTTCCGAAGGTCACCACTTACTTTAGCTTCCTCCCAATAAAAACTGGGTGCCACAATATAGCTGAAAACCTGCTTCAGTGGTTTTAAACCTCAGACAAATAAACAAAAAAAAACCAAGTAAATAAATTGGAAATAGTTTCCAGCACAAAAAACCAACTTGCATGATGAAGGTAATTATAATCGTATCTTCAGTCTTATTTATAGATGTGTAGGGTTTTCTTATCTCATGACATTATTAATGGGCACTTCAAAACATTAGAACCTAAACGGAATTATGATCTCTTTTAAACATTGTGTCTGTTGCTTCATAATACCGGTAGGTAAGTAAAAATTGTCTGATTTGTAGTGAAATATAAATCGGTTTCGATTCAATTAAAATATTTTCCTCGTTATTAATACAGCAAGTCCCTATAAGTTTGACAAATATACCAAATGACACTTTTGGTTTGTATTATCTACTTTTCCCATGTGTTTGTTTCCTTTTGTACAGGTATAATTCATGCTGAGTGTCCATTAGGTTGGCATCATGATTCATGTTATTATTTTAGTATTATCGTGGTATAATACTGAGGTAAATGTCAAATAAAAGAAATGATACGGTGTTAAGCTATCATAAAAACAAAGAAAAAAGTAATTTCATTATAAATTTGTCACGTTTGTATATATATAAAATCAAGGTTATAAAATTTAACTAGGCTAGAATATCATATCATCTAATAAAGAAGGCACAAACAGTTAAGAATTCTTCTGAAAAATAAAAAAATACTGGCGCTATAGTGACTTCTTTACTTTACTCTGAATTAAAGCTTCATCGTAAGATGTTTACATAACACTAATCATGCGTTATGCTAACTATTGCAATCGATTATCATATTTCCTAGACTGTCCCGCTATACTCAAACAATCATTGTGCTATCACTGCAGACGTTATATTGACGTCAACAAGAATTAGTTGATCGTAACGGAAAATCCATCTTCCAAATATGATCAGAATTTGTTCGGAGCCATAGGAACGTTCGTTTGTTCTTAATATACCTTTCCTTGGTCATGAGTATGTGTAATTCTTATTACAGGCAGGTACTGTTTGTTCTTTTTTCAAACAGCAACACACAAAAAGCTAAAACAGGCAATTTGACAGAAATTCTGAACCGACTGCTTATCAAAACTATTACACTAACGCTATATACGCTATTAATGCTGTATAATATTATTTAATTTTGCTGCAAAACATCTTTGACGCTAAGAAGCTCAAAACGCAGTCGCAAATCCATTTATTTCATAACTGTAGCAAACCTAATTTACATTTATTGACCTATTCCATCCAATGATGCTTGTTTTTATATGATTTTTCGTTAAATAATTGATTTATTGTTACCTCTAATTGTCTCATTCATGTTTGTAATGTTGCTCGCTGTATTGCTGACTTCGCGTTAACTAAGGAGTATACAGTTTGAATTAGGTTTAATGATTTATACATTAAGTAGCGTACGTTAGTTTATTAAAATTATGTTTAATCTATAAGAAATGGCCGACAATGAAAGAAATAACTAATGATTTGCTCAAGCTGATCATTTTTCTCCATTACAAAGCTAATCATAGTTATGCAGCATGCCTTACAAGTATATAATAGATACTAAACTAACATTATGTAAACATAGTAAAAGATTTTTAAAATATTATTAGTTTCTGCAACTATAAAGCCAACCACAATTTTGTTGTATCTGCAAGATAATTTAATCTTATTATCGCCAAAGTACTAACATTAAGCGCGGGTTAGTTTTCATGTACCACTGAAATGTGTTTACAGTTGATATCAGTCTCACGCATTGTAAATTATTTTATGCTTGTTTTGTTATATTTATCGAACCAAAGTCTTAAAATGTTAATTTAATTGTTTTGTTTTTCCTTGAATGGTGTTTGCCATTTTCAGCAATTTTATCAGCTATACCATTACGTCCAGTTTTTATTGGGGAGGAAACCGGAGAACCCGGAGAAAACCCCCGATCTGCAGGTAAGTGTTAATTTTATAAATGTTGGACCTAGGCAGAAGGATTATATCAGATGTTCTTAACAGGCAATATATGCTGCCGTTCTACTTCTGCACAGCCTTATATGGTCAAAGTCGGCTTGAAAAATTAATATTTTTTACACAGGCATAAAACAGCAATGAAAACGTCAAATTTTCAGGTAAATTCAAAATAGTTACGTTAATTATAAGATCTAACACATTTGCTGCTCTCATATCCTTTTACTAATGACGAGTTAGGGGTTTTCGAGATATACACGCTATCCCTAAAGGAGGTGAAAATTGTAATATCGATGACGTGATTCATAAATAGTCAGGGCACTTTTAGTGGAAAGTGGCAATGTTTGAAACGAAATATGACTGATTAAGGACGACGTTACACAACGATTCCCATGTTGTGTCGTGCCGGGGTGCAATAAACAAGTTACAACAAAACGAGATATATACCATTCACATATTGTTAGAAGACGGTGCGTTGAAGAAAGTGTTCTAAATAAAATTACATGATATCATAAATCAGATGAAAGAATACATCTAACTACTTATCTTAAAAACAGCCTGTTCTTTTCTAATTATTATTAAACATTGCACTTATGCAAATATTGATTATCGTTTTTTTATATTCAAGATTCCCTGGTTCAAATGGTCAAATCATTAGATAGTTCAAAGAATACAGACTTCATCGCTTAATAAATATATTTGATGCTTTTATAGTTCGATGTTTAATTAGGCGTGCTAGTTATGTGTACAGATTATTATTCTGCTATTTTACGGCATCCAGTTTTTTAAAAAATTTTAAAAGACCACATGATCCATAGTAGACGATCTACCTTAACCACTCGGCCAGCTATTCCCCAAACATATTTTAAAAATATAATAATAAAGGTCAGGTTAGCCACAAGGATAAACGGTAAAATCTAAACGAAAAATAAAAATAAAAATTCAACAACAATAAAGAGTGGCCCCAGCACATTCGGTCAAAAGACCTTCTTCAGGGCGAGAAAGAGGGGAAGAAAAACACAACCGTATAGGATAAGGAAAGCGAGTGAACTACATGACAAATGGCGGATAGCTGTAATCTGTTGCACACATACATATGACCAGAAAAGTTTCTTTTTTTGTTGTACTAAACCTAACAACAACAAAAAAGAAATATAATAAACTGTTCAAGTTTGGAAAAAAAGAAATATGATTGGCCTTGAATTTTCTCATCCACAGTAATAACAAATTAGTAATTCCAAAACAAAAGTGGACACTTATAAAAAGTGTTTTTTACATTCATACCAAACGGATGGCTGGATCCCAGGAACTTAATAATCCTCTGTTCCAAAGATTGTCGTTGTTTTTCACCTATACTAGTTTCCATAAGAGCGGAGACATGCATATCCGAATATGTAGAACGAGACACAAGATTACTTGCAATAAGTCAACAGTAAAAGGTAATGGATCAAAGGGATCAACTACCAGTGAAAAAGTATTGTGCTTTAGGAAATGATGAATGGTCAACCTTTTGTAGCGGCTAGAAAAACCCTACTTTTTCGAAATTTACAAAGGGATCTTTATCGTGTAAGTCGATCTCAAAATACGTCACACTCTACAGTCCGCGGTCTGGCTTTCCGTTTCATAACCCGACAAGATGATCTTATCTATCCTCAGAATTGGGACGGACGCGCGAGGCAGCTCTGTTGGCCAAGCACCGAGATCCTCCCATAATGGTCATAGTAGAGCATCTAAGATAATTAAGTTGCAATATCATTAAGTATTTAGTGTATGTTAAAATAATGTGTAAACGATAGCAATGACTTTTTGTTTTGTGAAGCATGGTTACCCTCACATAATAAAAGAGAGGATGAGAATAAGATTGTTGCCTTCATAATCACCAAAGGTTCACCATAAATCGCAATAGAGTCATATTCGAGGCACACTATTCATTACAATCAAACAGTTCATGGTGGATTCAAACATAAAGAGTAATATATAAATTCTGTTGTAGCGTCATAACGATGTACTATGAGCTTTCCAATGTTTAGAATATATGGTATCATAAAAGCAAATATTTGCAGGTTCTGATTTAAAATGATTGAGACATTTTTTTATATTATACCTGTTTTAAATCCTAGTTTTCCTATAAAAATCATCAGTAATGGAATGGGGGGGGGGGCAAAATCTTTTCTGTTTATGTGTTTTGGCCATTTTTACAGGTGTGTTAACTGCTTTTTAAAAGCAACTGTTAACTGTTTTTCAACCATAAGTTGTTATCTGTGTTCTTAAAAATTGGCATTGTTTTTAAATTTTACAATGAAAATAAAAACCCTGTATTGCTGATTTCATAATTTTAAATTTACTGTTATCTGTTTTGGGAAAAATAAAAAAAAAATGTTAACCTGTTAATGGACCCCCATCTAGCCCCGTCATGGATCGCATATCGTTCAGAATATGAATTTTTATTGGAGTTTTCTCCACTTTTCATTATACATAAAAAGTATTATTGAACTATAAGTGACAGAAACTTGGTGTTATCACTACAGGTCATCTTTTACCTTGACCTTGACCAGGGTCACAATTTCATATGAGTTCCAATACAGCGACATGTAAATTCTTTTCAATTCGCTCTGTAGTTTTTAGTTTGCGGCATGTTGCAATGACATTGTGGGTCCACATGGGTGAAACATGGGATTATAACACTCACCCTCCTATTCTGTGAACCTGCAAAAGGTGACAACCATAAAAATGCTGTGTGCATATCTCCTCCTGGAACCCAGATAATGATGAATCAAAACGGAGCTAAATTGTTCAGGCAAATGAATGAAATGACAATAAATTTCAGATGATCGTATCGTCTAGTACGTATAATTTACACAGGACACAAATCAGTTTTCTTGCCAATGTAATTACAATCAAATATGTCACTAGCTCCGCCGTTTTGTCATTGTCGATGTGAAGACCTAACACCATTCCATGATAGGTCATTTCAGATTGAACGTTTATATAAATATTTTCTAATAAAAAATTTGTGTATTCCTTAAAAATTAACCAATCAAACGTAAACTTTTATCTTAACTTTGTGTTTAGTTTTGAAAAAGGTACGATAATTGCATAGAGATTCCGAACAATGAAAGAGGATTCCCCAATACAGAGGCTCCATCTGAGATGACCTGTAATGAGATGTTGTAAAATATTCACAGCGGCAATAACAAAAAAGGGGAGCTAGTGAAAGGTTTAATTTTAGTTAGATTGTTTTCATTCGAAATGAACCTTTGAAATACAACATAAATTGAATGTCACAACTACATAATTGCTAGCATCCTGAATTGTGACCTTCATGACACTTTGATAAGCATTTAATTCTATTTAAGGAGCAAGTGTATTGTACGATTTCTCCGCTGGGAAAGAATAATACTAAGTTAGCGATAATACTATGTCAGACGCTGACACCATTTAGTTAAAAACGCGTTTATGCATTTACTAAAGAAAAATAATATATTTTGTGCTGTCTATTTTATTTTTCATTTACAAATACAAAATCACACTACAAACTGTCTTAGTGTTTTGAAAATTAACATCAAAACAAAACAACTGGTCTACAGGACTTATTGCCAAGAAACATGTTTATTAATTTAATTAAATGTAATTTCAAGAAGCCAACTGTCCCGTGATAGATCGTTTATTTTTCTTTTTAATTTTTATTTGAAGTGCAATTTTTAAACATAAAGAAGAATAAACAAACGAAAACGAGGGGATAGCTGCCAGTTCATTTTTGATCGTCATTTAATCATCTTTTGAGTTTCTCTAGCTTTTCAGTGCATATAAAAGAAAAAAACTGGAGAATTGAATCTAACTCGTCAAAGTATTAGGTACCGTGTTTTGTACTCATCCAATTTACAAAATGGGTTTTTTTATGTGGTTGCATGCGCTCTAGGTTGGTCGCATAATACAGGTGGTTACATTTTAAGTCTTTTAAGCCCATGTATAATTTTAAGCTCGTGTATACATATGGTCAATATTTCATATGGTCTCATTTATAGGTGGTCGCTGATACCATGCGGCTGCATGTGCTCCAGACAATGTACCGTGCTCAGGGTGGTTGCATAATACCAGTGGTTCCTGTGTAAGTGAAATTTTTAGCTCTGTGTACATATGGTCAATATTTTATGGCTGGTGTCATTTATAGGTGGTCGCTGAAGCCAGGTGGCTGCACGTGCTCCAGACAGTGTACCATGGTGTTCGCTTAATACAGGTTGCAATTTAAAAGTCATTTTACTCAACAGTTCATGAGTAGCATAGCACAGGTTGACTCTGAAAATAGGCGTTTTTGTAAAAGATGCTGAAACTGTAAATAGATGAAACTGTCAATTAATGTGGGAAAATCCATAATTATTTTGTTCCAAAGAAACCAAAGTAACTTTTCTCAGCTTATTATTGGAGGTTTATTTTTTTCCTTATACCAAAGTTAAGAATAGGGTTATATAAAATTCATCCAGTTTGATAGCATAATTGATGCTTCATCTATATCTTTAAATTTAGGTCTCGTTATCTAGTTGCGACGTTTACATAGACTGCAATTTAAATACGGTTATTTTGGAAGCTTCAGCCTGAACGTATATGTTTTGATATTTCCACATGGCATGTCAATGCCAAGCATAATGACTCACGTTTTCAAAACTGTTGCAAAAATAGTATGATGATCGTTGACTTTTTTCGCAAAACAACCAAAACACAAAGTACTTAAAATGCCTTCTTTGCATTTTGGGGCAATATGTTTCCACATGAGGTAGTCCTTGAGCATTGAATTCCAGTTGATCATTTTCATATAATTGTCCAAAGTGTTCTACACATGCCAATAACAAATGTGGGCATACTTGTTATATAGCTCTACATGTCATGCCCACTGACAGAAGAGTTGCATTTCAATAAAATATTTCATTTATCAATGGTTGCATAACAAGTGGAGCAGTGTACAATAAAAACTTTTGAACTCAGTAGCTTTAAATTTCATCTATCAACTTTTGACAGACCTCTTGGTTTTCTGGCAACTGAAGTTAGGTTGGCATACTTATAGATTATTTACGTTTTTGAAACAAGATGCATGGTCTCGTTTTTAATTTCATCACAGGGCGACAGCATCGATTTTCCTAAAACGTAACTAATGTGTTCATCGCTGTTTTGTAACATTTTGACGTCACAGTGTTTACTTAAAGACGCTCAAATAGAGGTGAGATGAACCCTCCTCACGCTAGTTGAGTGAGATATGATAATACCTCACATAAAGATCAAAGAAAATAAAGCAAAATAGTGATAACAATCCTTAAATTACAAAATAAATTTGATATTTGCTTACGTAAGGTGTCCTAATCTAAACTTTAATGGACCTTTCAGCCTAACGGCATTTAATCTCATAACTAACTACACATAGGAAAACTAATGCTCGTCATCAAGCAATACTCCGGCGAAGTAATTTTGTCTATCCATACATCAATGATATAAAAAAAAATTGTTGACATTTTTTATAAATGCCATCAAGTTGAACATATACGTTGGTTCTTGATGTGGGGATAAAACTTTGGTAAGACACATAGCAAAGAAAACCGACCGAAAAACTAAAAGTCCAGGGACAGTTTCAAATCTGGATATAGAGAAACATACAAAGAAACCAAAAACCCCAAAACAGAAAGTAAGTAGCCCGAAAGAAATAAAAACGATGAAAACACGCACGTCTACAGGACGAGTAACAGTGCCTGCTTCTTATTAAACTCCGGTCGAGTTACTCGTCATGTCTAGGAAAAGTCGAATCGAGGAATAGGAACACTACCTATGAAGATGTCATATCATATTTAAGAGATTGGTTTCTCCATAGTGATCAATCAAGTCATGGTGACGACAATAGCACTTCTGGAGAGATAACATCAACCTAGATTCACCAAACCCTTGTTTGAGTAGCTTAGTAGTAAACAGCAGTGATCGGTGTAGGAAATTGGAATACCGATCGCATTATCTAGAATAAATGTACAAAACAAAATGTATTGGTGATGATTTCAAGCTCGCAATCGTCAATTGAAAGCAAATAGTCACTAAATTTAGCACTGTTAAGGGACAAAACATCATCAGTATAGCGTAATGTGAAATTAAAGGTCTGAGCCAGTGTCTTTTCTTTCTTTGTCAACACGCCGTCTAGGATATCAGCATAAGAGTACAAAAACAGTTTGGCCAGGAAAGGAGCACAATTAGTATCCATCGGAATACCAACCGTCTGTTAGTAAACATGTCCTCGAAACAAAACGAAGATGGTTTCAATTAGACAATCTTACATATGACAGATTTGGTCTTAAGTATAGTCAGTATTTAATTTAGAGTCATTGTTGACCGAGTATGTTCTGTCATGGCTAATAACCAGGTATTTATATCGTCTCTTTCAGTTTCTCTTGAAAAGGCAATGTATAATGAGATCTTTAGTCCTGGTTTTAAGCTGAATATGAGGGATGGCAGCACAGAGTGTCGAAAAATCAAATGTTTTAATGATGTTACATTGAGAAATAGATCGTGACGTCAAGATGTCTATACGGTCTTATAATTTTTTAAATATCCACATTTCATTTATGCCACTCCTGGAGTAGAAAGTGTCACTGTCAGACTGTAGTCCCGTTTCTTGTCAGGAGTTGCGATAGATTTTTGGTAATGTGTATCCGCTAAGCAAAACATGATAGAACTGTTCTGCAGCCATTTCCTG
Organism: Limnoperna fortunei; assembly: GCA_944474755.1. Taxonomy (NCBI): domain Eukaryota; kingdom Metazoa; phylum Mollusca; class Bivalvia; order Mytilida; family Modiolidae; genus Limnoperna; species Limnoperna fortunei. The sequence continues at coordinate 101,079,595 of OX104114.1, read as the reverse complement.
AATTGCATATTTTGAATTTGTACATAGTAATGTTCTAACATCTTTTGGGAGTTCATAAATAAGAGGTTTTAATTTTTTTTAAAGTTCTGGCAAGTCAATCATTGAAACACTGAACTTTAAAGTCACCTCTGATAACTGTTTAGTAAGTTTGAATTCACTATCTGAAATATCTTCCGAATCACTTATTAAATAAAAAGGGTTCTCGATCTCTTGAATTGTCATTCTCCCCTCCTGATCTGATCGTCATTCAAATCCGATGGTAAGATCTCTGCAGTGTTAGCCTGTTCGTCTATATATGTATAAACCTTGAATGTAGAATCCGACATTGACGCTATTTGTTTATATCTTTCTAATGTTGTTTAACAGTTGTCTGAACCTTCCGCCTTTTTGTCCAGTTAGACATAGAGTTAACAATTATGCACTTAGGGAGAGTAATCTAAAACCAAATAAAAAAGGTAATGAAAAAATATACCACTTACTAAATACAAAACTCTGTGAAAACATTTTTCATGGTGTTTACAATCCAAAAATGCATTATTGACACTTGAGAGAACCATATATATTGTAGCTGTAAGCGTACATATCATGAATTTTACATTCCCAATTCAACTTATTATTTCTACAAAACTGCCTCGTACATTTTGTCATGACATCTTTTAAAATACATATATCAGATTGTTATAATTTTAGCCAATAATCAATTATTTGTACATACCTAGATATATATAATTTTACACGCCCAAGTTCACAAAACCTAAGCGGCCCCAAGATGGCGGCAGGCTCCAAAATTGAACTAAGGAATTTTTGGATAATTTTGGCAATTCTAGCGGTTAATCGTTTCCTTTTTGGAGTAAGGTTACAACACAAGGAACTACAAGCAGTCTTTCTAGCGTTCCATTGCAGCTTTAAGGAACGTTGACCTCAAAAAAGTGTTAAAAAGCAGCGGAGATTAAACATAAAAATGTGCCAGGTACGTCATTAAAAAACGAACTCAGAAGTGTGAATTGACAATTACAATTTATTACGTTAAGACCGAAAACGACAGGGAGAGGGGTGTGTCTATACATAAGAAGTAACCTGACTTACTCACCACGACCAGACCTCCATACAGACAAGATGGAATCAATATGGGCCGATATCTTTTTTTCCAAACACCAAACCAATTCTGATTGGAAACATATACAGACCACCAAATCAAGACAATTTCATGAATGTTTTGATGGCGTGATTACAAATATCAGCCCAGATTGTAAAACATATATTTTTGGTGACTTTAATATCTGCCTTATTAACAAATTGTCAGTGTTAGCAAACTCATATATGTATCAAATTGTGATGTGATTTAATCGTAAACAAATTATTACTGACCCAACAAGAATTACAAATTGGTGTAAAACACTTTTAGGTCATAATATTATAAGTAGTGAAGAAAAACATCAATCAGTTTGGTTGTTTTCGGTTATTCCTCTTGTTTTCGGTTGTTTTCTGTTATTCTCTTATTATATCTGAAAAATTAGGCTCTGTATTAGAAAGTTGTTCTGATTGGCTTATTGATAATAAACTTTCACTACATCTTGGAAAGACAGAATGTATGCTTTTTGGTCCACCAAGAAAACTTAAATGTATATCTGAGTTCTATGTAACTTGTTATAATCATGTCATAAAATCCACTGACTGTGTCAAATATTTAGGTGTATCTATAGATAAATATCTTAACTGTGAATATATTGTATCTAATATTATACAAAAAGTAAATTCTAGACTTAAGGTTTTATATAGAAATGCAAAGTGCCTGGACACCAGATAAAGAAGGACTCTCACAACTGCTTTTATACAATGCTATTTTGACTTTTCCTCTTCATCTTGGTATACTAGTATTGGGAAAGGGGCAGCAAATAAATTGCAAGTACTTCAAAATAAAGTTGTGAGGTTCATTCTTGGTCTAGGGCCAAGAGCTAGTATAAACAATGACATTTTAGATCAAGTTAACATGTTATCTATCGAAAACAGAGTTAAACAGCTGAGACTCAACCATGTGTATAATATTTTTAATGGAATTGCTCCAGATTACATGTCATCGGGTTTCTTTCGTAATTTTAAAAACACCAGAGGATCATCAAACTTAAATTTTTGTGTTCCAAATTCAAACATTTGTAGCAAGAATACATTTTTATTTAATGCGATCCATGACTGGAACAATCTACCAGGAGAAATTAAAGTTTTAGACCAGAAATATTCTTATAAAAAAGCTGTCAAGCAACATTTTAAGGATGAAGCTAGAAACCATGAAAATAGCGATTTTTTGTTCTATTGATTACAACACCGACGTCGAGCCAACATCGCCAAAACTTCCATGTTTTATGTTACACCCCCCACCCCAAGCCTCGTCCGGCGAATTCGAGAATTTGTGAATTCTGTGTTTTATGGGATAACAGGTGAATTTTTATGGTCACATTATGACGCTTTTTATAAGTGGTACACACAGATTAGCTAAAGCGAAAGTACATATGTTTTTCTTTGTAGTCGCAACAAAAGAGACTAATAAAACAAAGCAACAGAAATGAAATATAAGCATGGTGGGAAGATAATGCCGTGGGTATTCAGCTCTTAACAATCCCACGGTATTATCTTCCCAATAAAAAAAATGTACATCGTTATCACACTATTGTAAGGACAGAAAGTCTTGTTCTACCATGTATCATACCAATGACATGCTAGTACTATTCTACACTGATGTAAGTACATTGAGCAGTAGGGAGGAATATTTTAGTTGAAAGAACTTTACAAGGGTTATGTTGTGAGTCTGATGAGAACGACTTAAGAGGGGACGAAAATGTAAAAAAAAAAAACAACAAAGGTATGAACATACCAGAAAAATGTCAAATATTTCAAATTTATATTGTTGTAAATTATCATTATGACAACAATTATATATGTTTTTATAAACACAATAAATGACGATTGAAATTTATCTACATGATGCCATATTTTGGACTAAAGGTGTGTGTAATGAACTCATTCCCCATTATAAGCCAATAGACACCATGCAATTACACTTACAGTTGATATATCCAATATCAGTCTTAAATTAGCTGTAACATAATTTTTTGGTGATACAAAATAGTTATAACCCCGCAAACTTGTTTTAGGTGTATATAGATACAAAGAGAAACGATTCGTGACAATACGTTATCAAAGGTATATGAGCTTGTGCAAAAGGGCTGGTCCGTTAACAATGGAGTTAGCACCATATTTCAATAGAAGAAATGAACTTTCAATCGTTCAAGGTTGTTTGCAATTGGGAATTTGTACTATTGTTCCTCAGAAATACCGACAACAAACTCTTCATTTGTTACATTCCGCACACCCAGGAGTTGTAAAAATGAAGTTACTAACAAGAAGTTATGTTTGGTGGCCGTTCATTGATTCAGACATCGAGGCATTAGCTAAAAGCTGTTCGGGATGTAAGAAGCACCAACTTAATCTAAAACAAGCACCACTGCATCAATGGGAATGGCCATCGACGCCCTGGAAACGCATACACATTGACTTTGCTGGACCATTTATGGATTATATGTTTTTAATTGTAGTGGACGCTCATTCGAAATGTCCAGTAGTTGTACTGATGAACCGTACATCTACAGGACACACAATCAAAGTCTTGACGACAGGACTACCTTAGCAAATTGTAATCCACAATGGACCTCAGTTCGTTTCCACCGAATTTCATCATTTCACTAAAATGAACGGTAAAACGCACATTTAACCATCACCATACCATCAGGCAAGGAATGGACTGGCAAAGCGTTTTGTTCAAACTTTCAAAAAGAGTATGAAAGCCATGAAGGGAGAAAATTATGATATAAACAAGAAGCTTGCAAATTTCTTACTTTCGTACCGAAATACTGTACACAGCACAACGAATGAAACACCCTCAAAGTTATTCTTAGGCCGACAATTGCGCAATCGTCTAGATTTATTGAAACCAAACATCATTACACATGTAGAATACAAACCAACAAAAGAGACAATGAGACAGTTTGATAAAGGAGAAACCGTTTTAGTTCGAGATTACAGAAGGAAGGAGCAAATGGACAAGTGGACTTATTTTACAACGCAATGGACCTTTGAACTATCAGGCTGAAACAACAAAATTAATGGAAATATCTGGAAACGTCATACAGACCAGATAATCAAATCAGATTTTAAAGAAACGTCAAATGAGATCACTGACAATGTAATGGATCACGATGTCTTTCCGGACGAAACTGTGCAAACTCAGAATGGCTTTCAATCACAAATGCTCCATCGAAAGAAGTAATCGAAAGAAGATATATGCTACGAAATCGAAAACCTGTTGTACAATTAAATTTGTGAAATTTGGTTGTAGTGCCGTATGGGTAATAATAACTCCCATGTGCAACCAAGGTGGGGTTTTAGTGCGTACACAAAGTACAAGTTAGGTTTATATTGTCAAATACATTATTAGATAGTATTTTTCATATTAAGGTTTATTTCATTCATAGACAGTAAACGTTTCAATTATTTACATTTCATTCATAAATTCTTACAACGCTGAACTCCATTGAACTTTGTAAAATCAGCTGATAGTTTTAATCTAGTCATGCTAGTAGGGAGGATATGTGAAAACCACTTACAGATAAAACTCTATACACCCATTACAGGTGTGAAAACACTAATCCAATTCTTTAAGATTTTCTACTAAATTTGTTATTTTTGGAATTAGCACAGCTCTTTTACCTTAAGCGTAGTTTGACCGACACCATATATATCCAGAATCGTACGTGACAGGCCTATATTCTTTCAAAATGTCATGACCACTTTAAAACCTTCCAAGAGAAAACCAACTTCCGGGGTAAACCCCACTCTAAAAATAGCACTTTCTTTTCAGAAAATCTTGGTTTATAGGTCACGTAGTAAATGTGACATAAAATATACTAAACAACATTAGAACAGACCATGTTAGGACTCAAAATTTTTCCAATATATTTAGTACCTTTCAGAAAAACTTTCATTTATTAAAATCCATAAAGTAATTTTTAATATACACTAAGATAAACAGGACTATTTTGTTTGTAAGTACTATTTTCTTATATGTTCTAAATTTGATTGGTCCCCTTTGGCATGTTTAGTGTCTTGACACCTGAAGTGATGATAAACATATCCCGTTGACATTCTATTGTTTAGATTGTACCTACCGCCGCTGGTCTATTATATCTTTGTAAAATTGTTAATTATATCAGTGTAGAATAAAATGCTAAACTCCCAATACTAGTATAAGTACATAACAATAACAATAAACAGTGGAATCAACATTTTTGTAAACAAAATACATGGTATTTTTAAATATATCACAATCATTAACGTTTGTAAATGTAAGAAACAATATTTTCTATTATTTTCCTGGTCGTATATATTTTAGAGCTTCTCCTCTTTTAATTTCTTTTTCAACTTCTGTGGTATCTTTGTCAAATCTCTTACCCAATTTTATCTGTAAAGAATCTCAAAAAATCATATTGCCGATTAATTATTTAATTGAAAGGTTCTGTGTGAATGACAGGATAATGAGGATGGTTTGGAGAAGGTGATCCACATCTACATAGAGGGAGAGGAGGGTCCTGGTAGAATTATTTACCATTTAAGCGGTTTTTAAACATTCTCTTATGTAAATTTGTTTTTAGGACTCCTCTAAATTTTCCGGTCTCCCTATTAACTGACAAGAACCGACAAGAAGTGAATTACCGACAAGAAGCATTTTTTTACCGACAAGAAGCAATTTTTCACTGACAAAAAAAACAAGATCAATTGATGTAATTATTATGAAAAGAAATTAAAAAAAAGATATTTAAATTTTTTGTGTAATTTTGTTGTCGTTGTTTTGTTGTACCTGTAGTGTAGTATTTACCTACGACAAGAAAGTTTAATAATACATTGTATTCATAACTAAGTCATAATAAATTAGTAAATTCTTTAAAAATATGCTTAAATATATAATAATTTCAAATAATAATATGCACTATATAATAATTGATAATTAATCAGTGAACAATTCCCTAATGAAGTCAACGACAGAAGGAAAGCACTGAGGCCACAAAGGAGGCAAGGAAACACAAGATAAAAGCGTTTTTTAAGAAAGGTAGACTCTTTGTCGAGGGAACTGAGGTCCATCCACCTATACATAACGAAGACATGGAAACAAATTTCGATGCAGATCCAAATGAGAGGAAAAAGTATGAAAAACATGGTGCGCGACCCAAGGATAACTATGCGAGAGTACCCCGTAGAGAACATCACCCCGACAACAACTCATGATAGGACGATCAAGGAGGAACATTAACTCACGAAACCGTTAAAGATCAACATTCCGTAATCAATAAAACTTTTAATGATCAGTGTTTGAAATTGTTATCACTAAATGTTTTTGGTATTAAGACTAAATTACTGTACCCTGAATTTAAATCTCTTTTAAATAGTAATGACATTGTTTGTCTTACAGAAACTAAACTTGATGATTGTGACGAAATAGATTGAGACGAATTTCATTTTACATTTAAAAATAGGTGTAAATTGTCTAGCCATAGATCAGGTGGAATAGCTTTAGGTTACAAAAAACACTTGAAAAATTATATTAAGACAATTGAATCTGGGTGTCAATTGGTGTATTGGTTCCAAATAGATAAAAAACTTTTGACAACCGAAGAAAATGTTATGTTTGGAATTGTCTATATTCCACCAATAAATACAAAATATAGCTGTAATGAAGCATTTGATCAAATTGAACATGAATTTCAAAATTATGCACAAAAAACACAAAATATTTTAGTTGGAGATTTTAACGGACGAACTGGAAATTTGTCTGATTTTTATAATGATGAAGTTGATCGTTTCATTTTTGATAATAATTTTGATGATCAAAATGAATTCACTGATGTTAATATTCTTGACAACTTAAACATCCCAAGGGATAGAAAGAATTGTGATTCTGTTAGCAATTGTTTTGGGCGAAAGTTTATTGAATTTTGTAAAAATAACAAATTTTTTATTGTAAATGGTAGAATGGAAGGGCTTCCAGTTGGTCAGCCAACAACTATACACAATAGTGTTATAGACTATATTGCTTGTACATCGAATATTTTAAAATGTATTGCAAATTTTGAAGTTGTGGATTTTTGTGAATTGTTTTCAGATATACACTCACCTTTATCACTTGAAATTAAACAGACACGAATAAAGATTGTAGAACAGGATACATTTATTTCAAGAAACGAAAAAATCAGAAAATGGGATAATACAAAAGCAGATGATTTTAATCTAAATATCGATCAAATTATTGTAAATGAATTGGTCGAATATTTAATTGATCTAAAAAGATATATGACAAATGTTAAAAAAATGATATTGATAATGTTATTGAAAATATTTGTAATTTATTATTAGATAGTGCAAAAAATACATTTGGTGTTGTAAATATGAATTTTAAGGGAACTTATAAACATAAAAATGATTGGTATAATGAGGAATGTCATAAAGCAAAGAAACAGTATAGAAAGGCTCAACGATTATACAAACATTATGGTTCAAATATTTTTAATGAACGATTGAAACAAAGTGAAAAGACATATAAAAAAGTTATGAACAAGAATATAAAAAGTTTCCAAGAAAAATTTAGTAAAAATATGAAAGATTTGAAAACAAAGAATCCAAAGGAATTTTGGAAGATCTTTAATAAGCGGCAACCAAGGGCACGAAGCGATATCCCATTAGATGACCTCTTTATTTTTTTCAAAAATCTTAACAAGAATAACTTTTGAGATGAGTATGAAATTAATATTGACTTAGACCCAGATCATCAAAATGATACACTAAATAGTGTGATCACCAAAAGTGAAATTATTAAAGCTATTAAAAAGGCGAAAAATAATAAGTCACCAGGTGAAGACAGAGTAATCAACGAGTATATCGCATCGTCTCTTGATAAGATGATTAAAGTTTATGTAAATCTTTTTAACCTTGTATTTGATACCGGTATCTTGCCAGAGGCTTGGCTTATTGGTAATATTATACCGATATATAAAAATAAAGGCAGCTCTTTGGATGCCAAGAACTATAGACCAATTACTCTGCTATCATGTATTGGTAAAATTTTTAAATCAGTTCTCAATCAAAGATTGAGTGATTATGTTGAAGACTTTGATATATTGAAAGAAAACCAAGCCGGCTCCAGGCATGGCTACTCGACTACAGACCACATATTCTCTCTGTATACCTTTTTTGAACTATTACGAATGAAACGAAAGAAATTATATTGCGTTTTTTTTCGATTTCGAAAAAGCTTTCGACGTTGTTCACAGAAATTCTTTATTGCATAAACTTTTACAGATTAATGTAAATGGTAAATTTTTACGAGTTGTTCAAAACATGTATAATGATGTTAAATCAAAAATTTCCCATGATAACCAATCCTCTGGATTCTTTGCTAGTGAAATAGGTGTCAGTCAAGGGGAAAATCTGTCTCCCTTGCTGTTCTCACTTTATTTAAATGATATACATGATTACATGCAGACTATTAATGTAAAGGGTCTTGAATCCATCTCATTCGATATTGAAAACGAACTTAATATTTATTTGAAGATTTTTCTACTGTTGTATGCAGACGACACTATTTTATTATCAGAATCAAATACGACTTGCAAAATCTACTTGATAATTTTTCCATATACTGTGAAAAATGGAAATTGAAGATTAATGTTGAAAAAACTAAAGTTATGGTATTTACAAAAGGCAGAATTTCAAACTCTGATAGGTTTTTTATTAACAACAAAGAAATTGAGATTGTCAAAAACTATAAATACTTAGGAATTATTTTTTCTAGAAGTGGATCTTTTTTAGCCACAAGAAAATATTTGAGAGAGCAAGCTATGAAAGCAATCTTTTCCATTACACGTAAATGTCGATCAAATCACTTATCAATTCAAATTGAAATGTTTGATAAAGCGATTTTGCCCATCTTACTTTATGGGGCTGAAATATGGGGATTTGAAAATCTAGATTTGATTGAAAGAGTTCACTTATATTATTGTAAACACGTTTTGCGTTTAAAACAAAGTACACCTAATTTCATGGTATATGGAGAATTGGGCAAATTTCCAATTTCTATTACTTTAAAACTACGAATGGTCAAATTTTGGTTAAAATTAAATGATCATGCAGGCAATAAAATATCCTCTATTATGTACAAACTTCTATATGTTTATTGTAATAATTATGGGTATGAGAACAAGTGGTTATCATTTATAAAAAATATTTTTGACAGTTGTGGTATGTCAAATGTATGGCGATATCCCGATAATTTTTCCAGCGAATGGATAGTTTTGTCCTTGGAGCAAAAATTGAAGGATCAATATAGACAAAATTGGAATGCCGATATCAATTTTTCATCTAAAGGGCTGTGCTATAGAATTTTTAAGACTGATTTGAAATTTGAGAACTATTTTAATTTTCTTCCGTCTAATCTAGCAATTATTTTTTGTAAATTTAGATGTGGAACCATTAACTACCGCTGGAATTGGGAAGATGGCACAATGTCTCTAGATCTGAGAGACTGTGCCAGCTTTGTGATAAGTCCGATGTGGGTGATGAGTTCCACTATGTACTTCTTTGTAATTTTTTCAGAAAGGAAAGACGTCAATTGCTTCCCTATATTTATCAAAAGCACGCAAACACAGTAGAATTTTACCAATTGTTCTCATCAAACAAAAACCAAATTATAAAAAATCTTTGTTTTTTTATACGATATATTAACAAAAAACTTACTTCTCCTTAGAATATATATTTATATTGTATTTCATACATGTATATATGTTTTGTATTGTTTATATTTCATCTCTGTAACTATGTCTAGTTTATGAGAATAAAATTCATTCATTCATTCATAATCAGGGTGATTAATTGAAGGCACGTGTCGGTAATATCATTTATGGCTGTGTAACCCTTTGATTGTTTTACAATTAGCAATCACTGCCATAATTGCACTGCATAATTGACATACGCCTTGTGATAATTGTTTCTTTTAAATGCTTATCGTAAAACAACAAACTGTAATAAATGCCAGTTGAAAACGAAATTATAACCTTTGAAGATTTGTATGTTGTTGTGAAAAAAGTCGAAGATTTTGATTTTATTACATTATTTATTATTTATTTTGTTGTTATTATTAGCCCAATCTGATAACAAATTACAGAAAACTTAAACAAAACAACGTCAACAAAATTACACAGTAAATCACAAATATCAATTTTAAAAAAAATTTCTTTTCATATTAATCACAACAAAAAATCTTTTTTTCTTTCTTGTCGGTGAAAAATTGTTTCTTGTTGGTAAAAAAGGCTTATTGTCGGTAATTATACCTTATTGTCGGTAATTATACCTTCTTGTCGGTTCTTGTCGGTTCTTGACAGTTCTTGTCGGTAAATAGTGGGACCCAAATTTTCAGGGGTACATCGAAAGTGTAAAAACCCCCTGAAAAGTGTAAAAACCCCGTGGAATAGTGTAAAAACCCCTATATATATGGTGAAAACCCCTCAGAAATGATAGATATTACTATATATTATGATAATAATGCAATATTTGTACAAAAATAAGTATGCTTGATCGCACAGAATCGATTTTTGTAACCGCACGATACGTCCTATATGAGGTCAAATAGCTAGGGGAGAGCACTCTAATTCTTTGCAATAAAAGTACTACAAGTACTGTAAGTTGGAATTATATTGAAAATGTTAATACTGACAAATGATTTAATGTGTGAAATTAAAATAATGTCTATAATTTTATAATGAATTTTTTAAATGGATATGGTTTTCATTAAAACCTTTGCATTCTTTGTATTACATGTACATGTAATTATGTGTCTGTTGTTATTAAAAGATTTTAAATATGTCATCCATTTTAGTAGCTCATATTAGACAAAGTTAGTTACAATTACAATGAATTGATTAATTGACATTTCAGTCAATCAACACATTTGTAATTATAATTATATATAATTAAGAGCCCCCACGCCAAGTCAAGGCTATGAACATCTGGGGCAGGGTAAGGGGATTTTATATATTTATTCATTTAAGTCGTTTTGTTTTATAACTAGGAGTAATAATTTTTTTCTAGAAAATACAAATTATTATTATTATGAACTTGGTATTGTCCATAATATTGCAAAAAAAGGTTTAACTAGACCAAGGGATAGTTTTTTGTTTTTGAAGTTAAACTACTAAGATATCCTGCCCAAGGCTTCGGACATCTGTCGTAGTCCGCGTAACAATAAGTAAGATTTTTATTTTTTTTAAATTTAAAACTACTATGACATCATGCACAAGGCTTCGGACATCTGTCGTAGTCAGCGTTGCAATTAGTTAAATTTTATTTTTCAAATTTAAAACTTCTAAGATACCTGCATACAGCTCTCTTTAATGTATCGCTGTCCGCAAACTTACTAAGTGTCTCGCCCTTGAAAAAAAAAGAGAATGAATACATTGAACAAAACATTGAAATATCACTCAGAATCTAAATCGCAATTCCGTTTAGTCGTCGACAGTTCGTTGATTTTCCTCTTCAGTTGACCTTTATTCCTTCCAAGGTTTAATGAGTCATTAGTCCGTCTGTCGAAGTAAGGGTCTTTTGGTCTGGCGGCAAGTGGTTACGGAATCTTCTAAAAAACGTTCTCTTTCCAACGGTCTTGGTCATCCACAGCGATTTCCGACACCCGAAACTGTTTAGGGCTGTCCGCTAGTCGGTACTGTCCAATTGAAATCAATAATCTTAGTAAATCCTTATATATTGGGTGTCCACAATATCTCTTGTAACCAGTCGATGGCTCGCTTGGGGGATTCACTATTATTATTTGTCCAACTTTTGTCAAAGTAACCAATAGGATCAACTGTTTTCCGATGTTAAATCAAAGTTGGTTTTAATTTGTTAATAAAATACCCGTGAAATTTCGAAGATAATGTCCGTGTCCTTGGTTCCATAGTGTCGCACTGGACGTCTAAACATATCGGGTCATCGGCATGGATATATCCGTCTCTACCAGAGATGTCGTTCAGTATTGAGTCTCTGTCGGCCTTGTCAATTACTAGTATGTCGTCCACCAGTTTCTGCATTCTTAGATGTCGAGAAAGCTGATGTAATGGCGTTGATTTTAGCCATTTTCCTTGTCTGATCTAAACACTAATTTTTGTGTATCAGTATCCAGGGACGGATTCAGAAAATCGAGTTAGAGGGACGAAATTTTGGCGGTTCTTGTGTGTGATGATTTATATCTGCTTGTAACTTGATGCAGTAACGCGCAAGTCCCACAAGTTGAAAGTTTTGTCAATTCTTAAAATACTGTGTCCTGAACAACATAAAGTCTTGATGTCTGTTAACTGGTCGTCTTTGTAACGAATTAAACAAGGCGCTTTTTCATTGTCGCGTATTATCGATTTCATTATGGAATCTTTGTCTGCAATCATCCTGTCTATTTCCTGTAAAGTCGGCAATATTTCCTCGTCTAAATATATGTCCCATTTCGTTTTTACGCTTCCTTTTTGACATTATACTTTTTGTCATATACCTGTTTTCTGCTGACTGTTCCGCTCAATTCGTCATTTTTTCACTGTCAGCCTTTTGTATACATTTGGTTTAAACATATTTTATTTCTATTGATATATCGTTATATTTACAAGAAAATACAGACAAGGATTCGGAAACAAGATACAAAGCTGATATAAATCTGTCTCCTGATAATGAAAGACGTATATCAGTTTACGTCAAAGTCCTGGAGTACATTTAGTATGAATGAATGAATGAATGAATGAATGAATGAATGAATGAATGAATGAATGAATGAATGAATAAATAAATAAATAAATAAATAAATAAATAAATAAATAAATAAATAAATAAATAAATAAATAAATAAATAAATAAATAAATAAATAAATAAATAAATAAATAAATAAATAAATAAATAAATAAATAAAAGTTTCATCGCCGTTTCAACCACTATAAAACTAGCATCCAGATTGTACTTAGAGAAGAATAAAGGAATGTAGTATTTTTTCTTCGGTATACAATTAAAGGATTGTCTGTCTGGAGTAAATCGGACATTTCTGTCATTACAGAGGCGGGTGTTCGCATGTATTCTTTTGCTTGCTTGAAATTACAATGTGACGCCAAACCTGCGAAAGTTCCGCGGTATTCAATTTTGTTAACAAACCAACAAATTGCCTTTCTCAAGGTAACGAGAATAGCAAGATATCCATTTTCAGTGAAACGAACAACGTCTGCCGCCTCATGGCTGGCCTGTATACATTAACAGGTTTGAAAAAGTAAACAAAATAATACAGAGAGCTTAATTTCCTCTTATAAATTTAGTGTACTTCGTCTCGCCGTTTACTATATACGTAAGCCGTACAATGACGCTGCTTAGAACGTTTAAGATATCAAATAGTTTACTGCTGCAGTCGTTGCCGCCTATCTGACAGATCACCACATCAGGCAAATGATGTAGATTACATATCAGTCCACGTAAGAATACGGACACATGCATACATGTGATGGAATGCACATGAAGGAAAAATAAAATAAAACAACATACTAATTTAATAAAGTTCCTAATTATACATTTATTTTTTGTAACAGTAACATGAATGGTTATATGAGGACATACATAACGAAGGTAATATAAATAATTACCACCGTATATAAAACTATATTCTAAAAATAAAATATAACGACCCTATCGATTGATTTGTCGGCACGTGCCAGAAGTTTGGCTACTAGGTGTTAATTGACAAGGCAAATAACAAGTGTAATCAACATTAACAATTAAATATCTACAATGTTTGCTGCAGCGAGGGTTACTTTATTAAAAAAAATTTAAGTATTCATTACAGAGTAAAGTTATTTCATCTTGTATGAAACCTTTGAAATTAAGGCTAAATCTATAAAATAGCCGTAAAAAACGAAATTTTACTGGATTTTTTGATAAATTCTAATGTTCCTGCTTGTCGTCTTTATATGTTACCAAATATAGAATAAAGTAATACATTTTTTACAACCATGATCATATATGTAAAAGGAGCATGTGATGTCATGTCCAACCTTTTTCCATGCCAATTACATTTTAATGGTGAGATCTACCGCAGCGCGGAACACTTGTATCAAAATATTAAAGCATTCTATACCGAATCCCAATATGCCGTCTCCCAACTTGCCGAGTCCAATTGGCCGATTCCCAAATTGCCGAATAAAACAAATCTATCCTAAAAAAAATTTTCTTGTATTAATTACTTACAACTTATCAGAAAAAAGTTTTTAATGACACAGAATCTACAGAGGAAATAGTCGATTTGTAAAAATTTTTAGTGTTTTTGTGAAAATTTAATAGTTGCTTTGTTATAAATCTAGGGCTTCGAATGTTAAATTAATGAAATAAATTATAGTTCTATCTAAATGTTTATTTTATTATTTAAAGTTTTGAACAAAGTAAAAAATAACGTATACACGAAACAATACAGATCAGGGTGCCGTTTCATTTAAATTGCATGGTATAACGAGCACGTTAAGTATCGATAGCTTTATGAAACGGCACCCCAAAACAACATAAATACAATAAAACATTTTTTTCTAAAACCATTTATAACATATAACTTTTGATTGTCGGCAGTTTGGGAATCGGCTAACTGGATTCGGCAATCTGGGATAATACAACTCTACCACAAGCAAGCAGTCCTTGCAGCTGAAATAATACAAGCGAAGGATGCCAAGACGGCGAAAGCAATAGGCACAAAACACAAAATTACAACTCTTTCAATCTACATAGACTGAATTGTATAAAAAAATTTGTTTGACAATAAGATATATGTCTCAGCAGTCTTCTGTTTTGTCTGTTCATGATAATAGGCAGTTTCTAATTGAAATTGATGAAACTTTGTTAAGTTGTCCATTCTGAAAAAAATTAAATAAACTTACTGTATTAATCATCTCCTATTAAAATGTAGTCCAATATTAGCAATTCATATGAATCGATTATTTTTTAAACCAAATAATACTAATATTCTAAAGGTATAAATTACATTATATATTAATTTAATTCACTTATTCTTATTCAAAATCATTTTTTAAGTAACAAATTGTGTATTATAGGATCAATTTTTAATATTTGAATCCTACCTACAGTACTTAAGTACTTTTATTGCAATGAATTGGAGTGCTCTCCCCTAGCTATTTGACCTAATATGGAACGTATCGTGCGGTTACAAAAATCGATTCTTTGGGATACAGCGTATATATTTTTTCACAAATATTGGATTATTATCATAATATATGGTAATATCTACCATTTCTGAGGGGTTTTCACCACAGATATGGGGGTTTTTACACTATTCCACGGGGTTTTTACACTTTTCAGGGGGTTTTTACACTTTCGATGTACCGAATTTTCAGTGCATTTCACTCTTTTATGTTCTCATCTGTTTCAAGAGGAAGAATATGATGTGGTAAATAATTTAAGTGTTTTTTGGATATATTTTGAAATTTTGCTTTGGTTGATATGCTAGGATCAAAATCGTATTAAGAGAAAGAAATCTTAGAATATAAGCGAGATGAAAATATACATATAATGTCCAAGCGCTGCACAAATACATAGTGACAAGGAAAATGTGAAAATCCCAAGGAATTTCGTAATATCTATTCTTTTCTAAGGGGTGTTTACAATATGGGTGATTGTATACTATTCCCCGGGGATTTTACACTTTCAAATAAAAGGGGGGGGGGGAGACTTATCCTCACAAGTCAGGGTTTCTTTGTCCACATGTGTTCGTGGACACATGTGGACACAGAAACCCTGACTTGTGAGGATAGGGGAGACTCGGTGGCAAAGTGGTTAAGGTGGGTACATCAAAAGTGTAAAAAACCCCGAAAAGGGTAAAAAAAAAACGTGGAATAATGTATAAACCTCCATATCTATGGTAAAAACCCCTCAGAAATGATAGATATTACCATATTTTATGATAATAATCCAATATTTGGGAAATAAGAATTGTGCTTTATCCCACAGAATAAATTTTTTGTTACCGCTTGATATGTCTGATATTACGTCAAATAGCTAGGGGAGAACACTCTAATTCATTGCAATTAAAGGGGGTGTTCCCAGAATGCCAACATTTTTAAAATCACATAATTAAGTTTTGTCATTTTAGTGGTTACAAAGGGTACAACAAGGGGTGTAGCTATAATCATAGGTAAAATAACCTTTTTTACAGAAAATGGTGAATTTTTAGTTAAGGATTAACTACAAAAAATACTTATAAATAAATTAAAACAATAGAATAAACTCAACAATTTTATTTTTGTAACTGGACATTTTTGAAAAAAGAGATCAACACAAAAACTGTTAGTTTCCCGTGGAGTAATATATGACGTCAAATGGCGCGTGTCTCCATGACGATCAAATTTGTTTTCCATCCTCCGATAGAAAATATTTTCCAGCCAATGAAAAGTCAGTGTTCGCGCAAAATTTATTTATATTGTAAAATTACATGTATTTTGAACTTATTATCATTTTATTAAATTAAGGTAAAAATGAAAAATAAATAAATTAATTAATATTTTAATTTGGTTCAAAATGTGGAAATTAACAAATTGATTATAATATAATGTATTAATTATTATAATTATAAGTATAGTAAGTAAGTAAGTAAGTATACCAAGCTGCTTAATTCATGAATACTAAACAGTGACTACTGCTTGCCCTTTCATGAAATGTCATTTCAAAATACGAGCTCTCCAAGCCGTAACTTAATGAGCTTTGGGTTATTGGTATAAATACCCCACTGAATACTTTTAGCATCATTCAAAGTTAATCATGGCTATGGCACAGTTGAACTTTAAGTACATACCAAACAGATTAGGAGTCAACAATTTAACCTTCAATAGTGATCTTTTCCGGGTAAAAAATGCCCGTGGTGAAATAATGTACTGGAAATGTACTATACCAGCATGCCCAGCGTTTATCAACACTAAGAATGTCACTATTACGGGACTAGGACAGCACCAACAAATTCACCCTACACATGCACATCTCTTTTTACCCAGATTTACAGCATCCACGTCCAACTTTAAAGAACTATGTATTCAGTGGTATATGCCCTACTTCCAGGAAAGAGCTAACAGATGTACCGAAGATTTTTCTGCCCACAGCAAACATCAATGACTGACAACAACTTACAGGTCACCAACCACCTGGAAACCTGGCATGGTAAACTGAAAAGTTAACAAAATTACATTCTGTCCATTACCGCTATGTTCGGTGCCCCAGAACCCGTCGCTTACATTATGGCATATGTAGCCCAAGCAGTTGTAGTGTATCTTGGACATATTTTATCTGTAAGATTTCTGCCAAAATTGTTGGCTTTACATCTTCCCAATACTGACTTGACCAAATTATCTTGCCTATTGCATTCACCCTCTTGGCATCCTTGGCTTGTATTATTTCAGCTGCAAGGACTGCTTGCTTGTGGCAGAGTGGTATCATCCCAGATTTCAGATTCCCAAATTGCCAAAACCTATATTGCCGATTCCCAAACTGCCAACAATCGAGAGGTTATATGTTATTAATGGTTTTAGACAAAAATGTTTTGTTGGAGAAGTAGTTTGTTAATATATAAATTTCATGAAATTCGTAAGATAATCATAATTTTGCACATTCCAAGTGCGAATGTGTGTTTACCTTGAAAGTTTTATTGTATTTATGTTGTTTTTTTGATAAATCTTTTGCATGTTTAAGACTACATATCAACTCAATGCCAAGGAAACGAGATTATTGGTGTTGTCTAATCTTAGACACATATGCGGCACTTACTCCAAACCTGAATTGTTTCGTATATATATTATTTTTGTACATAACTTTAAATAATAAAATAAACATTTAGATAGACCTATAATTTATTTCATTAATTTAACATTTAATGGCTGTTTTGTATATTAAGCCTTGACTTCGAAGGTTTCATATTAATATGCAAAATACAAGATGAAATAACTTTACCCATTTAATAAATACTTAAATAAATTTTGATAAATTAACTCTCGCTGCATCAACAATCGTAGATATTTAATTGATAATGTTGATTACACTTGTTAATTGCTTTGTCAACTTCAGTGTAACACCTAGTAGACTAACTTCTGGCACGTGGCGACAAATCAATAGATAGCGTCATTTATTTTTAGAATATATTGATATATGCTGGTAATTATTAATATCTCCTTCGTTTTGTATGTCCTAACACAACCATTAATGTTACTGTCACAAAAAATAAATGTATTAAAATGGATTCTATGCGTTTTCATCTTATATATATGACATACTAGTATTTAATATCTTTTAATAACAACAGACATATAATTACATGTACATGTAATACAAAGAATGCAAAGCTTTTAATGAAATACGTACATGTATCTATTTAAAAAATTCATTATAAAATTAAAACGCATTTGTTCCAAGAACAAATGTGAGGTCTTTCCCTGCCTTTTGTAAGTGTTATGTCTATAGGTATATGGTTGCTGATGACTTTACAGTCAGTTGCTATGGTTTTTGTGTACAAAGCAAGTGGTCTCAAGTGAGAAAATGTATGGTTTCTAAGGACTTTTGTCGGTTGCTATGGACAAAATATTACTTCCGGTCATAAAATATGATATTTGAATTCAGTTAGTCATCCAGATTCAGTTTCCCATGTATTGTCCACTTCAATTTTGTAGGGTTAAAGTGTTATATTATAAAGACTGTTTACGGTGTTTGATATTTTGAAAATGGCTGCCCATAACCATTTGACTTTGGTCTTAAATCGAAGGGATTGACATATCGGTTTGAAAGTTATTGACAAATAATGCAGTTTACGATATGTTTTTGGCTGCCATTCTGAAATCACTCAACCGAATCATGTACTTCTTGGTATCAAATTTAGGTCTTTTAATTCTCTTTCAAATAAACAATATGTTTCATTCATCATCTGTAACGTTTAAAAAGTTATAAACAAAAAGCCATTTTCAAAATACGAATCAAGGGCAATACTAGTAACTCAAAAACGACAAGTTTTAGGCTTTTGTACCTCAAACATTTTTTGTACATTTCAATGTGATGAACCTTTTTCCCTTGTATTGTCTGCTTCAATTTTGTATGGTTTACGTGTTATTCTACAAGAACTGTTTACAGTGTCAGCCATTTTGAAAATGACTGCCCATAACAATTCCACTTTGGTCTTAAATCAAAGGGCTTGTTAAGACGGTCACATAAAACCCATATGTTTACTATATAGATAATTGTAGGCACTGAAGAATGTAAACAAACTATAAAATGAAGCTTTTATTGTAAATATATGACATTGATACATATTTAAAGAACAAAATTAGAAGATAATAATCCGATTCCTATTTTAGAAATACAAGCACAGAAAAGTCTTCATGAGATTACAAAGATAGCTTAAACATTGTTTGTGGGAAGGGGGGGGGGTGCACATGTAGATGGAAAAAGCCAGGATATGCGCATATATATATATAAAAGTGACATATCAGTAGGTGGAGTGGTTTCATTTGGTAACCATGGACCTTGTACACAATAAATGCACTCGGTTACTAATTTTAAAAACATGTTTTTTTGCTTTCACCATTTATTTCAAATTCTTGTATAGATGTTTACTTGTTTACAATATATGGTTACAACATCATAGCATTATGACGTCACAGTTTGCATGATGTCATAAAGGGTACTTCAAAACTCCTGGCTGTGTAAATCTCTTTTTTAAGAAACTTCTTTGGAAATATTGCTATTAACCTAATAATCAGTTGAATTTTAGTAAATACAAATGTACACCCATTTCTGAACCATAATTATTTGATTTATATATTGAGTACTGTTTAAGAATGTTTGATTGTGAAATTAATACAAAAATTAGAAAGTAAATGTAAAAATTTGTTCTAAAAGATAAGTAATGTGCCCATTTTTCTTCTTAAAAGGGTAAAATTTTTATAACTTTGGAATTCAGTATTGATATTATTTAAAGATATAGCCTTCCTATGGTTTATTATGACATATATATAGGTTGCGAAAGCGAAAACCTATCATCCAGCTATAGATATAATGACACATGAAAATTGTTGATTTTTTTTTAAATCAAGTGTTGAGTTGAACAATTGAAAGCGTTAAAGTTTGTTCATAAAACAGGTTGAAACGGCTTTATTTTATTTCGGAATGAGATGAAACTTGGTAGATTTGCTTGTAATATGGGGAACAAAAATAAAATACAGTAAAAAGTTTGAAAATTGAAAATTTTGTTTTCAATTTGACAACGGCTCTGTAAATGAACTTTGACTGAGGGAGAGGAAAATAGTTCTTATTTTGATATTTGACTGCACCAAACTGTAGCATAGACAGTGGATTTATTATTCAATGGAATTTTAATATTGGAGCTGTATTTAAAAAGCAGTTTCATATAGAATTTATAAATAAATTTATTCAGATAATTTATTAAATGTATTGGGTATTTTTTTATCTGATTGTTCAAAGCCTATTTCTGGACTATTTTATGGGTGTAAGGGAGTTTCCATGAGTACCCTTCGGATTTTCTAAATTTGCAAAAATTTTTATCTGACATGGCACCCCGAAAATTTAATGTGATATACGTGAAATTATTCCGGTCGTTTTGAGGGGTCTCTCATTACTCAACGAAACTTGGTGCCTAAGTGAGAGCAAAAAATGTCAATAGTTTCCCCTATACAAAAATAATTAAGAGGCCGTTGTCATTTGTGTTGGATGTGTATTGCCAAGCTTGCCAATTACTAGTACATCTGCAACACAGAAATTGAAACTTAAGGAATAATGCATTTCTTGATCACCAAGCTCATTTTTCATGATAATGCACATGTGAGGGCTTTGTATGTTTTCATGCATTTCTTGAAACCCGCTTCATGGAATTCAACACAATTTTAGAATTTGTTTCAAATTAATCTAAGACTAGAAAAAAATGTATTTAATTTGTTGAACAAAAACATCTTCTTTAGGTGTAGGACCACCAAATACGGGAACCAGTCCTGAGGTTGTATGTAAAAGTAGTGCTATTTAAATAGCTGCTTACCATTATAATTATAACTTTTAAACCATAATGGTTTTGGGATTGAACTTGAAAGTGAAAGTAGATTTTTTTCAGTGTGTTGACTTCCGGTTGGTCGTGCGTTCTTATATGCCATGAAAGTGGTGCTGAAATTTTGAGAGAATACATAGGGGTTACTTGCTGTCATGTGACAGAAATATTTCTTTATTTGAAACAAAGGTAAAATGTTCAGAAAAATTCAAAATCAACTAATTTTATATAGCTTTATAAAACTAATGTCTAACCCAAACATATTTTAAAAGACGTAAGCAGCTGGTAAGTAAAATATGTAATTAAAACTAAGAATTTAAACTCTTTTGTTGTGAAAAAAATTATTATGGATGAATATTGGTCCCTCCAGATATGCATATTGTACATATGCTTTTCATAATTGTATGGACACTTTTTTGCCTGTAACATTTCATATGTAAAAAAAACTTATAATGCTGCTCTACAAACATGAAAATGTTTTTGCTGGTTATAGTTGTACATGTAAGTTTTCTGCTTTATAATTGTGTATAATTTTGTCATTATTTAATGTATTTCAGAAATGTATTCTAGAATATTAAGTCATACATTTTCAAATATCAGCCAGTTACAAACTCGTACCGAAGACTTGAGTCCTGCAAGTGGACAAGAGATTATGCCATGGTAAGTTTTGATTCTGTTATCTAAGATGACGTGCCTAACACAATTCTAGTCCACACCAGTGGTAAAATTTGTATATATTCCTACTCAATCAGTCAATGTCATAAACATAAGATTTTTCACATATTTTAACAATGTCATAATCAAATTTGTGTCCTAAAAGGTTCACAAGTCCTGCAACTGGAAGGTTATATTAAATGTCGTCAAAGATACCAAGGTTAACAAAAATTTTTTCTTTCTTTTTTCTTTTTATATTGTTTTAAAAAGTTAATATATTTCCTATTGGAATCAAAATAATTCCTTTACCACAGGTTTGCCCTTATTCCGACATTGTTAAAGTATCGGACCAAGGGCCAATCGGTGATAAAATTAGTATATATTTGTGCCCAAGTGAATTATTTAGATAGAGGTCTAGTTATATCTTTTTGCATTTTTGAAAGTTGGTGGGTAAAGACTGTTACAAATAAGGCATTATGAGCTATTGTCATCACTTGGCATCCGTTCTTTCTTAAAAAAAACTAAAACTTTCTTTAAAAAAACTTTTCTTAAAAAACCTGCTCCTCCATAACCACTTAAGGTATTGCAAACATCATCAGTAAAATGTGCTCTCCCAAGTTTGCACAGATCAACCAACATGGCCACCATGTTTAAAAAAAAGAACAGGGGGTCAAAATACCGTTTTTGGCTTATTTTTTAAAACAGTATAACACACCTCTTAATTTAGTCGAAGTCGTATGTCGACCTTTTGTAAGATTTATTGCCCTTATTCCTAAAAATTGATGAATTTTGCCATTTTCCCGCAAATATTTATATATATTTATCGTTCGTGTGAAATTAGAAAAGGCGGGTGTTTACCAATGTGTGTTAAGCGCCGAGACACATTTTCTCATTTTCGCATTGTGTGCATGTGTATGCAATTGGAGCCTCACTTAACAGAAGTTACTCTCAAGTGGTACAGGTTCGAAATCATTTTAATTAATCCCGCTAATTATAACAATTTAGATTTTACAGTAAAAGAAATTATCTATTTTGTGCTTTAAAAAGTCGCAATTTTAACAATAAATCACCAAAGTTAAAATGCCTCCTGCTCAGCCTCGTCGTTCGTACACAGCAGTCTTTAAACTTGAAGTTGTACTATGTGCAGAGTAGAATGGTGGAAACATGACTGCACACAAAATATGCTGTTTGTGAAAATGTTGTAAGGAAGGTAGATAAAACAAAAAGATTTGTAAAAAGACAAAAAAGGCATTCAGATCTGGTTAAGCCCACTGGCAAGAGTTGAAAAACCAACTGGAAGACTTTGTTTTAGAACAGTGAGCTGTTTGCGGAGAATTTAGTACCGTCCAGTTGAGAGTGACAGCGTCCGAACTCGATAAGACACAAAACATAGACACTGTTAGTGGCATTCCAACCTGGCTTTATGAAGCGCAAAATCTTTGCAATTAGGCAAAGGACCACACTTGCCCAACATCTACTGTTGACCATGACAGAAACTTAACTCTAACCGTTCTTTCGTGAAAGATCAAATTAGTAATCATAGTATATCCAACGACATAATTGTCCACTGACCTTCGGCATACCTATGAACAGGGTTGATGAACATGATGTCAACCTGTTATGTGAAGAGACCTGGTGTCTTCTTCCGAGAAAATAAGTCACTTCTAGTTCTGGACTCCGTGAAAATCCACAAAAGATCGAATTAAAGCTGAATGCAACAGTGATTCAATGTGTGAAAGACGTTTGGACATCAGTTCCCGACACAACTATTATTAACGGTTTCATAAAAGCAGAAATCATTGACCTTCCCGTGATGCTCAAAAAAGATGAGATTCCTGTTGTACATGATGATTAGATGATCAACCGCTTGCATTGGCAGCGCTTTTCAAACGTGGCTTGAAGACTCAGGTTTTGATGGTTTCGAATCTGACTGAAAACTGTATATTTTGTGTAAAACATAGATATTAATGGTAGTGCTTTCATTAGTACTTGTCAGCGTAATTTTGTGCTTTTGTATTGTCTTAAGTTATCATATGTTTTAACAGTATACATAACTGTGAATAATATTATTAAAGCATTATTCGATAACATTTTTTTGCTTTTATTTTACGAAGGACTGACTGAAACTGCAATGCTACTGACCACTAATGTTACTATGTACACTATGTAAATAAAGAACAATTTATACTCTTCACACATGCGCAATATTGTTTACCAGTTGAAAACAAAAAATGGCGGGTATAACACATAGTATTCCAGTCCACAGTTCTTGTCAGAATTTGCCGTATTTTTACATGTCAGTGAAAAAATTTTGTGAATATTAGTAAGGGATCGTCCGGATCCATAATAATATTTTTAGAGTGATTTGGAAAACGAATTGCTAATATTAAGGTTCACCAGTTATACATTGTACATCAATGTTTTATGAAGCTTGCTTTGCAGCACTAATAGAAACACTGTTTTTCCGACGCAGTCGGTATATTTTCGAATTGTGACCTTTGAACTAAAAGACGCTTACCCAAGGTAACGTACGTGTATTGAAGACAAGCTTGCATTCTAATTGGACAAAAATAGTAAAAAATTCTGCGTTCAAACAATCAACTATGGTATACTCTGAAAAGCATCTCTAATTGCATTTCTCAGTTAACAATTGGTGGTCGTAATTAAACGTTAGAGAATGATTTTTATACCAAAGAATGCCATTCAGAACTGATAAACAATAATTACATAATAAAACCTATACGTCGTGTAATTTTTGCGCATTTCGTCTGGTTAAGAATTATATTTGCTTTGTTGACTGTCGTAAACCATCCTCACGCCAGTGATTTATTTACACCATATTTTCTTGATTTGACACACGCACTCTCCATCATGAAATTATTGTCATACAAATGATCCTACATAAAGGTAATTAGGTAATTGGTAATTGTCACAACGCCAAAGGACTAGTACGAGACACTGGTTCGATAACGCACACACACATCCCATAGAATTAAGAGTAAAATTCATTGATGGTTCCGTTGCAATTATTTATTTGGACCTTAATTACCCATACGGTTTATCCCCCCCCCCCCTAATTTTTGGAATGGCATACACATTACCGATTTCAATTCACATTAGCATTGAATTGACATCTTTTGTTCATGTTAATACAATTCTAATTAAAATATTTTACTTAGAAGTTCCCATTTTAAAAGATAGTCAAATTAATAAAATAGCAAACTTAGAATACATGTGAATGAATATTTCTTGATGCATGTAAGTACATATTTGCTTATGAAATTTATTTTAAAAAATAGGTGTTGTTTTGAAAATTTAAAATGTTAACTAACTTGTTTTCGAGTTAATATATACGATACATCGCTAGAAAAAAACTACAACTCAGACATATACATAGAAAGGTATGTATGTTTTTCATTTACCATGATTGTGGTTTTCAACATCTAAAATAGCTTTTCATTGGGGATATTTAAATGTGTCTATTGTTAGCCCTATGATTTTAAAAGCCATTAATGTCTATCTTCTTTCTTTGCGTCCGTCGTCATTCTCGTGCAGACAGGAGATGGAGCTCTAATTGCAAAGACTCTTTTTAGCTCACCTGGTCCGAAGGTCCATGTGAGCTATTGCTATCACTTGGCGTCCGTCGTCCGTCGTCCGTCGTCTGTCGTCCGTCGTCCGTCGTCCGTCGTCTGTCGTCCGTCGTCCGTCGTCCGTCGTAAACTTTTTCAAAAATCTTCTCCTCTGAAACCACTGGGCCAATTTTTTTCAAACTTGACCACAATCATCCTTAGGGTTCCTAGTTTCAAGTTTGTACCCAGGGTGTTGATCAACAGACAAATATGGCCGCTGTTACTAAAAATAGAACATGGGGGTCAACACAGGTTTTTGATCATTATCTAAAAAACTATAATAGCTATAGAGAAAACCGTTACTTCAAATTGATCAGCACATTAAGGTCTACACTAGTTGCTATTAGTGCGAAGTTGTGTATTGGCTTCTTGTAGGAGTTATTGCCCTTTTTTGACGATTTTTGACAAAATTTTTGGTATTTACAATATAACCTGAAAAATATACGAGGTAGAGTGAAAATGTAAATGGCAAAAATGATCAGCAATAAAAGCCCTACAATTCACTTGATTGGTCTGAAATTGTCAGATGACTCTTTATATAAGTTATTGCCCTTAAATGGTAATTTTTTATGAAATTTTCCGTTTTTGTCCTGTAACTTTAAAACTATAACAGCTAGAGTAAAACTGTAAATAGCAAAAATGATCAACAATACAAGCCCTACAATTCACTGTATTAGTCTGAAATTGTCAGATGACTCCTTATAGGAGTTATTGCCCTTAAATGGCAATTTTTTATGAAATTTTCCGTTTTTGTCCTGTAACTTGAAAACTATAGCAGCTAGATTGAAACTGTAAATTGCACAAATGATCAGCAATAAAGACCCTACAATTCACTTGATTGGTCTGAAATTGTCAGATGACTCCTTATATGAGTTATTGCCCTTAAATGGTAATTTTTTATGAAATTTTCCGTTTTTGTCCTGTAACTTTAAAACTATAACAGCTAGAGTAAAACTGTAAAGAGCAAAAATGATCAACAATACAAGCCCTACAATTCACTTTATTAGTCTGAAATTGTCAGATGACTCCTTATAGGAGTTATTGCCCTTAAATGGCAATTTTTTATGAAATTTTCCGTTTTTGTCCTGTAACTTGAAAACTATAGCAGCTAGATTGAAACTGTATATTGCACAAATGATCAGCAATAAAGACCCTACAATTCACTTGATTGGTCTGAAATTGTCAGATGACTCCTTATAGGAGTTATTGCCCTTAAATTGCAATTTTTTATGAAATTTTCCGTTTTTGTCCTGTAACTTAAAAACCATAGCAGCTAGAGCGAAATAATAAATTGCAAAAATGATCAGCAAAAAAGCCCTACAATTCATTTAATTGGTCTGAAATTGTCAGATGACTCCTTATAGGGGTTATTGCCCTTAAATGACAATTTTGTTAAGAAATTTTCCATTTTTGTCCTGTAACTTGAAAACTATAGTAGCTAGATTAAAACTGTAAATTGCACAAATGATCAGCAATAGAAGCCCTACAAATGATTGCTTAGTCCAAAAATTGCAAGATGACTCTTTATAGGAGTTATTGCCCTTTCATTATGAATTTGGACATATGAACAGTTTTTTAATTATAAATTAGTCTATAACACACCTATTAGTAGAGTAAAACTGTAAATTTCTAAAGTACCCTAAAGGACAATGCCTAAAAACCATTTAATTTTCAGAAATTGTGGATGGCACCTTATAGGAGTTATTGTATTTAACAAATTTTTTGAAGAAATGTTTAGTTTTTGCACAGTAACTTAAAAGCTATAACAACTAGACTGAAACTGTTAATTTCAAAAATTTTAATATAGTTTAAGTCATTTGGATTCCAGGTGAGCGATTACAGGCTCCTGGGAGCCTCTAGTTGATAATACCCTATTGTTTAATAACATGTTAAAAAATCCATGATTATTACATCAATGTAGCAACCTTCTTATATTATAGCCTTATTTTGATTGGATACAGTTCGCAGCACGTGAATTATTTACCCCCCCCCCCACACACACACATTAATGAAAGAAAACGTTAATGTTTCTTGTCTCTTTCTTTCGTTTGATAATTTTTTTTACAGTTTTTTTCTTATTGTTGTTTGTTCAGTTTCCGTTCTACTTTACATATACATCTCTAAGAGTTAAATGTGTCGACTATCTTTTTTAAAGATAGTACTTGTGCTTGTATTTACTGGTTAGTGACCCTTACACCATTGCACATTCATTCCCATCATGCAATTATGTTATATTCCAACTAGCATACTGTATATGATGGTTAAGAATCAGAGCCAGTTTTTAACGGACAACATCTTGAATCATCACACATGCGCATTTGACATTCATCTTAAAATATGGAAATGGTTGATATACGCTTTTTGATAGGGGCGGGATCTCAAAACTGTGTTTTTTGCACAATCGTTAAAATTGTTGACAATTATGGACGACCTCTAAACTAATAATATGTCATTTACTCTGTACACATTAAACATATTTATATCTCTCGTAATAAGTACATGTAGTAGAATCATTACATATTTTTTTCAGCAAATGATTTTTTTAAAATTCTATGGATTTTTTTTTGGCCATAAAACAAATGAACATGAACATACAGACAACACGATTTTTTATGTAAACCCAATGAACAAGAACAAGGGCGTAATATTTCTTTGTGGGGCCTCGGTGGCCGAGTGGTCAAGGTAGTTCGTCTACTATTGATCACGTGGTCTGTCAACACTGAGATCGCGGGTTCGATTCTCACTGCTGGCAGGGTGTACTCGACTCCAATCTTAATTGACAAGGATTGCCAGGTCGGGGGGTTTCTCCGCGTTCTCCTGCTTCCTCCCTCTATAAAAACTAGACGCCATGATATTGCGGAAAAATTGCCGAAAGTGGCGTTAAACACCATCAAACAAACAAACATTATTTCTTTGTTTGACATTTTTGTTTTTATACCAAGTCGGATTTTTCCTCAATCAATTAGCTTTCAGTTTGTGTATAAACAGATATTTCTTATGTTTACTATATAAATGGTTAAAGGGAGACAATTTGTGTTTTTGTATTTGGGTAATATCTTACCTTCTATGCGATTTGGCTTCTTTGTTTGCAAAACTTAAATATTGTTAAGAGATTTTTCCTCTATTATTTTCGAGATTAAATGGGTCGAAAAAGCCAAAATTTTATAATTGTTGTATTCTTTTATTTTTTATTATTAGAGTCAGTAGATATCCCCTAATTTGCAAATTATTTGTTTTTACTGTAATCTATTTATAGAGGTCTAGATTCCAAAAGCCAACTGTTTAACGTTTGCCAACAATTGCCAATAATTCTTTCATTGTTTGAATATATGGCAGGCTTTGCATCTTTAAGATTATTGTGGGGTATTCAAGCTTACAAGGATATGAATGTGAAAGATAGGCCGAATTTTACTGCCGTTATAATCCGTTATAAAGTTAGTTTTGTGATTTGTCGGATTAACGGCAGAATTCAGTCCTATTGCTCGTAATGTAGCAAATAAAAAATTCTAACTCCGGTCTATTTATACAAATTCAAACATAATATTCATCTTCTTTACGGCATTTAAGCTTAAGACATTGCAAAACTATCTTGAAACGATCTTTATTGAAGACATTTCTTTTTTTCATCTTAGAGATGCACGTGGAAAATGCTATGTTTTGCCGTATATGGATAATGTGGCCTAATTTTATTATAAATGTGCTAATTTGCATACTATAGCAACCACACCGTGGTAACATGTAAGAATCCAGAAATTTACATATGTATTACCCAAAATGCAACACGCTATTCAGTTTCGGGTTTATCGATGTTTTTCATGTAGTAAATGTAATTAAAAAGAGACACGAATGTCAATTAATACACAACGCTTAGCAGGTTATTACAAACGGCAATAACTATCATCACGTATCAATAATGATCGATTTTAAACACGAAACCGAAAAAAAACATGGTGACACTGTCGAAAGATAGCAAGATCGACCACGTCTGATTGTATATGCAACTTCTTTTGGACATCAAAGTGCCGGGAGTGATTCACTCCCACTCTGCTTCATTACGAGTAATGGAACTAAATTGAATTTAAAATTCGTACCCTCGCCAAAAAAAAAATCGAGGGTACGATTATTCGTTCTATAATATAGTAGAAAGAACTCTTTAATTACTAAATATCTGTCTAGTAAGCACTTCATTAAACAAAATGCTGCAGAAACTTAGAGTTAGAGTATTGTTGTGATAAAATAAACATTATATACTTATAACTGTTAAACATGTTGCAGACATTTAACATCACTTTAATTAATATGGACAGTTCCCAGCCACACAATGTAATTTAATCGTCTATCTAACATTGTTTCTGTAACATACATTAACATATGATTCAGTTTCATTAAAGTCACTTGAACTGAAAACACGCTTGTGTATATATCACGCCCGAGAATATTACATGGTGTCAGGTTCGGGATTTTTTTTGTATCCTTTGTGGATTTACTAATTATATAAATTAATTAATTGGATTAGCTACTAAACTTACCTTTGTGGAATTCTAAACATGGAGCACTTAAAACAGCCTCCAGAAATGGACTTTAATAGAGAAGGAAATATAGCTGAACGTTGGAAAAGGTGGAAACAAACAATGGAACTTTACTTGATGTAGCAATGGCATCAAATGAAGAGGATGAAAAATGCAAAGCTATTTTATACATAATAGGACAAGAGGGAAGAGATATTTTCAACACATTTAATTTTGCGGAAGCAGAAAAAGATAAAGTGAAACCGTTATTTGAAAAGTTTCAAAGATATTGTATTCCCAGAAAGAACATTACTGTTGAAAGATACAAATTCAACACTCGTTTCCAAGGAAAAACAGAAACCATTGACACGTATGTGACAGACCTTAGAAATATGGGTAACAATTGCGAATACGGAGCAATAAAAGATGAACTGATCAGAGACAGAATTGTCTGTGGGACAAACTCTGAAATAGTTAAAGAGAGACTGCTCCGGGAAGATGAATTAACTCTTGAAAAGGCAATACGAATATGTCAAGCCGAAGAAGAATCAAAGAGACAAATCAAAGCGATGTGCGAGACAGAATCTGTACATTCCGTCCGAAAACCAACACATGCGTCAAAAGTAATGAAATTCAAAGGCTACAAAGAATATCAGAAAGAAAACAGCAATCAAGGTAGGAAATCTTTTAATTGTCAAAAGTGTGGGACCAAACACGAGAAGCGAAAATGTCCAGCATTTGGAAAAACCTGCTATAAATGTAGAAAGCAGAATCATTTTCAAAAACAATGTAAATCCAAGAAAGTGTGTGACATTAATGCTAATGAGGAGGGTGACGGCGAACCAGCAACATTCTACGTGGGTACAATAGACAATAAATCATCTGTCAAAACAGACATTAAATCGGATGAATGTTTTGTAACACTTACGATAAACAGCAAACCGACAACTTTCAAGGTTGACACGGGTTCACAGGTCAACATACTGCCAAGGAAAACATTTATAAATAAATACACAAAGGTTAGGCCAAGCAAAGCAAATTTAACAAGTTATTCAGGAAATCGACTAAATGTAGATGACAGATTTAAAGTGCAAAAATCACACTTTGGAATTTTACATCACTGAAACTGATCAGCCTCCGTTGTTAGGATTTAAATCTTCACATGAAATGGGAATTGTGAAAGTAGTTTTAGCTACACAAACTAAGGAATCAAATTTTGTGGAAGAGTTTCCTCAAGTGTTTAGTGGTATAGGTTGCTTAAAAATACCCTACCATATTAAAATTAATGAATCCGTCACACCAGTAGTCAATCCACCCAGGAAAATACCCAATGCTCTGCGTGAAAACTTACGTCAAACGTTACAAAACATGGAACGCACTGGAGTAATCCGTAAAGTGGATGAACCGACTGACTGGGTCAATTCTCTCGTTGTGGTGGAAAAACCGAAATCTGGTAAACTTTGCATTTGTTTAGATCCGAGACATTTGAACACGGCGATTAAGCGTGAACATTTTCAATTACCGACAATAGAGGAAATCACTGCCAGAATGACAGGGGCGAGGTACTTCAGTAAAATGGATGCAAACAATGGATACTGGCAAATAAAACTTGATGAGTCGTCAGAGCTGTTGACAACGTTTAATTCACCATTTGGGCGTTATTGCTTTCGTCCTTTACCTTTTGGTATAAATAGCGCTCAGGAAGTTATCCAGAAACGCATATCTCAGCTATTTGAAAATTTACCTGGTGTCGAGACAGACATCGACGACATCCTGGTATGGGGAAGAACGAAGGAGGAACATGATGAACGACTCAGGTCGACACTGCAACGTTGTGCTGAAGTAGGACTTACACTAAACAAAGACAAGTGTACATTTGGTACCACAGAGGTAAAATATATTGGCCATGTACTGTCAAGTGATGGCGTTAAGCCGGATCCTGATAAGTTCGAAGCAATCGTAAACATGCCTCCACCAAAAGATTGTAAAGGAGTTGAAAGACTGCTTGGGTCAGTAAACTATCTATCGAAATTTATCCCGAATATGTCCGTAAAAACAGAGCCGATCAGGAAACTACTGTTACGAGACGTAGAGTTCAAGTGGGAACACGAACAGGAGCAAGCTTATGCTGAAATAAAGGATGTCTTGACACGGAAACCTGTGCTTTCATACTTTGATGTCACAAAAGATGTAAAAATTAGTTGTGATGCATCAAAATCTGGGTTAGGTGCAGTTTTACTTCAAGACGAAGTACCAGTTGCGTATGCGTCAAGAGCAATGATTGATGCCGAAACACGCTATGCGCAAATTGAAAAGGAACTTTTAGCTGTCTTATTTGGGCTTGAAAGATTTAATATGTATACTTACGGAAAGAAAATAACTGTCGAATCAGATCACAAACCTTTAGAGTCAATACTTAAGAAACCGTTGAGTAATACACCGCCTAGGTTGCAGCGAATGCTTCTTTGATTACAAAGATACGATTTTGTACTACATTACAGACCTGGAAAAGATCTGGTTCTAGCTGATATGCTATCGCGAGCTTACCTGCCGCATACTAAAAATGATGTTTTTCACAATGAACTCGACATGTATGTTCATCAAGTGATAAAACGACTTCCTGTTTCCGATACCAAGCTAGATGAAATTACTGAGTTAACCAAGAGTGACAATGTTATGAGGAAACTGGTCGATCGAATACTGAAGGGATGGCCTGAATCGAAGCATCATGTACCACAAGATATTCGAGACCATTTCGTTCATGCTGATGAATTGTCCTATGTTGATGGAATCGTTCTTCGTGGAGAAAGAATTGTTATTCCAACATCGATGCGATCCGAACTTCTAAAGAAATTACATGAAGGCCATTTTGGCATAGAAAAATGTCAAAAACTGGCACGCGAAACGATGTACTGGCCAAACATGAACACTCAAATTTGTGACTATGTAAAAAATTGCAAAGTTTGTTTGGAGTCAAGAAACAGTCAACAAAAGGAACCTCTTATTCCTTCGGAAATACCAAACTTACCGTTTGAAATGGTAGGAACCGATCTGTTTACGTGGAACAAGACAGAGTATATTATCGTTGCGGACTATTATTCTAAATACTTTGAAATCTCAAAACTTGAAAATACCAAAACATCAACAGTTATCAGTCAAATGAAGTCTATCTTCTCTAGGTTTGGAATACCGAAAGTTGTGCGTTCGGACAATGGACCACAATACTCTTCGTTAGAGTTCAAAACATTTGCACAGAAATGGGGATTCACACATAGAACTTCCAGTCCATATCACAGTCAAGCAAACGGATTTGCAGAACGAATGATACAAACTGCGAAACGCATACTTGACAAATCAAAAAATGATGGTGAAGATCCATATATTGCGATGTTGAACTACAAGAACACTCCGCAAGACAATCTAGGTTCACCGGCTCAATTATTAATGAGTAGACGTCTCCGATCAAAACTACCGCTTACACTGGAAAAGTTGAAATCAAAAGTATCGAATTATTCACAAGTTAAACGTGAGCTTAAGAGAAGACAAAACGTTCAAAAACGATACTTTGACATTAGTGCGAAACCGCTAGATGATCTTAAAGTGGGAGAACGTGTAAGATACCAGAACAATGGTTGTTGGGAACCATGCACTGTCACTAAGAAACTGGATATGCCCAGATCATATGAAGTCAGAAATGATACGGGAGGAGAATACAGAAGAAACAGAAAACATCTCATGAAAACAAATGAACAAGAAAACTCTACAAATAGGATAGAAAATGAACTATCTGAAAATTGTAAACCTTCAATCTTATTGGAAAAAACCGTATACCACACGATCTGGTCGAGAAGTCAAAATTCCAATAAAGTTTACAGATTTTGATATGACAGCCTGAGCTGCAATGCGTGTGCGTGAGGGCAAAATAATCCCTAGCACTCAGGTTCGATAGGCAGGCAGGGCAGTCTACCCTGACCTGGCACTATCACATTTTCGGTTGGTACTCAACAAATCAGTTTACTGTGAAAATATTTATTATTTTCTTTTTGATAATTTGGGTTTTCTGAATTGGATAAAACTGAGTTGTTGTTGGATCACTGTTGTGTGAAGTGTAAAATTTAAATATATAAATAATACTTTTTAGTTTTTCAAATTATTGCATGTTTTGCTTTTTTAAAGTTCAGTCTAAAATTACCGTGACTTAATGACTTTCTTCAGAAGGGAGATGTTGTGATAAAATAAACATTATATACTTATAACTGTTAAACATGTTGCAGACATTTAACATCACTTTAATTAATATGGACAGTTCCCAGCCACACAATGTAATTTAATCGTCTATCTAACATTGTTTCTGTAACATACATTAACATATGATTCAGTTTCATTAAAGTCACTTGAACTGATAACACGCTTGTGTATATATCACGCCCGAGAATATTACAGCTTAATTATAACCCTCAATATGTTTCTTAATGGCATTAGATGTAGTTTTGAGATATATCGTATACATCACACATATTTATCATGGATTAATACATCTTTTATTCATTCTCAAGACGATTGAATTCATTTGTAAGTATTGATTCAATATATTTAATATTATTTTAGGAGAATTCGTATCAAGCAGTACAAAGATAACATTACCTCTAAGAAATCTCTTGGTTTTTTTGCTGTGTGTGATGAACGCTTGTCAGAGTAAGTCAAATTCAAATATTTGAATTTTATACTGCTATAACGCACCAGATACTCAGTTATTTTTAATATCACCTAAGCACTATGCATGCTTACATGTACTTAAATATATAAGTATATATCACACTCTGAAGACTAGCATGCTTCAATTGTCTATCATTATATTTAGCGTTTGTAGCAACATGTTGAAATTCAAACGAATAATTTGTAGATTTTATAGATCGTATCTAATTGTCTGGTGTGCATTTTATACTCTGTACAACACGTCAGAATATCGGACTTTGAAAAAACATTTGAATCCAGACAGTATGATGTACTTTTCTTATTCTTATCATGAACAAGCCTACTCTTTGTAGAGAGCCCTCGGTTGCCGAGTGATTATGGTATGTCTACTATCAATCAGATGGTCTGTCAAAACTGAGGTTGCGGGTTCGAATCTCACAGCAGGCAGGGTGCGCTTGACCAATCTTAATTTAAAAGAAATGTCAGCTTTTATAAATATAAAAATTTATACTGTTAAGTTGGTTATCACATCATGTGTTTCAAACTTTAACATGGTTCAAAATGTTTTTTTTTGACACACAAATCCTTATGATACTTTTCAAAATCCGTGGTATGTTTTACAGATAATAACTTATAATTTCAACAGTTATTGGCTCAGCCTATTCGTGGACAACAAACACTGCCACAACGTTATGGTACTATCGCCTTCGTAAAACAGTTCTCGGATTGAATTATATTATAGTAGCAGCACATATGATTCATGTATGTACAAGCTCCTAAAAAGTGTCTTGTTATTTAACTCTTACATGCAACCAAAATCTTTGAAATTTAATCTGTTTATAACAAATTACATGTAGTTGTAGAAATGTTATTTCTTTCAGATGGTGGTCTTGTGATGCAACTATAAAAATGAGTCTTCAAAGTTTTAACCCATTAATACGACCTTTGACAAGAGGTAAATATTTAATGCATATAAACTTGAGTTTTAAATACTTAATGGAACGATCAATATATTCAATCTGCATTACATTTAAAGCCAAATATGACGCAACAAATTGTCATATATATGCAATGTGTTGACATTTTGTAGAAACGCCTTCTGATCCTAGTCTCAGATATTTCTTTAACGGCACACGTCAAGGAGATTCATACCTTGAAAGTTGTAACATGACGTAAAACAAGATTTTGCAGTCTTATTTTCTCTGTGTTTAATGTGGTACAATTTGACTAAAACATCGGAATGAAACCAAACAACAAACTTTTGTAATTTGTAGGTTCGATTTCTTTAAAAATTGTATCGTTTGTTTGGTGTTTAATGCAAATTTCACCAATGTTTAGCTATATTGTTGCGTCCAGTTTCTATCGGGAAGGAAGCCAGAGTACCTGGAGTAAACCCTAACCTTTAGTAGGAAGACTGACAATCCTTGTCAATTATATTGGAGCGTAACCTGCCCGCATTGATACTCAAACCTGCAATCTTAGTGTTGACAGGCATGTGATTAATAGTAGGTGTACTACCTTTAACAATCGGCTACCCAGGCCCCACTTTCAAACCTCGTTGACACTTTAAATTAATCCCATTTACTCAAAGGAACAGGTGAGCTTTCCTCATCACTTCTGTTCTATACAGATTTCTATACAGTTTATTTCCAAAGCCAATTTGCCAGTTGGAACCAAATTTTGCAGGATTGGTTATTAGGTGGTTCGTAACAAGATGGATTTTTTGTGGTGCTGATATTTAACATGGCTGCGAAGGGCAATTAATGTGTCCTAATATTTAAGAAATCCCTGACGCACAACTTTGCAAATTGATTTGTGATATTGTGGAAATTTACCTCAAATAGCCCTTAACTTGTGTTTGAGTTTTCGAAATTCAAAATGATACTCAACATGAGACTTAAGACCATATGGAAAAATCCTATTCTCAGAAATTATCTAAAATATTAAAATCAATTGGGAAGAAATAAAGCCATTATAGTGCTCTTTTTAGTTTTTATTGCACATTTTTTAGTTTTTTAGTTTTTTTTAATTCAGAATGGCTGCCAGTGGTGCGTTTTGATCATTGCTCTGATATTATCCTAATTGAATTGTAATATTGAAGAATTGTAATCTAAATGTTGCTTTACAATTTTTCAGTTTTTGGTGCCTATCCAGGCCAAGGTGGAAAATGGCTGAAACTTAACAAAGGATCTTTTTTCTTAAAATCGAAATTTGATGAAATACTCATTTATTAAAAACAGATTGTATTTGTTTTGGTTGTGTGACAGGCTTTTAAGAGCCATGGGTTTCATTTAAGCACTGTATGTGATGTTTAAGGTTTTTTGAGTTTTACAATTGTTCAACTCGGTTCATCTGGTTACAATTGTTCTGTGTCAGTCTTTGGGATAATGAGACAAAAGACGAAGCACACTAGTAAATGACAACATACGTCATAAGTAACCTGCTTAGACAAACTAAAAATATCTCAACACCATCAAAAATATCGTTTGTTCTGTAGATGTATTATACCCCCTATTTTCAATGGCATATGTATTTTTGCTCACAAAAAGGGAACGCTAGGTGAGCTTTTGCATCACTTTTCGTGCGTCGCTTTTTCAATAGATTATCACAAAAATTGGTACACATAATGTCTGTGATGTCTTGAACAAAGACTACTCATTTTGTTTTTCATCGTGTAAAAGTTAGACTTGGTTCTAGTTAGCTGGATTTACCAACTACACTTCTTACTTTATTCAGACACTTTGCTGTATTATTGGCAAAACTTTTCTACTTGTTTCCTTGAAAATTTAAGGCTTTTTTGCAAAGATTCCTTTTATACTGTTTCGAACTTCAGAAGTGATTATTGTTATACATTACTAAGCCCAAGCTCCAAGCCAAATAAAGTGTTATTTAATAAAAATCCGCCTATAAGACTGACCAAAATGT
Organism: Limnoperna fortunei; assembly: GCA_944474755.1. Lineage (NCBI taxonomy): Eukaryota > Metazoa > Mollusca > Bivalvia > Mytilida > Modiolidae > Limnoperna > Limnoperna fortunei. The sequence continues at coordinate 101,041,990 of OX104114.1, read as the reverse complement.
CAAGCCAAGATCTTGGAAATGGTAGACGATTCTTTTTTTTATGGTCATCTATTAACCAGCTCATCGAGAGAGACTTTTTAGAGTAAGGAAAAACCTTGTAAACCACGGTTAGAATTGTTACTTTTTTTTCTTTGTTTTTTTTATTACTGGTATCATATTATAGAAATACTTAACTATTTTGAAGAACGTGTTTCGAGGATAAGAAGTATATCGTTATCTATATAAAAAGAACTTGCTATTTCGAGATCTCGATAAAAAATATATCGTTATCATAAAATCTCAATAAAAAAAATAGGGGATTGTTATCTCGAGACAACTAAACTGTTATGCCGCTATCTCGATAAAACGAAATTTTCATATCATTTTCTCGGTTTATTATATCGAGAGCTCGATTTTTTATTCACAAAACCATATTTACACTTTACGATGCATTGTCTGTTTCCGCCAATTAAAAATATTTTTCTTACTGTTTATGTTCCCTAAAGGGTTTCGTAGTTTCTTGAAATCAACTATTTTGATACTGAATTATAAAACTATTGTCAATTATTTTCTTTAGAGATTCACCACAAATTTAATCCACAAGAAAGTGACTGGGGATTTGCCTGCTACATATTATGGGATGTAAGTACCGGTAATTGAAACGTGTAAATTTTTTTTCTAAATATAAGGTTACTGATGCAAACACAGGGTAACAGAACACGTGGTCAGTCAGATCATTACAATCATAAATATTTCAAAATTTAAAATTTGTTTCATCGCAAATAGTACAGTTAAGTTAACCGTTATTTATTTATTTATTTATTTCAAGTGAAAACATATTATCAGTTTTTCTGTAAAATAAAACTTTTAATTCTGTTTCACTAAAACTGATATTATATTTAATTTTCCTATCTATTTGACACAATTGCACGTTCAAATAGAACAATAATTAATATCCGTCTTCAAGCACGCTTGCCATTTATCATTTAAAAAATGATAAAGACGCATGTGAAACATTATACATTTATCGACTTTGATAAAGGTTAATAGGTGGTTTTATCAACCCTGAAAAAATTATATCCACCGAGCCAACGGCGAGTGTGGATATTATTTTTAAGGGTTCATAAAACCAGGTATTAACCTATATAAAAGTCGATGAATGTTTTATAATATGACTGTTATTACTTTTACACTGGAAGTCTCTAATAAATTGAAGGATAACAATAAAAATTGATTTCAACAATAACAACAGTAAACCATCACATTTTAAATTGAAAGAAATTAACATTTTCCCATTGAAATTTATAGTAATATTATATAAATTATAAAAAATTGGCAAAAACGATCCTGCTATGGACAGTTGCAAACCTTGTCTGGTGCTGCTCGTCATCCATTTTAAAACAACGTCAACAAATAGAATGTTTGAAAAGAATGATTTTGACTGGCTGATGTTTTTAATTTAACTAAGCAAATAAATGCTTGTTTCTTATTTTTGATTTATTTCTGTTTTTTAACAACTGGAAAGTGATAAATATTCAATTTTTAGCTACTCAAAAGTCAAAACTTTTATATCAGTCTATTTTATCAACTTTGAGGTTATCACACTGTCTGCACAATACTTTTTTAGCTACAATAATGTAGCTCCTTTTTTATGGACGGAGCTACAAAGAGGTCCCCTTACTCGTAAAGATCAACCGGTAACTCTTTCCAATTAATTTCTCTTTTTAAAACAGCATTCATGCTTTCTGAAAGATTATTTGTTATACATTCATTGAATAAGGGTCGAACATGCCTGGATATTTATCTATGATCCATTTTCCTGAATGATTTTGAATTGACGATTTAACAAATTTAGTATAATGTTCAAGTACTTTAGGAGACCAATAAGCAGTTAAATTTGATTCTATTTCCAAAATTGTTCTTCACTGTCTGCCTTTAACATTTTATCTAAGTGGTCAACGTGAACTTTTATACTGTCCGACTGAACTTTACCGTTTAGCCAGAATTTTTAAGACATAAACCTACATACACCAAGCTAAATGATCAAAGTATATTAAACAATATCGTTTTTGTTTAGAATAAAAGGTGTTTATTTGGATATTAAGTTCGACCATTGATGTTCCTTTTGTGTCCCAATACAAACAAAATATCTCATATTGTTATAAGAGTAATAACATTAATTATAACTTAATTAAAAAAATTTCTCTCGATTATCATATATGACGTTAATTATAACCCATATCGTAATTTAATTATACGATACCAATCAATTTTACTTGTGTAAACACTTTAATTAGGAGAAATCTGTTAAGTTTGATGAATTTTTCCTCGACAAGGATCGCTTCCGGTTAACTTTTATATACTTTGTCGTTAATCCAAATTTAAAAGTTATATATCATTTTATAGCTAATGCTGAGGGGAACACGAGGCCCTATTCAAATTGTGACCGGGTTATGAGTTCTTTGAGATATTATATTTCAAAGTTTAAATTCGAACTTTTGCTTTTGCTACCATACTTGCGTCCGGCGATCTTTTCTATACTTTCCTTTCATTTATTTCTTATAGACTATACATCATTTTGAAGCTAAATGAATGACCTGGGCCAAACACTAATAGTTTTTTGACCCGGGTGAAGCATTTAGGAGAAATCTGAGTTCCAATGTGAAAATTTGATGTAGTGACAATCGCACAAATTTCACTTCCGGTCAACTTTTAGGTACTTTATTAAAATTTATTTGCAATAAACTATATATCATCATAAAGATCTTTTAAATACCTCCCAGAGGCACTTTTAATTTTTATTCTATGTTAAGCCGTTAAAAAGTTATGAACAAAAATATATGTGTTTTATACTTCCGGCTTTTCCATTTCCGCGGTTTAGACCCTCCCAGCAAAAACACTCTTGGGATTTACACTTATTTTCCGCTATTTGACCGCTGTCTTTATTTAATAAATATGTTTTCTTTCCTCCGCCGTTCATCTGGCATGTCTACAATGTCTAATTAAATAATTTTAACACTTTTTCGTAATCGTGGCATTGTTGACATAATTAAAATTGTGGAGTGTATAATTTCGGAATCGTATCGGTAAAATTTGTAAAATGGGGACATAATCATAATGCAATGAATACAGTTGAAATCCTCCGGAATGATATTTTTTACCAAATCCATTCGGATATTATCAAAATTAAGCACTTCCGGAATTCATGTTTTGTCAACAATGCCATGATTACGAATAAAGTGATAAAACTAACACTACAAACACCAAAACCTTAATTTCCTAGCCAAAACCTTAATTTCATAGTCAAAACCTTAATTTTGTAAGAGTTGACTGTAAAATTAAGTGTTCTTTTTTTAAATTAAGGGTGTGTGACGGGGAAATTAAGGTTTTGACGCGGAGATTAAGGTTTTTACTCGGAGATTAAGGTTTTTTGTGGATTGGACCCCTGGGTCGATTTCAATGACCTCGGGCAATGTTGTTGATAACAATCATGTACTATACTGTAGATCTCTATCAATTTGTCTGTGGCTATAACTTTATCAATGTATACAATTATTTTTTGTCCAAATAAATTCAGATCATGTGCAAAAAATTAAAAATATTACAATGCACGAACATGAATGCATTTCCTGTCAACTTTTCATAACGAGAGGTATTATTCATTGCACAATTGTTTAATAACATAAAAGTTATGTATTTCGTAAGGTACTGAGATTGTTTTATAAATATTGCAATATAACATTTACATTTGAAGATCAGGAGGTAATTTAATTTTATTACAATAAATACGTTACCATCATAAATTTAGATATTTTCCCTATTCGCAGCTTGTGAACCGGAAACACAAACAAATACCCTTTGAGACAACCCCCATTCCCACCTGGCGCATGTGCAACCATAATCTCCATCATTTTTTCCGGTTCTTTGAACCAAGCAGCACGTGAATTATTTTGTTGACGGTCCAAAGCCTGTTACATAGGAAACTTATTTTTTAAGATTTGTGTTTATTATTGGAGTGAAAACTGTAATATTATTGCTTTTGTTTCATTTTGTTACTTTGTTCAGGTTGCACATGAACAAAGTTAAAGTCTCGACTTACGTCTATACAGTACACTTACTCTATCAGTCTACACGGCGGACGGTTATCCCTTTAGCTTTCTATTATTACATAGGAAGAGTTTTGGGATAAATGTTGCATAGTTAAAACGAAACGTCTTCGAACCAACAGACATTAGTATGTTTGTTTCCGGTCAAACGTGTTTGTTTCCGGTTGCGGTTCTTTATTTACGTAATGAACTTCCATTTCCGTTAGAAAATATTTTTGTTTTCTTCTGTCTGGTAAAGTTACCAGACTGAAGTTCATGTAAGTATTACACTTCTCAATCACTACATAAAACATTTATTGTTTTCTTTGGTCGGGTAAAGTTACCGGACTGATTTCATGTAAGTAATTTTACATTTCCACTTAGCCTACCATGTGCTGTCGGAGGCAAACAGTTTACACGTACAATGTCAATGGTTGACACTGTGGTAAGGTCTGTGTGGTATAAATTTTTTCCCATTGGCATGAGGAATAATTCTTTTGCCAGGGTAACCTACTTTGTTTCAGGGCCATTATTTAAATTTATTTTGTTTTTAAATTTAATAGTGGTATGTTATAATAAAATAATTATAAGTATTGATAATATAATTATTTGTTATAAATTTATTAATCAATTTAATAATTATATGAAATAATATATTGGTAGGTATTTTGATCTTTCTCTTCCTAATGGTTGGTTTCATCTCTAGTCCTTCCCAGGTAAGTATTTAACCAGAGGATATCAATATCCATGGTTTTCTTTTTGGGAAGGATAAAGCTTATTTGGCTTTATAAGGTTTGAAATCATTTGATTCCTTCTCAAAGTCTTGCTTTCAGTCAGGAAAATCTCATGACTGTTGTCCTCAGTTTCTACATATGGCTGAACATTGTATGGCAGCTAGTAGTAATTGACTGAAGGACAAAGGCGAGTAATTCTTTGAGTTTTCTGGTCACATTTTCTGCAAGTTAATGGTAAGCTAAGGGCCTCGCTTATGTTTTTGTTAGGAACCCTTGCTTACTTTTCATTCTCCGAGATTTTGTAAATACTCAGTCTTGGATGTCTTGCATATTTCTAGGGAAGAGATTTTTTCTGTTGATCATTGATCTTAATGGACTCTGTCATATAATTGGCTTTGACGTTGGTCCTCTGTGCTCCTTATTGCAAGTTGATGGTAGTCTAGGGGCCTTACAGTGTCTGTTGTTTGGCACCCTTCTATTTATCAAGAGATTTGAGAATTTTGATAATCCTCCGTCTCTAGGCTTGTAGGAGTTCTTGTTATGACTAGGGTTCAGTACCTAGTTCCTATTGTGGAAAGAGGTCAGCTAATCCTAGTTCTACTTTTTGGGTTTCCTTGGTAAACTTCAAATAGAAGGAAACAAGGTCCACCCAATGAAGTCTTGTGTTGTTTCTTGGGATGGTAGGAGAAAATTGTCCACTTCTAAGTGAGTCATGTTCCTCCTCTAGCATTCCTCAGGGTTCAGTACCTAGTTCCTATTGTGGAAAGAGGTCAGCTAATCCTAGTTCTACTTTTTGGGTTTCCTTGGTAAACTTCAAATAGAAGGAAACAAGGTCCACCCAATGAAGTCTTGTGTTGTTTCTTGGGATGGTAGGAGAAAATTGTCCACTTCTAAGTGAGTCATGTTCCTCCTCTAGCATTCCTCAGGATTCAGTACCTAGTTCCTATTGTGGAAAGAGGTCAGCTAATCCTAGTTCTACTTTTTGGGTTTCCTTGGTAAACTTCAAATAGAAGGAAACAAGGTCCACCCAATGAAGTCTTGTGTTGTTTCTTGGGATGGTAGGAGAAAATTGTCCACTTCTAAGTGAGTCATGTTCCTCCTCTAGCATTCCTCAGGGTTCAGTACCTAGTTCCTATTGTGGAAAGAGGTCAGCTAATCCTAGTTCTTCTTTTTGGGTTTCCTGGGTAAACTTCAAATAGAAAGAAACAAGGTCCACCCAATGATGAAGTCTTGTGTTTCTTTGGATGGTAGGAGAAAATTGTCCACTTCTTAGTGAGTCATGTTCCTCCTCTGCCATTTTTCAGGGTTTAGTACCTCGTTCTTATTAGATAGAGGTCAGTTAATCCTAGTTCTTCAGTTTGGGTTCCCTTGGTAAACTTCAAATAGAAGGAAACTAGATCCACCCAATGTTTCTTTGTGTGGTTGGAGAAAATTGTCCACTTCTTAGTGAGTCATGTTCCTCCTCTGCCATTTCTAAAGGTTTCAGTGCCTCGTTCCTAATGTGGAAAGAGGTCAACTAATCCTAGTTCTTCTCTTTGGGTCCCCTTGGTAAACTTCAAATAGAAGGAAACAAGGTCCACCCAGTGGTGAAGCCTTTTATTGTTTCTTTAGATGGTAGGAGAAATCTGTCCACTTCTCAGTGAGTCATGTTCCTCCTCTGTCTTTTCTCAGGGTTCAGTACCTCATTCCTTTTGTGGAAAGAGGTCAGCTAATCCTGCTTCTTCTTCAGTTTGGTAAACTTCGTTAAGGACTAAACAAGGAATATGCAATGGGGACGTTTTATGTTCAGTCTGTTCTTTGGATAGTAGGAGAAACTTGTCCACTTTTCAGTGAATCATGTTCCTTCTTTGCCTATCCTCGGTTTTCAATATCTCATTCTCTTTTTGGGAAAGAGATAGTGATTCCTACTTCTTCTGTTTGAGTTCCTTTGGACAATCTTCATACAGAAGTTTTCGAGGTTCACCCATTGCTGAAGTTTTTAATCTGCAATCTATTTTATATTAAGAGGAATATGTCCACATCTTGGTGAGTCACTTTCCTCTTCTGCCAATCCCTGGGGTTCAGTACCTCCTTTTTTGGTATAGAAAGGTTAACTGTTCCTAGTTTTTCTCGATCTTCATCTACTGGCATTAAGCCCTTAGTTGTGAAGTGTGAGATACCTTGGAAATTATGTGCCCCTCCTTCAGTACTATCCCATTGGAATAGGTCTGGTTTACCACTCCTCTTCCTGGGTTTTAGGGGGGGGGGCAGGTTGTCCCACTTTCTCCCTTAGTGGAAACTAGTTAGGAAGACTACTTGTTTCTATCAGTACTATGGAGGGCACAGGAACTATTTTTTCTGTCTTTAGTTCCTCTGTTTTCTTCCAAGACAGAAGATTCTTTCTAGAATCAACTGTTTTAGGATAATATTGGGATTTGGCATCAAAAAGGTGTGTTGTAGTACTAAGTTCCACCAATCTCTGCAGGTTTTTTATTCCCTTCAGTTTTGGTTCTCAAAACAATGAGAAGATGAGACCTATTCTGGACCTTTTGGTCCTGAATCAGGTTTATCGGATTATCTTTTCTCCCTGGGTTGTGGACTGTTTCAAACCTGTATTGCTGTATCAGTTTTGTTCAGTTTTTGCAAGACTTTCAGACTTTGGTGGTTCTTCTGCACACCTAGTTTATTCAGGTTCACTGTTTCTTATAGTCATGTACAGTGCCACTGTAGTGACTTATTATAAGAATCAACATTTGAACTTTTTCTCCTTTGTAGGGAAAGATCTTTTTTGCAAGAGTATTGGACAGTCCACAGAAGTCCTTCTAAGACTCTAAAATGGATTATCTGTTGTTCTTGGGTTGAATCCAAACTATTTGTTTATTTATCAACCCTTTTCTTACAGATATATGATTTTTCATGTATACTGTTCATGAAAAATCTTTTTGTACCCTCCTCTATTAAGAGTTGAATTTCAGCAATTGCTGATGTATTGACTTGGTTTGAGGTCGGGTTCTTTAAAGAAACAGTTTTTTTGCCGCTGTTATAAACTGTTTCGTGTAATGTTCCAAACAAGGACTACTGGTACATGTGTACCTCCTTGGGATTTGGATTTTTGTTAGTGGCCTTAACTTTTGTTTGTAGAAGTCATTTTCATTTGCATTTTTTGTTTCTCTGAATCTTGTATGTGAATTACATCATACAAGTCGAGAATTACAATAACAGACTCCTTTTCCTAGCCAAGATTCAACTTGCAGGAAAAGTCTATGACACTGTCACCTTTCTGACCTTACCTCAGAGGTAAAATTGTATGTAGGTGATAAGAGTTTTTTCCAATTAGAATCTAGCTGAAGTATTTGTCTAGGTTTTCTAGCTTGAGAAAACCTTGCTTTTACCCGTCTTTATCCCATTTAAGAAGGGAATTCGGGTTTATTTCTGCTAAAGGTTTTCTACTTGGATTTGTTAAAACTTTCATAGTTTTTTAAGTCTGCTTCTCAAACTCTCTCAAGCTTCTAGTTAAGGTTCATTGAACTTAGAGCGTTAACCTCCTCCTGGTATATTGCTAATCTTCCATATTTGAGGTTTTGAAGGTTGGTTAATGACGGTCAGTTAGTACGTTTTAACCACTTCTTACGCTCTATACCCTGTTTTGTGACAACCTTTTGCTTCGGACCAGTACCAGCAGGTAATGCACATGGTTCCCCAATTTTCAGGGGTATTCAGCATTACGTTAAATTCAGTTAATATCTAAATTTATGATGGTAACGTATTTATTGTAATAAAAACTCAATTTTTAGAATTAAAATTTGGTTTTGTAAAATAAATACTTACCATCATAAATTAAAGGTCCCTCCCACCTCCCCTTCATCCCCCCTCTGGGAACTGTCTGCTCGGTTCACAGAAAAATGATGGAGATTATGGTTGCACATGCGCCAGGTGGGAATGGGGGTTGTCTCAAAGGGTATTTGTTTGTGTTTCCGGTTCACAAGCTGCGAATAGGGAAAATATCTAAATTTATGATGGTAAGTATTTATTTTACAAAACCAAATTTTAATTCTAAAAATTGAGTTTTACAAGAAATTTCGCCGATCGTAGATTCAAGACACATCCGCCATATTGTTTACCTGTATCGAATATGAAAAGAATAAAGGACGGATGTTACTCAAGTATTTGTTTTGACCGTTGTTTTTAATTACTTTGTTTTCTTTTTGTTTCCACAACATTTTTCACGGTAAGTTTGTGTAAATTTAAATTTAAATTTTGTTTCCTGTTTCATGTTCTGTTCGTTTTGCTGTGTTCTTTTTAAATCTGTTGCTGTTTAAAATTGTTTAATTTATTTTTGCCTTATTATTACGTTGGTGCTGAAGGTCGTTTTATTTTTTACAATTTTATTTGCGTAACTGTTCTATTGTCAGCGGTGGCTTTAAAATGAAAATGTGTTTATTAATGATTACTTAAATATTAAATAATTATAAGTAAATAATTTCTTTGTTGTTCCTCCATACGTAATAAGTTCAATGCTACGTCAAGGTACTGTAAAAAGTTTAATTCTATTATATATATAACTTGGTTTCTGGAATTTTGTTATCATTATTTTACAGGTTTAAATATTTTTAGTTACCGACTTAATGTTGGTGTATTGTAAAAGCGATGCGTGGTAAAGGGGCACGTGCACGGAAGTTAAACAGAAAATGTAAAATGCATTTTATTGCGAACTAAATTGCACGTAAACAAAATATTAAAAAATCTTTTTTGTGACTTGTTCTTTCTTATTACCTTTAGAAGCTCCGAATTTAATTTGAACGGGAAACATCAAAAATGTTATTTTGAATTTTTGGTAGTTCTGGTCGGAAAAAAATGCACGCAAAATAAGCAATAAAGATTACGAGAGCCAAAGTTGTGCACACCGGCTGAAAAAAAGATTACGTTGCACGAAAATACCCAAATACCACCAATAGACAGTATTTATGAAATTTTATAAAGTACACATAACATTTGGTCATTTTATTATTTTTTAATAAAACCGCAAAATCATTTGTAATGAATTTACTCCTTGGCTATTGCTTCGTCATCAATCTGTTGGATATAGTTACGTTATAATATCAGCAGGTGTCCATCTAATCGGACAATTATAACTATAGTTATTTATAGGAGTTATTTTTTATTTTGTGAAGAAGGTAGAAATTTTCAATGATGTTGTGAAGGAAAACAAACGTAAATTATCAGTTGAACCCTAATTGAGCTTATATAAATGATATTTCTTTTTTTTATGAAAAAGTAAACATATTTTCCTCTTGTACCCAGTGTGAGGTAATGTATTCGTAGTGGCGAGAATTCCAAACTGTTTTAAAAATGTTAAGCATCTTCTTACTTGAAGCAGATAAATAATACTATAAAATCCAGAATGGCTATAGTATTGACTAAATCGTATGAGCGAAACAAAGACTGACTTTTTTATGAATGCGAGATTTTGCTTTGAAATACTACAAGCGTGTTTTACATCGCGCGCGCATCTAGAACAGAATTCAGAACGGGTAATAAAATCACTTTAACATTGACATTTGAGTCGCGTCATTTTTCAAAATGGACAAGACTCAAGAGTCTTTTAGCTTTGTTGTCTATAATTAAACGCATTTGTAACGAACGGATTTTCTTTCCGCGCTACGACTAAACTGTGCTAAAAATATTGAACATCCAACAAGGATTCAACATCGGAGTCTGGAAGTAATCTATTTTATTTACGGATTTTACAATTTATAGATCAACATAGACAAACACGTGACGTATGTACTTACAGATGGCGTCGGGGTGAAAATGACTGTGTGGTGAAACATGTACAATTAGTATATTGTAAATATACAATATACGTACACTTGACTTGGGAGACTTTTTAACGTCCTGCACTGACAACCTTATGCCCCTGGTCGGACGAAATATTCTTACAATGTCAAAAAATATATTCAATTTATTTGCATCAGCCTTTGAAACGGGTTTAAATGCGAGGCTCTGTCAGATACTGCTCATAAAAACTATTTCACATCTTGCAATATGTATTTTTTACACAAAAATATTGTTTTGTTTAATTGGTGTATCATGGCGTCCGTTTTTATTGGGAGAGGAAGCCGGAGTACCAGGAGAAAACTCCCGACCTGCGGTAGGAAAACTGTCAATCCTTGTCAATTAAGATTGGAATCGAGTACACCCTGCCCGCAGTGAGACTCGAACCCGCAACCTCAGTGTTGATAGACCACGTGATCAATAGTAGACAGACGAACTACTTTAACCACTCGGCCACCGAGGCCCCAAAAATATTGTTTTCTTGTCAATTTTGTAGTTTTATAAGGTGTTCTTGGGTGTTCTTGGGTATTCTTGTTTATTTCTACAGACCCGTCTAGAAAGACCTCATGAGGTAATATACTTATATTTCTTTTCTGCTTTAAATCCTGATTGTGAAATATAACTGATTCAGTGATTTTGTCGGAAAATACCATATCGTATCAGAATATCATATCAGTCGATTTATTTGTATGTCCTATCATTGTCCAAAAATATTTGTTAATCGTCAGTACTCATTTTCTTCTATAAAGTTAACACACATTTTTTTATGAGTACTCTATGAGTGGACTACAAATAATGGCATACGATTTGACAGATTTTAACGCGAAATCCCTTCTGTTGAAAAATGAGTTTTGCTGACTACATTGACATGACTTTTCTTGTATCTAGTTTGTTATTATTAATAAAATGATATCAATCATAAATTGCTTAAATTTGATAACTTCTGTTTTAATTACTTTCACACAAGGTTTCCGCAAACACATAATGATCTCGATACAATTATGCAATTATCTTCGGTTGAGTGAACACATTACACAGGTGACCGATAATAAAAATAAAAAAGCGGCACGTGCCGATAAAAATGCAAATATATCTAAAACTACAAAATAAAAAAAAATACGAAACTTGGCAAAAACTTCATTAATGCATTATTCTTTGATAGTATTTGTTGTTTGTGTTGATTACTGTTAATCTTCATGTTGTTAGTGCACTTTTCTCCTTGTTAGTGCACTAACTGGTAGTATGCGGTATTTCTACACACCGCTTTTTAATGCAGTGCCGTTTAACAACTTGAAATTAAGACGTCAGTATTCGTATCAGTTCGCACATGCTCATTTTTTATAAAGTTGTTTATGTTCTTAGTAAGCAATATTTAATGTAAACATTATTTTATTGATAAATGCATAGTTCACAATACATGTAGGTACCGTCCGACCAAGGGCATTAAGTTGTCGGTGTAGGACGTAAAAAACTCCCCAAGTCAAGTCATACATGTAGGTATAATACAAGTTGGGATTAGAAAAAAAGTGCTACAAGCACTTTTATAAATTCTTCTCCCAGTATATAAGAAAATACATAGTAGAAATATTTCGTCTGGTAAAACAACTTTTTCGCCGTCAGCGCAATAAGTGCTTTTGCAATTGGTAGTGTCCTGGGTTTACTAAGGCAATAAAAAGCTAGGCGCCATGATATAGCTGAAAAATTGCTAAAACTGGCGTCAATAGTTATTCAAACAAAAAAACAAAATTGTTTTTTGAAGCGCAATGATAAATACAGTTCGACTTGTACATATCCCCCTCACATATCCCGGATCGGTAAAAAACGTACAAGTGCATATATATGCTACAGCTGAAATACATTTTAAGAAAATAGATACTTTATTCGAAAACAATTGTAACAAGAGACAAATATAATTCTCGTGCAACATAATATATCTTAAAGTACACACTATCATACAACATTAAAGATATAATCAGTACACACGTAAACACGTCTCTGCTGTAAAAATAATGGTTTGTTGGAGTAAAATGCAGGTAAATACAGCGAAAGATAATTCTTGTCGTATTTCAGTAGACACTTCTCTCCTGTAAAAATCATGCTTTATTATAGTAAAATGCAGTCCTTTGTAAGAAAAAACTTGTAATCCTCTTATTTCATTTTGGTGACCAGAGGTACGAAACTGTCAACTGTCACTGACAAAATTTGAGAATTGAGAGGTTGAGAAAATAAATTCACTACATATTGACGCTGCAATTTATTATGTAAATCTTAAACACAATGTTGGTAAACTAAATAAGTGTTGAAGTGGTCATAAATAAACTATCATTTAAAAGTCATTATAAATAACAATTGCAAAAACGATTTAACTAAAAGGAATTCCCCCAACAACACAGAAATTATTTATTTTAATTATTTAATATTTGAGTAATCATTAATAAAACAGTTTCATTTTAAAGCCACCGCTGACAGCAGTTAAACAAATAAAATTATAAAATCGACGACATTAACACCAACGTAAAAATAAAGAACAATAAAATTATAAAAAAAATTTAAAACAGCAATAACTGCTAAAAGAACAAACCAAAACGAAACAAAAACATTTTTAAACAGTAAACAAAATTTAAATAACTTAAACTTACCATTAAACCTGTAGTAAAAATACAAAGTAATTAGAAACAAAGTTCATAAACAAACACTTTAGAAACATCCGTCCTTTATTCTTTTAATATTCGTTACAGGTAAACAATATGGCGGATGTGTATTGAATTTCCGATCGGCGACGTTTCTTGTAAATTAAATTACCTTCTGATCTTCAAATGTAAATGTTATATTGCAATATATATAAAACAATCTCAGTAACTTACGAAATACATAACTTTTATTAAACAATTTTGCAATGAATAATACCTCTCGTTATGAAAAGTTGACAGGAAATGCATTCATGTTCGTGCATTGTAATATTTTTAATTTGTTGCACACGATCTTCAAATGTAAATGTTATATTGCAATATATATAAAACAATCTCAGTAACTTACGAAATACATAACTTTTATTAAACAATTTTGCAATGAATAATACCTCTCGTTATGAAAAGTTGACAGGAAATGCATTCATGTTCGTGCATTGTAATATTTTTAATTTGTTGCACATGATCTGAATTTATTTGGACAAAAAATATTGTATACATTAATAAAGTTATAGCCACAGAAAAATTGATAGAGATCTACAGTATAGTACATGATTGTTATCAACAACATTGCCCGAGGTCATTGAAATCGACCCATGGTCCAATCCACAAAAAACCTTAATCTCCGAGTAAAAACCTTAATCTCCGCGTCAAAACCTTAATTTCCCCGTCACACCCTTAATTTAAAAAAAGAACACTTAATTTTACAGTCAACTCTTAAAAAATTAATGTTTTGACTAGGAAATTTAGGTTTTGGTGTTTGTAGTGTAACGAATGCGGTGTTTTGGAAATACAAAAGTATGTAGCAAACCAGGGAAACAGTTTAATTGCTTATAATATGCATAAAACCCCCGGGTGTAAATCACTCCCGGGCTGCTCCATTACGAGTAATGGGACCGCTTTGTATCTCCGTCCATAAAAAAGAAAGGAGCTACATTATTGTAGCTAAATACTTTTCATGATAAACTGGGTCAATCAAAACCAAGATAAATGATAGTCATATAATAATAGTTATTTTTACTTTTGTAATAAATACCTTTGTGATATTTTTACAAGGAACAAATAGCGTGGTAGTATTATGCATACACATAAGACAAGGCGTAATAAACAGTCATAGTAATAACAGTACCCACTGTCTTTGTTCTATCATATATGTCTCATCGATGCCTCTGCTGGTGGACTGTTAGTCCCCGAGGGTATCACCAGCCCAGTAGTCACACTTCGGTGCTGACAGGAAAATCATTGATTCTGACAGTGATAGTCAGTTGCTAAATTTACTGACTAGAAATTTCAGAAAATATTTTAATTCTAAGGTTTTTTCTATTTCAAGGTGTAGATAGCCTTAGCCGGATTTGATATAACTTTTTGGAATTTTGGTGATAAAAGCTCTACAACATCTTAGTTATTTGGATTTTTACATATTGTTTGGGTTTGAGCGCCATTGATGAGTCTTGATTAGCATGATTAGAGGAAACGCGCGTCTGGCGAAGAAAAAACTTTTTGTGAACCTTGGTATCTTTGACGACATTTTATATATATATAAACGCATATAATACTACTTAACGAAACATTCGTTTCTTTGTAAAAATTATTAAATTGTATGTATTTGTCAAAAACTGACCGATATCTACATATAATTAATTGAAAGATTTTGGATTGGACTGACCTTTTTGATCATTCACGTTTACCAAGGTTATACTATGTTGATATTTTGGACTAATGTATTCATTTGAGATCTGTCACAAATAAGTCTGCAGTCATTAATCCGTTACCAATCAGTTATCAATAATTCAGAATGTTGTTTTTAAGTATGCTAGTGAAATATTGAGCTGTATTTGTACAGATAAAGATATAGATAAAGTATATTTTAAAGATACCTTTTAAGCAGAAATATTCCCTTCATCCCATTGTATTCTTGCTTAGAAATAAAATCTATCTGCGTCAAAATGTATTGTATGCTTAATTATGCATTTTTGTTTTATTTTTTTGGTTTTTTCCAGTTTGCTTTAGTATTACTGCACAATCCCGGTTGTCGCGATACTTTTAAAAGATATTTAATATTAGATTCTTTGAAATCTTAATTAATGCTTACATTGTATTTCTTCAAAACACTCATACCATGCATTCTGATGAAGGTATTTGGAAAATGATATGGAGAGGAGGAAAAAGTATTCTCTCAAATAAAATTTAGAATTTACTATTCTGGATCATATAATACTTAAACCCTGTCGCATGAGCAAACTGTATATTTGTTGAATATTTATTCCCCAACCTGCCCAAAGACAAACATGACTTATTGAAAGACTAAAAAACATTTGAATCAACTTGATTCTTACTTTCCAAAATTTATTGGTGGCGATTTTGATTGTACTACTAATCCGTCCTTTCGTCGGAGAGAAAAATATGAACCCAACCCCCATTCTTGTAATGAATTTTAAAACATTTTAAACATGTCAAATTAATAGATATGTTTCGTAATATTCAATCGTACATTCAAATATTTTCTTGGCCGAGAAATGACGGCGTCGCAGCAAATGATCGACTTTATATTTTAATTATATTCAATTAATCGGAATAATATCCTTAGAAATTAAACAATACATATTTTGATCATGATTATGTTATTTTATTTACTTAAAAATACAAGGTAAACACCAATTTGTGATTGGTGTCTAAAACACTTTCTTGTAGATAATAAATCGTATGTTGATATGATTAGTAACGTCTGGATTTCATGTCGATTAAAGAAATCCGAGTTTTAATGTATTCAAGAGTGGTGGGATTCTTGTTGATACAAAGTCAAGGAAATTTAAGAATTTTCCATTAAAAAGAATAATGATTTTAAAAGTAAAGTTGATAGTTTGCAATACGATATTCATTTATTACAATTAAATATTGCAACAAAAACCATAATCTCGGTGCCATTTTAATTGAAAAGCAACATCAGTTGTCTTAACTTGGACGAATCTAGGACTGTGGTGCTTGCGTTCGTTTACGATTCAAATATGTTAATGATTCAGATCAGCCTACAAAATAAGCAAATGGCAGTATACACATTTTTTTATGAAAACTAGATCAATTTAGAACCCTAGTCTTATAAACTCAATTTATGTAACACATATTTATAGTTTTACTAAAAAGAAAATTTATTGCTTTTTTTCAGATGGTTAAATTTTTTTGTCACTTTATGTAAGTGAACGATGTCCGGTTCTGTTCTAATTTCAAATTAGGAAGACCATAATTATTAAATATGGCTTTACTGTACGACATTTGTTTAAACAACTTAACCATGACACGAAACACATTTTGAGGTTTTGCATTTTAAATTCCAGTTTTATGCTCACGGAGAGTTTCAGATTTATCTGCGGGTTTATTATATATCCACTTATTTTACAGGAACTTCTAAATCCCGTAAATGAATACGTACAAGACGATAAGATAAAAGTATCACTGGATATCACTGCCGATGAACCTGTCGGAATCAGGTATTTGTGGTCTTTTATATTTTTTAAACTAGCACATTTTAGAAAGTCTTTTGCATATCTCAGTTAAAAATGAGGACATTTTAGAATGAACATTAGTAACGATTGATCTGTACACTTGTTTTTATACTATATTGTGTGATACTCTCCGAATGGATATGAGTGTCTGTCCGTCCGTCTGTCCGTGCCTCGGCGGTTTCCAGATGATAACTTGAAAACGCGTCATCAGATTTTATTGTCTCGCCTGCGACGAAAGTCGCTGGAGGCGAGACATATGTATGGGAATCCGGCGGCGGCGGCGTAAACACTTGACATCTTGCTTCATATATTTGTAAGCCCAAGCCCTAGGTCCATCAAATTTGGTCCAGAGGTAGCTTATGATGAGTACTTGCCAGTCAGTCACCTGACCTTGACCTCAATTTCACGGTCCAGCGACTACGTTAAAGTTTTTGGGTTACGACAGTTCCTCTGTAACTACGCATGGTAGGATGACAATATTTGGTGTATAGGTTGCTGAAGACTAGTACATGACTGTCTGGTAGGTGTCACCTGACCTTGACCTCAATTTCACGGTCCAGCGACTACGTTAAAGTTTTTGGGTTACGACAGTTCCTCTGTAACTACGCATGGTAGGATGACAATATTTGGTGTATAGGTTGCTGAAGACTAGTACATGACTGTCTGGTAGGTGTCACCTGACCTTGACCTCAATTTCACGGTCCAGCGACTACGTTAAAGTTTTTGGGTTACGACAGTTCCTCTGTAACTACGCATGGTAGGATGACAATATTTGGTATATAGGTTGCTGATGAATAGTACATGACTGTCTGGTATGTTCCACCTGACATTGACCTCAATTTCACGGTCCAGCGACTACGTTAAAGTTTTTGGTTTACGGCTGTTCCCCTGTAACTATGCATGGTATGGTGACAATATTTTGTATACAGGTCGCTGCTGATATTTAATGCTATTTACGAAATGCTTATGACGAAATTTATTTTCGAATGCAGGCGAGACGTTTTTCTGTGTCCACACTTGTTTACACTTTGCGCAGCTATTAAATACCAGCAAATGAAGATCAAGTTCGATTTTCAGCACAATCCAATTTGTAGTTTTCGACTTCGGCCAATTCAAGTTTTTTTTTGGTCAACCGTTGGTGGTTTCCAGCAGATAACTTGAGAACGCGTCAACAGATTTTTGTTTAAACTTTGCACAGATGTAAAGTGCTATAAAATGAAGATTAAGTTGAATTTTCAGTACACTCCATATGTAGTTTTTGAGTTGTGCAGATTTGAAATAATTTTTGAAGGTTGGGGTCACGGTAAATTTGTCTTTTGAGTTGGACTGTTATCATGCTCAGTTGTTTCTGTAGGCTGATATGTAATTCAGTAAAATGTGTTCATGAATACAATGCAACGTGGCGGGTTATCATTTAATGTCCCATTAAATGGCCTAATTTTGTGTTTCAAATACAACTTTCTAAAACATTTTTATATAACTAGAAAAATGTTCCGCATCAAGAAGGGATAACT
The DNA here is from genome assembly GCA_944474755.1 of Limnoperna fortunei. Lineage (NCBI taxonomy): Eukaryota > Metazoa > Mollusca > Bivalvia > Mytilida > Modiolidae > Limnoperna > Limnoperna fortunei. The sequence goes on along the minus strand of OX104114.1, from coordinate 101,023,677 downwards.
GTAAGACAAATGCATTATGTAATGGGTTGGATCGATTAAATCCATGAAAAATACAAGATCGTTCATTGAGAAATTCAAGTACAAATTACAAACAATACCATCAGATTGGTAAAATATGATTTTCTCTAATAACAAAGCCAAAATAAATGAATCTCATAGATAATTATCAACGACAAAGTCAGCTTTTTTACCGAGATTTCGTTTTGGTTATCCATTTTAGGAACATAACACTTACATTCAGACCACAAACGTTTAACATTAATTTTACAAAAGTTAAAAAAAATCTTTATGTGTTATACATTGGTAGTTTATGTTGTAGGTATAGCTTTTAATTCTGTATTTTCTATCTGACAACGGCCTATTAAGGGGATACAGGACACCATCCGTCATTTTGTGTGAAAATTTTTTGAAAAATTGAACATTTCTGGTAAATTTGATATTAATTTCTTTCATTATTTACTTTTAATTTCCATAAAATTTAAAATAATAATGAAAGTCTTATACCTATATTTTTAGTTCAATTTATTAATGGTTGAAATAAAAAGTTTTTGCCTAAATGAGTTCGATATTGGCAAAAATAATGAAAATGAATTTTTTAACAAGGGAGGTAATTTTGACGAAAAAATACCATTTTAAGCACTTTTTGACCAGATTTTTTTCAATGAACAAAAACTTATCTCAGAAACCCCTATTTTTCCTTCCATCACTAAAATGTATACCAATTGCTTGACATTATATAAAATATTCAGAAAATTTCATTGGACAGAATTCTTGTAATCTTGTATTTTAGTGCTTTTTTATTCTCTTCTCTGTATAACCTATTAGAATATTTAAATTTTCCATTATCAACCCATCAAAAATCAGCTCTCAAATCCCTATTTTTTATTTTGAATTATGATAACTTGTATAATAAACTAACTATATGGCGAATTTAAAGAAAATTCATTGACAAATTGTTTTCAGTGAGTGTCCTGCATTCCCTTAATTGGTTGCCTAAAGCAGAGACTACTGAAAACTAGCGGAATTTATTTTCGCTTTTTTTTAATGCTAAAATTAACAAATTTCCTGGGTCACATCTTAGATAAAAAATTTTCTCAAATTTATAAACCCCAAACGGCACCAAAGGAAATGCACAAAACACCCCTAAAATAGCCTAGAAATGGGCTTTGTACAGTGGTCTCGAAAAACAGCCATTTACTAAATGTTATTTTGGCCTTTTTTTAAACATACATTTAAATGGTTTTGAGTAAACCTTAGACAAAAACGGGTATTTTTTAAATTGTTTACTGTTATCGGATACAATAAAGTAAAAATTGCAGCTGACATTCAAACTTTTAAACTATAAGTAAAAACTCAACACTTCAACTTGATAACGGCCTCTTAATTGTTTGACCATAGGGAAAAATATGATAATTTTTAGCTCTCACTAATGCGCTATGTTTAGTTGAGTATTCAAAATAAGCGGAGTTTATTCTGTACCCTCGGAAATGCACAAACACCCCTAAAATAGTGTAGAAATATCCTTTTCACAATCGAATCAAACAACAACCAATTCATTAAAAAAATTATTTAAAGAACTTTATTCTAATTCTATAAGACAGTCCTTTTTTAATATTAAAATTATATAGAATAATAAATTCACTCTCCATGGAACAGTTCGGGGCAGCCAAATATCAAATCAGAACTATTTTTCTCTCCCTCAGTCAACGTTCATTTACAGAGCCGTAGTCATATAGCTGTATAATAACATAATTTCTGACACTAATAAGAAAAATAACACAGAAAAACGACCGAAAAACAAGAGCCGAAAGTCAAGGGACAATTACAAATCCTGATATAGACAAACATATACAGCTCAACACAAAAACCAAAAACTCAAAAACAGAAAGAGAGTAACCCGATCCCAATAAAAGCCATGGTGCACTCAGGTGCTCCGGACCAGTAATTTTTCACAAAGTCAAAACCAAAACTCAATTTGTGAATGTACACATGGGTACAATTATCAAACTTGGAGTTACTTTTCTTAACAGGAGTATTATTTTGCGATGAATAAGTTAATTCATTAATAACAGTGCCTTTTACAAAGTTTGTATATATTTTGTCATATGGAAATGTAGGTTATTTTAGAATACAGTACAATACACAATTCATATTGGTTAAGTAATTTTAGAAGAAATTATGTCAAAATACACTTACCTTAATTTTATATTATGTTTTGTTCAGGTTGTTAATTACTTGTATAATTGTAAACAAGAATTGTCACAAAAAAGTCTGGATAATATTATTCCTGTATGTATATAGTACTTTTGTTTTATATCCGGGTATTTTTATGCCTGCACCAACTATTCCCAGGTGTTTAATTTCTTATTCGATTTTTTGTTTGTGTGTAGCCTTTAGAAAAAACTCAACATGAAACGTAAATGTCTCTTAGAAATGCAAGTTAATATGTTTTATGTCTCTTCTTTATTATAGTACTCGGCCTGTGGAGTCTATCGTAGCCAAAAAAGTGGAGTTTCCTGCTGTTACTTTTCCCAAGATAAAAGATATGTGGGAAAATGAGTTGTTGCTTGATGTAACAATTTCAAACGGAAAAGAGTCTGTCAGAGCTCATAAAATTGTGTTGGCATCCATGTCAGACTTTTTCAAAAATATGTTTAAGTACCAGAAAAAAACGAAGCATCTGTTAGACAAAAATATTGTTGACGGAAAGAGTTTAGAAGCAATTGTGAAGTTTGCATACACTGGCGAAATCCTTATTACAGTTCAAAATGTACAAGAATTATTCATTGCTGCATGCTTTCTACAGATAGATTTCATAAGCAACGAATGTGAATATTTTATTGCTCGTAATATTGATGTTGAAAATGTCGTAGCGCTGGTCTCTTTGGTTGCCCAATATGAACGACCTAACTTGTTAAGTAGTATCTGCAAGTGTATTTCTGAAAACTTTCATGAGTTGAGTAAACAAGAGCTTTGCAGATTGTCTCCTAAGGAAGTCAAAATGTTGGTTAGCAATAAACAGTTCAGTGTTTTAAAAAACGGGATACCAGTTGCAAATCCAGATAAAGATATTATTAAATTCTTAGGAAGATATTTCTCAGAAAGAACAGTCGAGGCTTATGAGGTATCTGACATCATTGATAGTATAGAAGTTTCAGAAATACCAGTTAAAGAACTTGAACAGCTACTAGACAAATTTCCTGCTTTAAAATGCAGCAAACTGTCTAATAATTTTGAAGCACATGTAAAAGGATTGAAAGGAAAAAACTCAAGAAAGTTTTCACAATCGCTTCAAATATTCAAAAAGAGTGTACGTCTTTGTGAAAGAATGAGTTCCCAGAAAATTACTCAAACATTTGATGATAGTATTGCAATAGATAAACAAGACAGACCATCAAAGGTTCATGTGTGGAGCAGTAAACAAAACACGAAAGTTAACATTGTTGGATTTTCTATTCAGTACTGCAGTGGTAGGGTGGCTATACATGGAATACAACCTGCCATTAACTCGGACACTTTTACCAAATATAGCTTCTTCTTAGAGAAAAATGAAGTGATTACAGATATTGTTATTACATACAGTACTGTCATTAACAGTTTGGAGTTTACTACAAATTTTCAGAGAAAGCATGGGCCATTTGGGGGAGTTGGTACTAACAAACAGTCGTTGTGTAGTGAAAAGTACAGTTATCTTCATTCCTTCAAAGGCATAGTTATAAAAGAGAAACAAACAGAAGGGATTGTAAGTTTTGCACCTGTTTGGATCTCTTACGAAAAATGTGACTGATTTGATGTAGCATTTGCAAAAATTAAGGTATTTGGATGATTTCAACATGAAACGTGCAAACAAACATTTTGCAGCTCAGTTAAATGCTCGGTCATACGAAACTTTTCATGTTTTGTTGAGTTACATTTAATGTTGAGCAAGAGTTGTGGATGCAGAAAACTATAAATGTAGCTCATTTTTCTTCCAATCCAATATATGTAATAGTATGCTAGTATACTCTTATTTTGCCAGAAAACACAAAACACCTGACTTGAAAAAAGTGATAAAATTTCATGATTAAATGTTATAGGTACACTAAAGAGTAAAATCTTGCCTATGGCACTGTTACATTACAGACGTTATATATGTGTTAATAGATAAGTAGTTTTTATATCATCTATAATAATTGGAAATAAAAAAGGTGTGAAATAACATTTATTTAGACTATCAAGATGTGATCCCTGAAGATTTTTTACTTCACTAAAAATGACTTCTAGAATAAATCTTATCATTTTGTTTTTCAAGTGTATACAAACGACGTAAACAAAATTCAATTCTTTTAAATTCTTTACATTTACTTCGTCGAAACGTGTGTTTTGCGCATGTCATACGTATCGTGCTGGAACACTGCTGATAAAAGGTTCCTGACTTTTCATCTTGTTGCTTACGCCCGTATATTCAAACCAGTTAAACCAACAAAATTCTTCACATTACTTGTTACTTTCTCTGATGTTTGCCTATCCGGTGATTCCGCGCACGTTATACGTATCTTTCACTTTCACTATTATTGTGGTAAAATTATTTATTTCAACCTTCTGTGGACTAATTGCGTTCTTTTAATATTTCATTTTATGCCGATTAAATGTTGCAAATTAATTTTTTCATAGTTTTTCCTCTTCAAATATGATAAAAAAAGCTACGCTGGAAGATACGATCTTTCAAGACCTTAATCAATCTGGAATATAACTTATATCAATACCTGATCGATGTATTTTATTATCAAAATTTATCAGTTTCATCACTGTTAAACATTTATATTGTTACATATAAAACTTTCTCTGATGTTTACCTATCCGGTGATTCCGCGCAAGTTTTACGTATCTTCTACTTTTGCCATTATTTTGATTTTATTGTGGTATTATTGTGTTTATATAAGTTCAACATATGACTTACAGTGCTATTGGCCATGATTTACATGTATCTGCAATACGTCAACATTGACCTTGTCGAATTGAGCAATTGGATAGACGAGCTTGAATGTTAGCCTTTGGGTTTATTTTTTTAGGAGATTCTTTTGTTAATCTAGTAGACACAAGGAGTTTTTGTTTAAGTATTGTTCTTGATTTGTGGCGGCCAACATCGGCATCCGTAAGGAAAAAATACTGATTTTCCAACAAGCATTTTAATGGTACACTTTTAAATTTTGGGTTTTAGCTTCTTACATATAAAACACGGGGTATGTCTTTTTCAGAGGAGGGTAGAGGTAGAGTTTTATTGCAGTTATCTATTGATTTTTTTATTTAAAAAAACTTGTTTGGGACACTATATATAAACACTGTTTTCACGTTATGATAACAAATCAATCGTGTTACTGTTTCTATAGGTTATAACATCAATATATATATATATATATATTTGATTACATTTGACAAAGGAATAACTTCAGTTTGGTAAAAAAAAATGATATATCATATGTGTATTTATTCAACGCAAAAAAAGTATGAGATCAGAATATATGAAAAAAGAATGTTTGTTATTGTTATATTTTTTATTTAAAAATGTACAATGTTTTGGTGTAAGTTCTTTTATATACAAATAAATGCAAATACATGTTAAGTGGATAATGTCTTCTTATTTTGCAGTTTGCAGAATGAAATTTAATAACGTAGTAAAGAAATAGCAGAAAATTATTTACTAGTAGCAGTGTGTTAGTCTTTTTAGTATTTTTACAAGCTTGGTCATGAATATATTTAAACACTACAATTCTAGAGTTATCTAGTTATGTATTCTATAGTTCACTTTTGTTTTATTTTTAAGATAATGTTTACTATTATACAAGTCAGAGATAAACATTGAAACAAGCATAAGTAAAGAACACTTTTGAATTTTAATATATAACGGATGGTACCTTAATTCGACTGATGTCATGATTATTATTAACAAATTTGCTTCAGCTAAACTATCTGATTCTGATTTGTGTAATTTAAGAAACAATTAAACCTATTAGTTTAGAAATACATGTCCCATTCTATCTATCTGAAAAAAGGAATAAGGTGTCAAAGGAATGAAAATTTGTTACAACTGTAGTGTGCCCAACAAACTGAGATATGCATATTATGCAGTAATAAACTTTTATCAATAACTCAACTTTTAAAGTGTTATAAAAATATTTTAGTTTTGTTCCTATTTTTAGTTTCACTTTTCCATTAAGAACATGTCATTGGAACATTTGACACATCTATGTTATACATTTTAGGCTATGCTTTTTTAACATTTAAATTTTGACAATACATATTGAAGCATACTGTACAGGGGCAGAAATAGAAACTGACAATTGTTTGGTACTATTATATAAGCTGGCTCAGAAACTGATCAGATTATTTCTGTGGTTCTTTTTTTTTAATATTGAAACGTTGCGGACATTACAGCATTTCGTAGAAAATAAGAAACCTTAGATAGATATTCCAACAAAAATTAAAGTTTTACCATTTATTAAGCTTCATGATTTTTTCATAGTCAACAAATCATAGCCTGATATTTAATCATATTCCTGACTTATTTTGTCAATGTTAACAATTTCCCTCCATTATTAATGACCAAGCTTGTAACAAAATACTACAAAGCTTAACGCTGCTACTTTTACATAATTTTCCACTATTTCTTAATATTTTAATTAACTCTTTTAACAAATACTTTAACATCATTAATTTAATTTATTTGTATCAGAAAAACTTTCTTTAAAAGCCTATATTTTTCCAATGAAAAAATATAACGATAAAACTTGTTTCATACTCTGTTTAAATACTTTTTCCCTTTTGAATTTACACACGTGCTATATAATTTTTTATCACATTTTCAACTTTTATATAATACGTTATTGTGTTGTTGTCAGTTCCAGTGCAACCTTTTAATATCAACACCATTCCGTTGTAAATGGAGTTTAGAACCACAACTTTTGAAAGTTTATATGTTGAAGCAAACGAAGAGTTAAGCTTAATTTGCAATACACAACCAAATTAAGTCCTGTTGGTAAATTCGAAACCTACATTTATTTTCAAACTTAGAAGATTTAACAAGTCCGACACCAATCCCCTGTTATGACAACAATATTTTGCAGATACAAATAAGTCAACTCAGATGACAATTACGAATCCGGATATAGAAAAACATCCAAAATGCAACAACAAAAAACACAAAAAAACTGAAAGTGAGTAACCCCAACATAATAAAAACCACAAGAGCACTCAGGTAATGCTGACGAGTAAGCAGTGCCTGTCTCAAATTAGACACCCGTCGAGTTACTTATTGTCATGTCTACGAATGAGTCGAATTCGGTAAAAATAAATACTGCCTATTATCATTTGAAAGACTGATTTTCCATAACGATCAATTCAGTTATAGTGACAACCATATAACTTCTAGAGAAATAACATCACCAAAACCCTTTTTTGAGTTGTTTAGTAATCAACAGCAGTGTTCGGTTTTAAAAATCGGAATACTGATCACATGTTTTAAAATAATGTATAAGTTGTATGTTTTAGATTCCCAGTAATCTGGAAATACAGTCGTTGACCAGAAAGCTATGAAGCCTTACATGATGAAATTAGTTTGTGTTCAGTTCTTTCAATGATTTTGAACCATATATTTAATCTATATTTCTACTTTGTGGGATTTCCAAGTTCATAATAAATTTCGTTAGATCCAGCCACGACTGCACATTTTGCTTGTTATAAGGGTCGCCAGTATTAAGTCGTTTTAACCTGATGTCGTCTTTGTCATACCAGAACGACAAGTAGTTATATGTTAAATAATAAGCCTAGACAGAATGTGTGCCATGTAACAGTCCGTATACCGTCAAACATTTCTTGAGGCCTCTGCTTACATGGCCCACATTCGGGAATGTTTTTATAGTGTAATCTTGTATTTTTAGTTGAAGAACCGAGTTTAACACAAAAGTATCCAAATACTTGCATTAACTATTAACCGTCTAATTAGAGCATGCTTTCAAAAAACAAAAACACACATTGCTAAATTTTAAATCATACTAAATTTTGTGCTTTTAATTTGGTCTACAATTTCTTTTCTAGCAACTGTTTGTTATACCCAATGAAAGGAAATGAATTATATAAGTTATTGCACCTGTTGATAAAAAATTACATTGATTAGTATGTTACCTTTTAAGTTGGCTCGCTGCTGTAATGTATTACCTATGTTCTTTAAGAAAATTATGTTCCTTTCTGGAGGTGTTAAGGTAAACAATTTTATTACGGGATTGGTGTGATGTTATTTAATTAGATATATTTTAGTGCCACCTCTTTGGTGCTAGAGTCGGTCACCAGAGAATGCGATGTCACATCAAAGAAGATTTCTACAAAGGGGGAACTCGATGTACGGTTGAACCAACGAATTTCCTCGTTTTATTTACACGGTGTAGCCTCCGATAATTATAAGAGTTTTCTGAAATGAGATGTTGAAAGAGAATAAAAAAGTTTCATATTTTATTAATATACAAAAATAAACATATCTTCGCAGAATTTCTTGTTCTTGGACACCAATGGATACTTTTGAATACTTTATGCGACCAACCCAAACCTTTCAAACATATGCTGTATTCACGAAAATACAGTCTCACGATGACCAAATAACACAACAATTTACTACAGAATATTAAGAGGAATAAATTCGGTAACCATATATTTGCAAATCATATAACAATCATACATTTATGATATAAAGAGCCACCATCTTCGCTAGACGTTTTGCATCGTAAACGTCACCTTAAACTTGATTACCATCACCGGCAATTTATCACCGGCACCTAAATTTGGTCACCGACACCTAGGCTTTAGTCACCGTCATCAATTAAGCGTTACCGATTTGTTGATACTGTCACAGGTACCTAAAAGCGGGTCACTAAAATTTAATTATATAACTTTAATTACCAACCTTCTCAACTAGGCTCAATCTAGCTGACATTTTAGCTATGTTCAGTACTTATATTCAAATTTGCCGCTTTACAAACTTGGAGTGAATCCGTGTTCAGGTGATGTTTTTGGACTTTATACCACAAGCTGACAAATGAAATGCTCGTTACCAAAAAAGAACAAATCATCTGTCATGAAAGATATGTTGGGAAATCCCATTTCACTAATACCATTTGTAAACATTTTTAACAGGTGATAGCAATAAAGTGTTTCTACTTTTGTATTTGATATGAATACTGCCTAATGACATAGAAATGCTACCCATGGGACCTGACCAAACAAAGAAGACAACCGCTTGATTTTTATAGATTCCTGGGAATTCATCCCTTGGAAAGTCATCCGTAACCGGCAAAGCTGAACAACCGTTTAAGCTCATATTTCTGAATATCTCAAGCTTTTTACAACTTGAAATGTTAAATATTACTATCATAACAGAACAACCAAAACATTTATTAACAATGGTATCCCATTCACTACGAGAATGACCGATGCTAGACTTCATATGTTCACCTTCCGTTTTAATATAAAACATTCAAAAGGGTTATATACATCCATATCATCCTTAATCCTACATATTGGTTTTGGCAAATTTTATGCTCATTAGTCTTTTAAATTGAATTATTGTTTAAATTTAATACAACCAGGCCAACTCGTGTATATTCAAAATTGACGCCAAGCACGGTCAAATAGTTAGCTGCGCTCCTTGTAAGGGCACCATTGCCATCAGTAAACTAGATCGACCGGTATGTTTATATTAAGCACAAACATTTTATACGGTAATATTCCTGTTGTCTCATTAACAGCAGAACGATATGCCATCATTATTTGGGTAACACATTGATCCCAATCTCGCCGATGTTAAAAAAAAGATGAAATCAAATTGTTAATGGTTCGCATAAGCGATAAACCATTCCATTTGTCTGGGGTCTCATTACACTTGTTCTGGTTTTGTCTACTTCTAAAAGTTGACAAACATTTTTAAGCAGGCATGACTCGAAATTGGCCACGTGATCGCTATTTTTTGTTTAGAGACACAAATAGGGTAACACAACGATCAACAAAAATACGAACCACTGAATCGGCCTCTAGATTTTCCATCGGCACAGCATGCGTGAAATAATCACCGATCACCAGCAAATATGTGTTACCAGAACCTGACATAGGCAGGGTCCCATAATATCGATAACAAATCCCTCAAGGGGTGCACCGACAATGTATTTCTGCATTGCAGCTTTAGGTTTCCTAAGGGTTTTCTTACTTGCACAAATATCATATTTTTGACGTCCTTTTTCAACAAAATATCCTATATCAAACCAAAAGTATCTCTGTTGCACCGTACATGTATGAAGTGACTTTAATAACTATTTTACTTGTAGTATTGATTTTCACACACCTTTTTCACACATATAATTTTTAAAAATGTCTGCCAGTATTTAAAAAAAATCCACAACTTTTTTACAAATGAGATGGTGTTTCATTTGTGGTGATCAATGTTCCTTTTTTTCTCACAATCAACCAAGTCTTGAATGATGATTAAAACTTAGCAAAAGGATGTACGGTGTAAATTTAATGTCTTCCAATAATTTGTTTGATAGTTTTTGTCAAATGTTTAATTTTTATTCTCCTTATCAATCTCATTACCACGTTAGTTACATGTGCATATTGTACTATTTTACTGATACCATGTTGTATTTTTATAAACGTTGCTCATATGTAATTCCCTCCTCCAAACTTTTCTTGTATAAAAATTCGTGCCTTACTGTGAAAAAAAAATTGTATATAATTTAGTACTGAATTTTATATGCTGCCGTTAAGTTTTGAACACTCTGTTTACTTTATTCTCCATAAGCAATATCAAAAGCAGACCAACATCTCTCGATTAAATAGCGCGATGACGATTTGGTCATTTTCTCTTCATTGGAATGAATATGATACAATTTGAAGTGGAAAGGATTTCCTCAACACAGAAGGAAGAACGGCAACGCAATCCCTTTCTTTCACTTAACAATCCAAAATCTTTTTTTGAGTTCTTGAGTACTAAATAGTTATAAAACTTTTCAGACCGCAAAAATACATCGGACATCGCCATTTTGACAGTAAAGCCTAGTGCGATATGCAAACCAGTATTTGATTGGTCGAATCACTCAACTCGAACTGAAATCTGATTGGACGATCAAAAATTAAAATTTTGACGTGGCCTGTAATGGGATGTTGTTAGAGCTTACAACGCAGCGACCAAAAACAAAAAAGGGGGAGCAAGTGAAAAATTTAATTTTAATTAGATGTGTACATATGTAATAGTACAGTGATAAAAAATATCTGCAAAATTAGAATAAACGTAAAGAAAAACCAAAATTAAATTTCAAAAACCTCGTTTCAAAAATGCACACTATTTAATAACAGTTTATGATGTTTATAAATTTGACAGGTAAATTGTATCGACGTTTTCTATGGTAGAAAAACAATAATTATTTTCTACAAACATTTTGAACAATTTGTAGACAATCAAATTTGGTGGTTGGGTGGGAGAGACGACCTTATTGAAGGCACATGGACGTGGGCATTATCAGACATGCCTTTTACATTTACGGCATGGGGTCCTGGTGAACCAAATGGAAGTACTCAATCCAACTGTTTGTGCATGCATCCTTACCATAATTCGTTGTGGAGTGACAACGTTTGTTCTGATTTACGTCTATTCATTTGTGAGAAAAATTAAGTACCTTTAAATTTGATTTGGTTAGCAGAAAGCCCACGTAAAAGAAAAATAATAAATACTCAAATCATAACAGAAGCAAACTCTAAAAAAAAACGAAATGCCTACGTAACAAATGCACGGATTTGATTCGGCATCTTTTGTGGCAATTTCGTTATGCATCCATATAGGATCCGTGCCTGACTACGTAAGTTTAGCACTTTCGTAATGAGACGCCATAATTCTTAGTGGAAACGGTGAGTTAAAACGTTAATTTAATAGTTTTTGTTTTTGCTTGAATGGTGTTGGCCATTTTCAGCAATTTTTCAGATATGTATCATGGTTTTCAGTTTTTATTTGGGAGGAAGCCTGAGTACCCGGAGAAAACCCCCGACCTGCAGGTAGGTGTTAAGTGGGACCTAGGCAGAAGGATTATATCAGATGTTCTTAACAGGCAATATATGCTGCCGTTCTACTACTGCACATCCTTATAATTATGGTCAAAATCGGCGTGAATTAATATTTTCTACACAATGTTTTCTATAAGTGGGACCTAGGCAGAAGGATTATATCAGATGCTCTAAACAGGCAAAATCGGCGTGAATTTATATTTTCTATACAGGCATAAAACAGTAATGAAAACGTCAATTTTTCAGGTAAAGTAAGAAAAAGTAAACTGATAATAGTTACCTTAATTATAAAATCTAACACATATGTTACTGTCAAATCCCTTTACTAATGACGAGTTAGGCGTTTTCAAGATATACACGTTATCCTTAAAGGAGATGAAAATTGTAATATCGATGAAGTGATTCATAAATATTAAGGGCAATTTTAGTGGAAAGTGGCAATGTGTTGTGCCGGGGTGCAAAGAACACACTAAAAATAAATTTATGGAAAGGGGTCGAGTTATATACCATTCACACGATGTTAGAAGACAGTGCGTTGAAGAAAGGGTCCTAAATAAAATTACATCATATCAAAAATCTACCTACTTGTCTTGAAGACAGCCCGTCTCTTGCTAATTATTATTAAATATTGTACATATGCAAATATTATTTATCTTTTATTTGCTTTTAAGATTCCCTGGTTCATATGGTCAAATAATTGGATAGTTTATAGAACACAGACTTCATCGCTTAATAAATATGATTGATGTTTTTATAGTTCGATGTTTTATTAGCTGCGTTAATTATGTAACGATTGTTATACTTATAATATGACCTTAACCTTTGATTGTAAGGTCACAATTCAAAGCTTTCAAAACAAATTCTGCTATTTACGGCATCCAGCTTTTTTTAAAATTTGTTGAAAGACCACATGATCCAAAGTAGACGAATTATCTTAATCAATCGGCTACCGATAACCACAAAACATATTTCTAAAATATATTACAACACAGAATCGGGAAATGGAGAATATCGATTGATTAAATGCGTGTTTGCTCATAGAGCAATATTTCAGCAATATGTACAACGAGACACAAGATTGCTTGCAATAATGTCAACGGGAAAAGGTAATGTATCAATGGGATCTACTACTAGTGAAAGAGAATTGTGATTTAGAACATGACGAAGGGTGCAACTTTTTGTAGCGGCTAAAAAAACCTCTCTTTTCGAAATGTACAAAAGGGATCTTTATTGTGCAAGTCGATCTCAAAATACGTCACCTTCACCGTCCGCGGTCTGACTTTCCGTTTGATAACCCGAAAAGCACCACCACGAGATGATCTTACCTATCATCATAATTGGGACGCGCGAGGCAGCACTGTGGGCCGAACACCGAAATCCTTCCAAGTAAGGTCTTAGTATAGCTTCTAATATGATTAAGCAGCAACATCATTAAGTATTTAATTTAAGTTTTGCTATGTTACGAAAAATTAGTTTGTTGGCATAAAATAATATGTAAACGATAGCAATGACTTTTTGTTTTGTGAACCATACCCTCACATAATGAAAGTGAGGATGAGAATAAGATTGTTGCCAACTAAATCACCAAAAGGTTCATCATAAATCGAAATAGTCATATTCGAGAAACACTCTTCATTACAATCAAACAGTTGATGGTGGATTTAAACATAAAGAGTAATCTATAAATCCTGTTGAATCGTCATAATGATGTACTATGAGCTTTCCAACGTTTAGAATATATGGTATCATAAAAGCAAATGTGCATGCAGGTTCTAATTTAAACTGATTGAGACATTTTTGATATTATACCTGTTTCTAAATCCTAGTTTTCTTATAAAAATCATCATCAAGGCTTTCCACTTTAAGAATCATAAAACCATTTTGTATCATGGATATATTAGACATTACGCTTTCACAGTTCACCCTTGCTCACAGAATCATTTTCTTTACGGTTATCCCTGCTGTGACAAAAAGCTTGTGTGCATATAAATTTTGAAACCGTAAAACGATCAGTAATGGATGGGGGATGGGGCAAAATCTTTTCTGTTAATGTTTTTTTGCCATTTTTACAGGTGTGTTAACTGTTTTTTTAAAGCAACTGTTAACTGTTTTTCAACCATTAGCTGTTATCTTTTTTCTTAAAAATTGGCATTGTTGTTAACTGTTATAATGAAAATAAAAACCCCGTTTGCTGTTAATAGAATTCGATGACATTCTGCTGTTATCTGTTTTTCTGATTTTTTTTCTTGTGTAAATTGCTGTTATCATTATTTAAAATTTACTGTTATCATTATTTAAAATTTACTGTTATCTGCTTTTGGAGAAATAAAAAATTTTAACCTGTTAATGGACCCCCTCTAGCACCCCCCACCCAACGATCTCATATCGTTCAGAAGATGAATTTTTATTGGAGTTTTCGCCCCTTTTCATTGAACATAAAAAAGTTAACTATTGAATCATAAGTGACAGAAACTTGGGGTTATCACTACAGGTCATCTTTCACCTTGACCTTGACCAAGGTCACTATTTTATATGGGTTCCAATACAGCGACAATTTTTTTTTTAAATTCGCTACATGTATGTAGTTTTTAGTTTGCGGCATGTCGCAATGAAATTGTGTGCCCACATGGGTGAAATATGGGGATAATAACACTCACCCTATTATGTCAACCTGCAAAAGGTGACCACCATAAAAATGTTGTGTGCATATCTCCACCTGTACCCAAGATAATGAGAAACCTAATGGAGCTAAATTGTTCAGGCAAATGAATGAAATGACAATAAAATACAAATGCTCGTGTCGTCTAGTACGTACGATTTACACAAGACACAAATCAGTTTTCTTTTCCATCTAACTAGAAGTAAATATTTCACTAGCTCCCCCTTTTTGTAATTGTCGAAGTGAAGATCTAAAAACATTCGATTATAGGTCATTTCAGATTGAACGTTTGACATAAATAATATCCAAGACAAAATGTGGGTATTCCTTAAAAATTAACCAATCAAACGTAAGCTTTCATCTTAACTTGGGGTTTAGTTTAAAAAAGGTACAATAATCCCATAGCTATTCCGAACAATGACAGAGGATTCCCCAACATTAAAGGTTGGTGAAGACAGATTTTGATTGGTCAATACAGAGATTCAATCTGAGATGACCTGTAATTAGATGTTGTTGGATCTTCACAACGACAAAAAAGGGAGCTAATTAAAGATTTAATTTTAATTAGATTAGTTTCATTCGCAATGGACCTTTGAAATATAATCATAATTGAATGTCACGACTAGATCATTGCTGGAGTCCTGAATTCTGACCTTCATGACACTTTTATATGCATTTAATTCTATTTAAGGAATATGTGTAATGTACGATGTCTCCGCTTGGAAAGAATAATACCAAGTTAGCGATAATACTATGTCAGACGCTGCAACCATAGAGACAAAAACGCGTTTATGCATTTAGTAAATAAAAATCATATATTCTTTGCTGTCTATTTTATTTTTCATTTACAAATACAAAATCACACTACAAACTGTGTTTTAAAAATAAACAACAAAACAAAACAACTGGTCTCCAGGCCCAATTGCAAAGAAACATGTTTATTAATGCAATTAAATGTAATTTTAAGAAGCCACTGTCCAGTGATCGATCTTTTTTTTTAATTTTTATTTAAATTGCAATTTTTTAACGTAAAGAAACAAACGAAGACGGGGAGGGGATAGCTGCCAATTCATCTTTTTATCATCTTTTAAGTTTGTTTAGCTTTTTCATTGCATTTAAATGAAAAAATAACTGGAGAATTGAATCTAACTCGTAAAAGCATTAAAACAGAGGTTGTTTCACTGCCGTGTTATTTACTCATCAAATTAACTAAATGCGTTTCTTATTTTGATTGCATGCGCTCTAGGGTGGTGGCATAATACAAGTGGTTGAATTTTAACTCCTTTAAGTACATGCATAATTTTAATTACTTTAAGCTCGTGTATACATATGGTCAATATTTCATGTGATCTCATTTATAGCTGGTGGTTGCATTGTAAATGACATTTTAAGCTCATGTGTACATATGGTCAATGGGTGGTCTCATTTATAGGTGGTCGCTGAAACCAGGTGGCTGCATGTGTTCCAGACAGTTTACCATGGTGTTCGCTTAATACAGATTGCAATTCGAAATATTTATGAAGCTTTCAAAGATGGTCAATATTTTGTTCTGTGAAGTTGGCGCGTTCCAGCTGTTTCAACAATGAAAGACGACATTTAAATGCATTATACGTATCTGTGGTTCAATGAATTTAAAATCAGTTTTCCTTCAGCAAAGAAAAACTATTAGGATATCATATTGTTTTACTATTTTAGACAGGAAAGCTTGAGCAAACAAAATGTATTTTGCAATTAACTCTCGATTGGTTGTCTCTCGTGATTGTTGATTGTGTCTGATTTTCAATAAAACAAAATAAAACGAGCAATTTTCTATCTATTTTATAATTTTTGAATTCACCTTAAGCTACATTCTTCAATTTCGAGCATGCAAGTATCCTGTTAAAATATTCATATTTTAGACTTCGAATTTGATTAGAGTGTTCAAATAGGTTAATGGTTTGGTCGAAAGGTTCAATTATGTACTAGCTTTACATCAAAACAAATGAAATTTAATTGTTTTATGTGAAGTATAATAAATACTACAAAAAGTTTATTTGAAATAAATATGTTTACTTTTCATTAAGATGTAAGAAACGTGAACAAAAAATAATACAAAGAACAAACCCCAAAATGTCGTCCTCCTATTCTGACATCTCCACAACTTACATTAAAATTTCTGTAATTTTCCGTTTATAAAAGTACAAATGAATACAGAAGTGTCTGTCAATGTACGTAAGTAGCAATCTAAATTATTGATCACTATAGTTTGTCGTAGAATGATACTGCTTGTTTCAACTTTTGACTATAAAAGAAATGATATCTTATAATGGTTCTAATGTATGATTTTCAACAATACCGCCGCACATGAAACGTTTACGTAAACAAATTGATTGGAATCAAGCTTAAGAGGTGTGTAGAATATCATTTCATAAAATTTTTCTCAGATATCATTATCCAACGAAAAATTAAGTACTTAAGATTACAACTATCACGGACACTTTAAGGTGTAGTAAGACAATACCCTTTACCGGAATTTTTTAGCCGGTTTTCCCTACCTTTTACTAAGAAGCATAATGTGGCGCATACTGCAGTCACACACATAGCGACGGATAGCGTTAGACAAACCGTAATGAATAAATTAACAATAAAAACAAACAAACAAAAACATTATAATAAAATAGTTAAGAAATGATCCTTTCTCGTGATAATTCAAATATGGGTATGCATTGTTGTCATGAATATTTGTCACAAGAGAAAGCGATATAATGTCTACTTATATTTAAAAATAATGTAAAATTTGGGCAGCCATCCATTTTTCGATTCTGAAAAGAAATTTTAGAAATTTTGCGCATAGGTAATGTTTATGCTAGTTGTTTCAACTTCCGAGACCATCCATTGTAACAACTTTGATTTCTAGGTCATAGTTCATGTTTGGTATAAAATAGACGAATGATAAATTAAAACCGAGGTAATATATTTTAAACATTAACTAAAAAACCTAACAATCAGAACAAATAGTGATAAAATTGAATGCGTTACAATACATCTTGCACGCTAGCGAAATGGATGTAACAGCCATAACAAAGGCATTTATAAATTTAGGTGTAAAATGTTACACAATTGCAGATGTACAAATATGTTATGAAAACTATATTTTCGTGATTAAGATGTTAGCTGGAGATTTGCAAGTCAACACTAACAACAAATACTGTCGTTTTAGGCATGTGGGACAATATTTTATCGAATATTTAAATATAAGTTTGTTTCCTAAGCGTTTGAAGGACGTGACTTTCGGTTTTACCAGGAAATTGAGTAAGAATTGAATTTTAAAGGTGATGCTTTGGTGGTGAATAACAAAAAAGGACCTACGAATGACTTCAGACCTTTGTGCTACAGCCATATATGAGCTGTTCACTTTCGTACTCTGATTTGTACGCAAGTTTTGTAAAATGATGTGAAGTTATGGTGTAATATACTTTACCCACAACGGTGCAGCGCATTTGAAAGGCAGTTATCAATGTAACTAATGCATGACAACTTAGCAATTTATAGCATCAGCGATACGTATATCAAGCCTCTTTACCTGATATAAACAATTTAAAGCTTTAAATTCATTACTTGTATTATACTTTCATCCTACCAAAGGTCCGGTTTTTAAGCGGGTAATCCGGTTTCGTCCCTTATAAAACGTCTCGATTTAGCTGAAAAGTTGTTTAAAATGGCGTTTAAAACCATTAAAACAAACAAATTTCAAACATTATACTTTCTACTGTGTATCGAAAGGTGATTGCAAATTTCTCTTGAATTTTGTCGTGTGGTGTTTATATACAGAAAAAGTGCCAATTCGGTTGCTATAGTGACAATTCGTTTGCCATGAAGATTATTTGGTTGTCAAAAAACAACATTCTGCGGTACCGTTTCTATCTACAAAACAATTTTTAGTTAAGTAAATATTCTATAATACGATACAAATTAGTATCATTCATATTACAAGCTACCACAAATGTATATTTAGAGGATCATAACATCTGCGATAAATATCTATAGTTACAGGAAATATGCATGAAAAAACAAACAAAAGTAAAGAGAAGGAACACATTACAGTACAAAAGTCTGGTCTCAATGTTGTATATAATCTTCCAAATATCCAATGCATTAAACACTATGCCTACTTTGGTGACACAGATTGAGGTGTTTTGCAAAAAACAATAACATTACAAGTTAACTTAATAAACATGAACAGACTTGTTATCGCCAGCAACGCTATTGTAAATACGGTGTTGAGTCTTGCCATTGTTAGATCACAATTTTTATGTAAACTTCCGGCTAATGCAATTATAATCGGAATGCATAAAGCAAAAGTGAAAAACTTGTACTTTGCCAAAACAAATACGTCTAGAGTGAAAAATATAAGTACTACTGCTAGAATGATCAGAGAAATTGTGCTGCTCCACGCTACAGTTACTATTCCGTAATACGACATTACTATAGAGAGATTGAGTAGATTAGCAACAAATACCCACCCACCATATACAGCCAAACCGTTTTTTAACAGTACTCGAACTAGCCATATTTCCTTCATAATTTTCATCTGCCTTAATTGTTGAGTATTTTGATCCAAGGACACATACGAAAACAAAAGTGATATTATTAAAGTGACACCAACCAAGAAGATAATGGCAAGTGAAACGATAAACAGTTCACGATCGAACAGGAACAGCCAAGCAGTGTACAAAAGATTGTTGATGACAAACGCAATGTGAACACCTGCTGGAGTAATTTTCAATAAATAGAGGTAATTTCCATTCTTATCTTTTCTACATAGTGTTGTCAGCGAGTAAATTCGCCATGCTGCCAGGAATGTAAACATACAAGTCAAAATAAGAAGTGACCATCTTGCCGGTGTTATTTCTATTTGAAACTTGTCCAACACGTCTCCAACAGTTTGCGTAAATAAGCCTACAAAATAATATAAAAGAAAATGCCTATAAGAAACTAAATTTGAAATTTGCAGCATATTTAATTATTAGGATAAAACCAAACATGACAAAATATAAGTTCATTATTTTAGCTATCGTTTATATTTTTTCCTTATTTCTAAAGATTGTATATCCTCAGGACCAGGTTTAAAAAGTAATTATGTGTAAGCGTAATGAGTTATGATTTATTGAATTTTGCTTAACATCCATCGAGTAATATTTCAGATACATAGTGACGCTAAAAGTTGTACAATTAATAAATTATCATAACATATGTAAGAACTTAAACTAAATATGATCTAATACAATAATATTGTTACATAAATAGATTAAGAGATTAAAAGTTTAAAAATACAGTCTGATAATTTTAAGGACACTGATATTTTGAGGTATAAATGTATACAGAAAACAGCTCTAAAAATGGGATTACAATTTTACTGAATACAACTGTCCTGAATGTGGGCTAGTGTGACCAATACAACACAGTGTTAATCTAACTGAGTTTATTCGAGCACTCAAAACAGTATAGCTAGTTTGTCGAAGCAATTGTTGGAAGTTTATTATAAATCCCGAGATCCCAAACACTCTGCAATTAACTAGAAAAATATTTAAAAATTTTAAACTAAAGTAAAATGACTAACAGAAATAAACATTTTATTACCATTTTTGACATACTTGTTATCCAATTGAACGATTGTTGGTTTGATTCATTGCATGTATGCTTCACTGACAGCGAGCAGTATTACAGCTAAATTCAGGACGCTATCAAACAATAAATCAACAAAAAACGGTTAGACGGGAAAACGATTTTGACTGCCATTAGAAAAGTAAGAAGTATTGATTAGGGAGGAAGACTTAAGCCTTTTGTAGCGGCTGCAATTTACAAAGGTGGTATTTATGGTGTAAAGTGTGTGACATTACTCAAACACGTCACCCACTACGGTTCGAGGCCAAGCTTTCCGTATTATGACATGAAAACCTAACAACGAGAGGGTCTTCCCTATCCGCCAACCGGGACACTCCGGGCTGCTCTGTGGATCAAGCACAGGGAAACCTCCCAGTACGATCTCAGACCTTTAAAACGACTGTGTTTCCACATTACTATGAATCCGGGATAACACAAGCTCATTAATCAGACCAGAGATGCTAGCATTTCTATTATGTTCAGAATAAATGGGTTTAAATATTTACTGAGAACACACGATAAACACAGAACAGATAATAAATTGAGGCAAGTCTGAAGAAGTTACCGAAATTAACTATTTTCATAGCAAGACGAAAAGCATGTTTTTCTGCATTAAATTCAGAGGATGCTAATGGATGGCAAGTTTAAACACACTCAAGGACAGCGGCGGAAATAGCTTTTTACAGTTCTTTGATCCATCTGTATAAATACTAATAACACAATGGACAGGGTAGCAAAGTTTTATTTCTGCAAAATGGCGTTGTATTATTAAAGGTTTTGTGTCTACTCAGATAATCAATAAATATGAATTTTTAAGAAATTTGTATATGGTCTATTTCATAAACAATTCCCTGTTATATTTCTACATACCGTTAAGACCAACTGCAGCTAGTGCATTAAATACAATTGTAGCAACAAATACTAGATCCGTAAATATTGACAATGCGATGTAAAGTCCGCTGTGTTTATTCTGGTCTGTATCATCAGATCCTACTCGTATGATCTGAAAATGTGAGAATATGTACTACTTTATGAATTTAATATAATAAGTAAAATGAACTGGTTGTTTGAATTGTGTTACTGTCACTTTAGCAGTTTGTCTGCTGTATTATGACGTACAGATGCTATTGAGAGTAAGTGTGAATATCCGATTTTTCCCATTGTATAAAAACTTGCAATGTTGACACGAGGGTGATCATAAATAGAATTAAGAAAATGGAAATGTCGAAACCCCTTCAGATTGTGCATTTAATACAACAAATTAGTAATATAATATAGATACATATAGCAACTGCAAAGATCAAACATCTATAATTATGCCTTGTTTACCATTTTTCACAGAAATGTAGACAAAGTGATCAATGCAGAATGAAAATATTAGATACAAAATTGTACAGGACCCTTTTATAAATTATTTATGTAAGAATGTTATTTTTTAGGCTATAAACTGTATGTCACCCGGCAACTTTGGAATTTTTGTATGGCATTTATATGTGTAAACAAACATTTCTAATTGCATTAGTCATCAGATAAAAGAGCGATAAGATAATAAACTAGATTATTCAGCTTTTCAATAGTTGTCGTTTAAAATTAATATCTGAAATATTTAAATGGTATTTAAGCATCTAGTACTACACGTATGGTAACATTAAATCATTAAAGTGTAATTGGTCTTACAATTTGTGGTCGGCTAATGTCTCTATTTAGCTCCATATTGAAGAATTGTTCCCAAAGACATACTGATCAGAGCCTTTTTCCGCTGAAAATGGCTCTGATATATTAATATAATCCAATTAGATCATATATCAGATAAAATGTGCATCATTTTAAAAATAAAAGACTACAATTAGGGCATTATTTCTTTTACAGTGTCATTAAAACAGTGCACGAGGGGCCACGAGTGGTTAAGGTAGTTAGTCTACAATTGATCACGTGTCTGTCAACACTGAGGGTGCGGGTTCGAATCTCACTCCAGGCACGTGTGAACTCGACTCCAATCTTAACTGCCAGCTTTCCTACCGAAGCTCGGGGTTTTCCTTCGGGTACTGCGGCTTACTTCCCCGCTGGCGCCATGATATATCTGAAAAATAGCTGAAAGTGGTGTTCAACATCATTCAAACAAAGACACAAACTATGCATGCATTTATTTAGCAAGAATGATAAGTGTTTTGCTGAATCTTTGTGTTAATTTTTTTTTCTTTCCTATAAAGACGCCTTAGAATAAATAAAAAAGTGTCTGGACCTCGTAATATTTATATAAGCAAACAGACAATATCAACAGTTTCACAATAAGAAACTTTATTGGTTTGTTTGTATACTTGATTTGCGTTGTATGTAGCTATTCTTTGTGAGCAGGCAACTTCTATTAGATATTTTTATTTTTAAACAAATGTTACATTTCATATTAAACCGTATTTAAAGATTCGCTGAAAGTAGATTCTGTTAAAAAAAATTATTACACAGAGACAAATAAACTAAAGGTAATTTATAACAGTGTCAAATACCTGCATCTATCTACATGCAGTAATACAGAATGTAAAAATGAATGTAAGTTTGTTTTTTACGTAAGTCCATAATACAAGCAAAAACAATTATATAAATAGCTTACTACCTGGAATTATAAGTTTTGGCGAATTTCAATTCTCTCAAAACTTCCTTGGTAAGAACGATTTAAAGTAAATAATAACCTAATAACAACATTGAAGCAATGATTATCGGTATTCTTCGCGTCTGCACAGGTCAAAGTAAAATATTCCTTAATGCCTAATTCAATAGATTTTCGAGATTATACATTATGATCTTTGTCAATTTACGTGGCAAAAGCAGTCTAAATTATTCAGTCTGAATTATTTTTAAGCTTGTTACATAATGGTACTGGATTGTTCGAAACGTTGACTTTTAACTAAAAGCAGTGTGACATGTTTGTGTCTCGAGAATTTCATCTCTCTCTGCAACATATCATTAATGTATATACATTAATTGTTTGGTTTTAAAAGAAGTTGCAGTAATATAATGTCGTAAGACAAATTGTCAACAGAAATCTAAAAATACAAACTCTCACCACATTATATCACATCTATCACATTGTTTGACACATTGTGTGTTGCATCAAGTACTTAGATAATATACAGTCACAGCCTCATCCTCGATCCCCAAACTGAAGGATAACGAGTTCTGTCAGGTGATATTTTTGTTGACAAAAACAAAGAATAACTATCCACTATCCGTTGTAGACGGGCTTTGAGTTTACACGTGTTTAACGATTTCCATTTACCTATACAAGTTTTAACAATAAGAAGACGATTACGTTATTGTTCTGTCTCAACAGATCTGATCGGAACTAACATACAGATGTAGTTATTAGCATTAATTTTAAGCTAAAATTTATAATGTAGATATTGCAGAATATAAATATCAAGGTGGGTCTTGAACATCCTTAAATAGCCATATGGCTGTTGTTCTGGAAAACTATTAAATGGAAATATGGTGATAAGCAATATTATTGTTTTCTATATTAACAAAGGCAAATGTAATTTATATAAATTATGAACTGTTTGATTTTTTAAATTATGAAATATTCTGTAATAGGAATCAACTTTAATCGAAATATCGGGCAATTATGTATATAAAACATGCTACAACATTCACTAAAATTAAAAGGAATTGAACATTTCGAGAAAATAACACTTAACTGGTAATAGTCAAAATGTTAGAGCATAAGTGCAGATTAGGGCAGCTTGTATATTATAAAGTAGATACAAGCGCTTTATTAATAAGCTTTATCGAAATTGGTTTTATGAAATAAATAAGCAAACAGTTCATAATTAAAAAAAAAATTCTTATACAGCAAAAAAGTTATAAAACAAGTTCAAACACATTTTATGATGAATGTCACATAATGAACTATTTCTGAATTATGATGCATTTTCCCCTAAGCCAACTGAAATAAACTGATAACTGTTTTGATGCTTTGAATTTGTGTATGACCATTAAAAGCTTGACTGTATAAAAAGCTACATTGAAGCAAGGCAAATCATTACAAAATAACATGTCAAGTACTTTCATTAATTATGTAGCATTTTTTTCCTAAGTCACAAATTAAATGGCTGAAAGATGTAAGAGAGAAAATCCAAAATTTGAAATAACAAATCTCCATAGATTTACTGCAACTAATTCCTAGAAATAAAAATGTTGGTAAAGACACAGACTCTACTGATACCCCATAACCACATACACCTCACATTAATGTGTTTGATATTTTTTTTAGTTTTAAACAAATGTTACATTTCATATTAAACCGTACTTAAAGATTCGCTTAAAGTAGATTCTGTTAAAAAAATTATTACATAGAGACAAATAAACTAAAGGTAATTTATAACAGTGTCAAATACCTACATCTATCAACATGCAGTAATACAGCATGTAAAAATGAATGTAAGTTTGTTTTTTACGTAAGTCCAAAATACAAGCAAAACAATTATATAAATAGCTTACTACCTGGAATAATAAGTTTTGGCGAACTTTCAATTCTCTCAAAACTTCCTTAGTAAGAACGATTTAAAGTAAATAATAACCTAATAACAACATTGAAGCAATGATTATCGGTATTCTTCGCGTCTGCACAGGTCAAAGTAAAATATTCCGTAATGCCTCATTCAATAGATTTTCGAGATTATACATTATGATCTTTGTCAATTTACGTGGCAAAAGCAGTCTAAATTATTCAGTCTGAATTATATTTAAGCTTGTCACATAGTGGTACTGGATTGTTCGAAACGTTGACTTTTAACTAAAAGCAGTTTGACATACTTCACTTGCTTGTGTCTCGAATTTTATCTCTCACTGCAACATATCATTAACGTATATAAATTAATTGTATGGTTTTAAAAAACGTTTTAGTAATATAATTTCGTAAGACAAATTGTAAACAGAAATCTAAAAATACAAACTCTCACCAAATTATATCACATCTATCACATTGTTTGACACATTGTTTGTTGCATCAAGTACTTTGAGGATAATATACAGTCACAGCCTCATCCTCGATCTCCACACGGAAGGATAACGAGTTCTGTCAGGTGAAATTTTTGTTGACAAAAACAAAGAGTAACTATCCACTATCCGTTGTAGACGGGCTTTGAGTTTACACGTGTGTAACGATTCCCATGTACCTATGAAAGAGTTTTAACAACAAGAAGACGATTACGTTATTGTTCTGTCTCAACAGATCTGATCGGAAATAACATACAGATGTGGTTATTCGCCTTAATTTTAAGATGAAATTTATTAGGTAGATATTGCAGAATATAAATATCAAGGTGGATCCTGAGCATCCTTAAATAGCCATACGGCTGTTATTCTGGAAAAGTATTAAATGGAAATATGGTGGTAAGCAATACTATTGTTTTCTATATTAACAAAGAAAAATGTAATTTTTTTTAAATTATGAACTGTTTGATTTTTTAAATTATGAAATATTCTGTATTAGGAATCAACTTTGATCGAAATATCGGGCAATAATTTATATAAAACATGCTACAACACTCACTAAAATTAAAAGAAATTGAACATTTCCGGAAAATAACACTAAACTGGTAATAGTCAAAATGTTAGAGCATAAGTGCAGATTAGGGCAGCTTGTATCTTATAAAGTAGATACAAGCGTTTTATAAATAAGCTTTATCGAAATTGGTTTTATGAAATAAATAAGCAAACAGTTCATAATTTAAAAAATAATTCCTATACAGCAAAAAAAAACTTTAATTTATAAAACAAGTTCAAACACATTTTATGATGAATAACAGAATGAATTATTTCTGAATTATGATGCATTTTCCCCTAAGCCAACTAAAAAAAATCATAACTGTTTTGATGCTTTGAATTTGTGTATGACCATTGAAAGCTTGACTGTATAAAAAGCGACATTGAAGCAAGGCAAATCATTACAAAATAACATGTCAAGTACTTTCGTTAATTATGTTTCATTTTTTCCGAAGTCACAAAATAAATTGCTCAAAGATGTAAGAAGAAAATCCAAAATTAGAAATAAACAATCTCCATACATTTACTGCAACTAATTCCTAGTAATAAAAATGTTGGTAAAGACACAGAAGTATGTTCTTTCTGCACATAGTCTAGGGAAAGTAAAACTTTTTTTTACAAACTTTTGACTTTTTTGTACAAATATAATTATGGCTAGTGACAATATCTTTGATATATTCATATTCTAGATCAAACAATAGGTACACATGCTATTTTAATGTTGAGAAATGATATATACAGTAATAGATATAACGGAGGCAAGCTTACCAGTTCTAGTGGTGCACAGTATTTGAAATGTTTATGTCAAAACAGAAAAACAACTCATTCAAATATAACATAGGCATCAAGTGGCTACAACTGGAAGCTATAATGGATGATTACAGTAATTTTCAGGATAAAATTTCAATAATAATATATTTAAATGTTGGTTGCATATGTGAACAATATCCAGTATTTCCTGAAAAAAAATACAAAGTCAGGACCATTGCTGTTGTTGCAATATTTGCGAATTGTCTTTTTGACAGTCTTCTTGGTAATGCCTTCAAGTAAACATCACATTATGTGAGTCTCTGTATTTGTTTATAAAAAATAAAGTAATTATACAAAATAAACAGATGCATTCGTTTAACATTTATGATATTTAATCCCAGTACATCTGTGAATAAAATGGTTCAGAACGAAAGTCCACTCTTGTTTGTTTTGTATATGAAAATTGTATTTTGTTTTTATTTAACTAATTTATGATTGATGCGAAAAATAAAAAAATGTATGTTGTCTTTCATACCATACATCTTAGTCGCATTTTACTGCGCTTATTTTTAATGCAGTGTCATTAGAATTAAAAAAAACATTAAAAGTGAGGCTTTGAAGACCGTAGGTTATTTATCTTATTCAACTTAGAAGCGAAGTTAGTTTTACAGAAGTTAAAAACTAAAGTTGTCCTAACCGTAATTTTGGTGATTAAACATTTAATGTTTAATCGTTTAATCTGATTAGGCTAATTCTTATGGTCTAGGTCTCTTGAATTAAAAAAATGTTTTGTTTATTTGATAGAGAAACAAATTTAATGCATCGTCTCATTGTTCACCATCAGTCTTAAAAAACTTGTTTTCATATTTAAGCGACCTTATTGAGTGTACTTTACAAAAGAAGGTTAAAACATCTTTAAGTTCGATACAGTATCTCGCGAGTGTTATTATGGTTGCAGGAATTATAAACTATTAGCCACACACCCCCTTGGAGTACAAAACGGTCTACATACTAGCATCGGTGCCACACGAGGAACTGGAGTGTGTTACCCTTCCGAAGCAGCTAGATGTAAAAGATGTTTAACGATAGGCGCTTTGAAGGTTATAAATTTTGTCGCATAGTGTATCTGACTTTAATGAAGGTTGTTCAGTGATTATATTTTAGTAACATAGTTTGTCACAAAACATATAACATTTATTTTAAACAATTAACATTATGTGTTTTATTTAAACGTTATATTTAGAATGTTATGTTTCCTGCATGGTGTGTAAATGCTATTGAGTCAAAGCACGACAAAAACACTTTAACGAAGAAAATATATTTACACGCATGTGTTTACATACTTAATTGATTTAATAATTCCTTAACAACCAGTTATAGCATTATGTCTTTACTTTTGATTATAGCAATTTAACAATTAAAAACTAAACGAGAAACTAAAAGGAATTAATACAAACAAATTGGAATGCCGCTGAAAAGCGCCTGATAATGCATTATCTGAAAGATTGATATCGATAGAAATTTTCAACTAGACAACTTTATAATATTATAGTATAATAGTTTTAAAAAAGCAACAAAACAAACCAAAGAATAAGGTGATGCAACGATGGTAATACGTCGGTGGATAAATTAAAAATTAAATGAATATAATTTACAATGACACGAATGCAGCAATGTCTAACATTTTATATGAAGTGAATAATATTTCAACTATTTAGTAAAGTATTATATAGAACCAAGGATTTTTGTCAAATGTAGTAAGTTTTTATGTTGTATTACCAGATTTATCCTTGATGCCTAGTTCTTTAATGAGGCATTCATAGTATCGTGACTCACATACAAACACAATGTTTTAGAAGTCTTGTCTACAGGGACGATAACATATCTGTCATGGAGGGAATTTAGATCAATATCTAAAATTCGTCTATTAGAATCTTTGATTTTTCAACGCTTTATACTACATAAAATCACGTCTTAAGGAAATCATTAATAACTTTCGCTTCCACATATGCCAACAAATATTTAGTTTAAGGTTACGACATTGTGTATTTTACTACTAAGGAACTAAAAGGCAAATTATGCTACAACGATGAAACAGTTTATAGTATGCTATATTATCTGATCGATAACATATTTTCAACTTTTGGAGGATATGTTTTTCATCAGACAATCGGAATTCCAATTGGTACAAACTTTGCCGATTTGTTCCTGTATTAGTATTTAACTTAATTTCTTCAACGTCTTATTAGAACAAGAAGATAGCAGAATCTAGGTCCTTCAATTTTACATAAAGATGATATCCTTTTAATTAACAATCCTCAATTTGCTGAGTGGCTTCCCTTAAAGAACTAGAAATTAAAGAAACCACAGAAACAGCTGCATCTACATTTTTAGACTTACACTTCGATATGACACCAACGGACGTTTAACACAAGAATTTACGACAAACCAGACGATTTTAATTTCAAAAGTATCCATTTTCCTCACCTATGCAGCAATATTCGTGCTTGTCCTGCATACGGTGTTTATATTTCTCAATTGATATGGTATGCAAGAGCTTGAAACGAGCATACTGTTTCTTGCAAACGTCTCCTACTTCTTCCGGATAAACTTATCAACCAAGGGTTCAAGAGAAACTGACTTGTCAGCGCTTTAATAAGTTTTACTATAGATACAACATCCTTGTTGAAAAATATCTCGTTTGAAAATATGGTTGCAGATAGTTTTCCCAATTTTTGATTTCAGTATACAGTAAATTTCCTACGATGAATGTTGAATACACCTATAATTGACTAGTGGTATATGATAACCATGTATTTAAATCAACTAACCAACTTACATTCAACAGTAATGAAAGCGGGAGGTTTGGCATTCCACAAAACCTGGTTTAACCCATAATTGTTTTCAATGATGTACCAAGTCAGAACCATTGCTGTATTTGCTGTATTTTCGGTTGTTGGTTCTAGAGGTGTTCGGTATTTTGTTATCACCTTCAATGTTAATTCTCTCAATTCCAATTAATTTAAAGTCATTAATATTACGGTCTTGTTGGTTAAAATGTATTGGCACAAAATTCTGTTTTCAATTCCTAATACACGATAGGTGATTTTGTATATCCTCATACACTGTGTTCCCAGTTCACCAGTACACAATTTGTTTACACTTTTCACAATAGATTCCATACATAAATTAGCAGTCCTACAATTTATTTTACTGTTAAAATTTATACTACATTATATGTAAATAAAACACGACTCAGAATCAGTCATTTAAAGATTTTCTATTTTTAGTAATTATTGCCATATTGGTTTGATAATTAGGCTACAGTTGGATAAAATAGTTTGCCAGTGGTCCTTCAAATGATCATCATTGAAATTAACTCTGGTATTTTTGGAGAAGATTAAACTTTTATATAAAACGGATAGACGACGAATGAAAAGTGATAGCAATAGCTCAACTCAACCTAACTTTCACTAAAGTGAGCTAACAGCATATTTTTTTAATTAAGGCTGTTTAATACAGCAAATAAGACTATAACCTTAATTATCATTCACGATGTATTCAAACAGATCAAAAGGCATAACCTAATTACTATACTTCCATAAATATCTACTAAACGTTAAATCATATTTAACCTAAGATCATTGATTGATTGAT
Source organism: Limnoperna fortunei (assembly GCA_944474755.1). Classification (NCBI taxonomy): domain Eukaryota; kingdom Metazoa; phylum Mollusca; class Bivalvia; order Mytilida; family Modiolidae; genus Limnoperna; species Limnoperna fortunei. The sequence continues at coordinate 100,993,352 of OX104114.1, read as the reverse complement.
TGATTGAATGTTTGCTTGTTACATCCGTCGAGCAATACTTCATTTAGTTAGGTAGATTCATGATGTGAACAAACAAAAAATCAATGGGTAAAAAGGTGGACTAACAAGAAAATAATAATAATAATAATAATAATAATAATAATAATAATAATAATAACAGTTAATAATAATAATAATAATAATAATAATAATAATAATAATAATAATATGTTTATTTCCTAATTACAGGGACTTTGCAGGCATAACGTTGAATTCCACCAAGTTTTGGACAGGAAAGAGAATGAGTATTGCAAACTTGTCAAGTGTAGCCTAACATACACAATGGCATAACTGCATCATTTTGACATTTTTCATCAAACTTGCTTGATACATTCTGAGGATTGTTTTGTCTAAAGGACATAATGTAGCATTAGTTAACTTTTGTTTCAATTCCGATTCTCTCACCTGGGAATTTGCTAGTACGCATACCATAATATACTTTTCTATCTCTGCCTTGTTTATCTGGTAATCATGATCTGGAATCTTTCCTTAAGTACCATGTCCATATGAATCGTTCCTTAATTTTATTAAGGCATTATCTGCTTGGCGTAGTGGAGATCAATCAGGAATAACGGTTGCAAAATTGATTATAAGACATCTTGTTATTGTCAGGTCTAACTGGTTATAATTATATAGGGTTGGCAGGACAACAACAATGCTTTGTCCGACTGTTTGGAATAAGTCCTGGTAACTTGGCTGTAGTATCTAACAAGATGTTCAGTTGATACAGCATTGCTTTGTGTTATAACACATTTCAATTTTTCTCATGTAGTTTTGCTTGTGTAAATGGTAACAGGGTGAGTCCTTGTTTTGTCAAGTCGTGGTCAGTAATCAATGTTGACTTACGATAAAAATTCTCTCTTTCTGTGTGTGTCATAATGCTGACAGCTGTTAGTACCAACACTAAAATCATATAAGGACACTATGATTAAAGAGATGAATTATCAGTGAAACAGATGGATACTCAAGAAAAACATTCTTAAAAAATAGCACCTCCAACAAAGTTTAAGGGTGGATAGGTATTGCTTAAAGGAAATATCGAAACCTTCCCCTTTAATGTACATTTAGCAATTTAATTTTGCGTGGTGAATGTTATCGTGAAATGTTGATATTTTCAACAAATAATTGTAAACTCATATTTAAAACAACAAAAAGCAGAATATGACTTTGTCTCATCAAAGTTTAATTGTAACCTTTACCTTAAATGCACCTAAATGTTGCATGCACATGTCGTGATGTGCTTATTACTTGTTCCAGATAATTTGAAATGGAAAAAAATGTGTTCGTGATATCTTTGGTTATGGAAATAATATTTATTATTTGTAAGCACTGCCGAAAAATCATAAAATTACTAAACGAATTTAGTCTGATTCCAATTAGCCACATCAAAAATTTGCTAGCCACCAAATTCTTACAAGAAATCCCAAATTCAATTGATAATGACGATTTTAAAAATAATACACTGCATATGAGGCGTGAAAGCAATATTTATTTAAAATAAAATACTTAAATGAAGCTATTTCTGCTTACAAGGTTTTCTATGTATGTTGCAATATTGAATTTCAATCATCAGCAAACCTCAAACATATATGAGACCTATCTCAACTTTATTTCTGCATGATTTGGTTTTAAAGTATAGGACAGTTCTGAAAAGAAGTCGTTTATAGGTTTTTCCTGTAGGTTCATATTTAAAACTATGTGCCATTTTGTCAGTATTCTTGGATTGTTCTGACATCTCATGTCGTTATAGCCTTACTGTTATACATTGTTATGACATCTCACATGACTATAACCTTACTGTAATACATTGTTCTGAGATCTCACATGACTATAACCTTACTGTAATACATTGTTCTGACATCCCACATGGTTATAACCTTAATGTAATACATTGTTCTGACATCTCACATGGTAATAACCTGACTGTAATACATTGTTATGACATCCCACATGGTTATAACCTTAATGTAATACATTGTACTGACATCACACATTGTTATAACCTTACTGTAATGCATTGTTCTGACATCTCACATGGTTATAATCTTACTGTAATACATTGTTCTGACATCTCACATGACTATAACCTTAATGTAATACATTGTTCTGACATCTCACATGGTAATAACCTGACTGTAATACATTGTTATGACATCCCACATGGTTATAACCTTAATGTAATACATTGTACTGACATCACACATTGTTATAACCTTACTGTAATGCATTGTTCTGACATCTCACATGGTTATAATCTTACTGTAATACATTGTTCTGACATCTCACATGACAATAACCTTAATGTAATACACTGTACTGACGTCACACATTGTTATAACCTTACTGTAATGCATTGTTCTGACATCCCACATGACTATAACCTGACTGTAATACATTGTTCTGACATCTCACATGACTATAACCTTAATGTAATACATTGTTCTGACATCCCACATGACTATAACCTTACTGTAATGCATTGTTCTGACATCTCACATGGTTATAACCTGACTGTAATACATTGTTCTGACATCCCACATGACTATAACCTTACTGTAATACATCGTTCTGACATCTCACATGACTATAACCTTAATGTAATACATCGTTCTGACATCTCACATGACTATAACCTTAATGTAATACATTGTTCTGACATCTCACATGACTATAACCTGATTGTAATACATTGTTCTGACATCTCACATGACAATAACCTTAATGTAATACACTGTACTGACGTCACACATTGTTATAACCTTAATGTAATGCATTGTTCTGACATCCCACATGACTATAACCTGACTGTAATACATTGTTCTGACATCTCACATGACTATAACCTTAATGTAATACATTGTTCTGACATCCCACATGACTATAACCTTACTGTAATGCATTGTTCTGACATCTCACATGGTTATAACCTGACTGTAATACATTGTTCTGACATCCCACATGACTATAACCTTACTGTAATACATCGTTCTGACATCTCACATGACTATAACCTTAATGTAATACATTGTTCTGACATCTCACATTACTATAACCTTAATGTAATACATTGTTCTGACATCTCACATGGTTATAACCTGACTGTAATACATTGTACTGACATCTCACATGGTTATAACCTTAATGTAATACATTGTTCTGACATCTCACATGGTTATAACCTTAATGTAATACATCGTTCTGACATCTCACATGACTATAACCTTAATGTAATACATTGTTCTGACATCTCACATGACTATAACCTTAATGTAATACATTGTTCTGACATCTCACATTACTATAACCTTACTGTAATACATTGTACTGACATCTCACATGGTTATAACCTGACTGTAATACATTGTACTGACATCTCACATGGTTATAACCTTAATGTAATACATTGTTCTGACATCTCACATGGTTATAACCTTAATGTAATACATCGTTCTGACATCTCACATGACTATAACCTTAATGTAATACATCGTTCTGACATCTCACATGACTATAACCTTAATGTAATACATTGTTCTGACATCTCACATGACTATAACCTTAATGTAATACATTGTTCTGACATCTCACATGACTATAACCTTACTGTAATACATTGTACTGACATCTCACATGGTTATAACCTGACTGTAATACATTGTTCTGACATCCCACATGACTATAACCTTACTGTAATACATCGTTCTGACATCTCACATGACTATAACCTTAATGTAATACATCGTTCTGACATCTCACATGACTATAACCTTAATGTAATACATCGTTCTGACATCTCACATGACTATAACCTGATTGTAATACATCGTTCTGACATCTCACATGATTATAACCTTAATGTAATACATTGTACTGACATCTCACATGGTGATAACCTTAATGTAATACATTGTTCTGACATCTCACATGACTATAACCTTAATGTAATACATTGTTCTGACATCCCACATGGTTATAACCTAATGTAATACATTGTTCTGACATCTCACATGGTTATAACCTGACTGTAATACATTGTTCTGACATCTCACATGGTTATAACCTGAATGTAATGCATTGATCTGACATCCCACATGACTATAACCTGACTGTAATACATTGTTCTGACATCTCACATGACTATAACCTTAATGTAATACATTGTTCTGACATCTCACATGACTATAACCTTAATGTAATACATTGTACTGACGTCACACATTGTTATAACCTTAATGTAATACATTGTACTGACATCACACATGGTTATGACCTTAATGTAATACATTGTTCTGACATCCCACATGACTATAACCTGACTGTAATACATTGTTCTGACATCCCACATGACTATAACCTGACTGTAATACATTGTTCTGACATCTCACATGACTATAACCTTAATGTAATACATTGTTCTGACATCTCACATGACTATAACCTTAATGTAATACATTGTTCTGACATCTCACATGACTATAACCTTAATGTAATACATTGTTCTGACATCTCACATGACTATAACCTTAATGTAATACATTGTTCTGACATCTCACATGACTATAACCTTAATGTAATACATTGTACTGACGTCACACATTGTTATAACCTTAATGTAATACATTGTACTGACATCACACATGGTTATGACCTTAATGTAATACATTGTTCTGACATCTCACATGACTATAACCTTAATGTAATACATTGTACTGACGTCACACATTGTTATAACCTTAATGTAATACATTGTACTGACATCACACATGGTTATGACCTTAATGTAATACATTGTACTGACATTACAGAAAACTAATATAAGGTTCTTTAGTAGTTTGATGATTTGTTACAGAAAACTGTAATATAAGGTTCTTTAGAAGTTTGATGGTTTGTTACAGAAAACTGTAATATAAGGTTCTTCAGTAGATTGATGTTTTATGACAGATAGCTGTAATATAAGGTTCTTCAGTAGATTGATGTTTTATGACAGATAACTGTAATATAAGGTTCTTTAGTAGTTTGATGGTTTGTTACAGAAAACTGTAATATAAGGTTCTTCAGTAGATTGATGTTTTATGACAGAAAACTGTAATATAAGGTTCATTAGAAGTTTGATGTTTTGTTACAGAAAACTGTAATATAAGGTTCTTTAGAAGTTTGATGGTTTGTTACAGAAAACTGTAATATAAGGTTCTTCAGTAGATTGATGTTTTATGACAGAAAACTGTAATATAAGGTTCTTTAGAAGTTTGATGGTTTGTTACAGAAAACTAATATAAGGTTCTTCAGTAGATTGATGTTTTATGACAGGAAACTGTAATATAAGGTTCTTCAGTAGATTGATGTTTTGTTACAGAAAACTGTAATATAAGGTTCTTTAGAAGTTTGATGGTTTGTTACAGAAAACTGTAATATAAGGTTCTTCAGTAGATTGATGTTTTATGACAGAAAACTGTAATATAAGGTTCTTCAGTAGATTGATGTTTTATGACAGATAACTGTAATATAAGGTTCTTCAGTAGATTGATGTTTTATGACAGAAAACTGTAATATAAGGTTCTTTAGTAGTTTGATGGTTTGTTACAGAAAACTGTAATATAAGGTTCTTTAGAAGTTTGATGGTTTGTTACAGAAAACTGTAATAAAAGGTTCTTTAGTAGATTGATGTTTTATGACAGAAAACTGTAATATAAGGTTCTTTAAAAGTTTGATGGTTTGTACAGAAAACTGTAATATAAGGTTCTTTAGTAGTTTGATGGTTTGTTACAGAAAACTGTAGTATAAGGTTCTTTAGAAGTTTGATGTTTTATAACAGAAAACTGTCATATAAGGTTCTTTAGTAGTTTGATGGTTTGTTACAGAAAACTGTAATATAAGGTTCTTTAGAAGTTTGATGGTTTGTTACAGAAAACTGTAATATAAGGTTCTTTAGTAGTTTGATGGTTTGTTACAGAAAACTGTAATATAAGGTTCTTTAGAAGTTTGATGGTTTGTTACAGAAAACTGTAAAATAAGTTTCTTTAGAAGTTTGATGTTTTATGACAGAAAACTGTAATATAAGGTTCTTTAGTAGTTTGATGGTTTGTTACAGAAAACTGTAATATAAGGTTCTTTAGAAGTTTGATGGTTTGTTACAGAAAACTGTAATATAAGGTTCTTTAGTAGTTTGATGGTTTGTTACAGAAAACTGTAAAATAAGTTTCTTTAGAAGTTTGATGTTTTATGACAGAAAACTGTAATATAAGATTCCTCAGTAGATTGATGTTTTGTTACAGAAAACTGTAATATAAGGTTCTTCAGTAGATTGATGTTTTATGACAGAAAACTGTAATATAAGTTCGTCTGATTTTTAAAACTTAATTTTTGTTACAGAGACCAAAATACAAAGTTCTTTAAATGTTGAATGTTTTGTTCCTATATAAAATTATGCAATTGACAAGTCTTCAGTTTTGTGGCAGAAAACTGTTATTAAGGTTTTCTGATTGATTACATGTAAGCCATTTGAGAAAATAGTATAATTTATGTACAATAAAATATTATAAATTTGTTTATACTTAGTTTCTTTACATAATTGTTTTTCTTTTGTAGGGTTTGCTTGGTATTTTGTGTATTGAGATCAGTGCTCATTAATCTATAGTTGTAAAACGACTCAAAAATTCTCAGTAAATCTGTCAAAACTGGTCACAGTTCGGACAGAGCTTGTTACTTGTTTATTTCACTGACAGTTTAAAGCAGCAGTTATTTTATTGAACATAATTCCACCATACCCAATTAAAAATTTTTATTAATTAGCCCGTGAAAGAAATCCAATAGATTTAAACATGATTTTTACATTTTTATCAATAATTGTTTTCTTTTGCAGATATATTTGCATTTGTAATGTTTTGATCATCACATTAAAACAAATTAGCTGCACATTTAAATCTGTAAAAGTGTACCAATATATCAATGCTTTTTTATGCACTTTACAGTTTTCATTTCAAATGTATATATATATTTTGCATTACAATTAAAATTACATCCAATTGTTTGTTTTTGTTTTATTATACAACATGGATTCTTTTGTAGATATAACTTATTTATTTTAAGAATTAAAGAAAGGGAGATAATAAAGATTTAAAAATTTTATATTACATTTTTCTGTAATATAAAAAGTACTGATGTAAGGGGAATAATCCTTGTTTTCTTAAACAAAAAACAATAATATTACTAAATAATGTAATATTATTGTTTTCAATAAAATCTTGGACTGTTTTAAGGTTCATTTTTCTAATAATTCCTGGGTGCACCTTATTATAATTAGGTCCGTCAAGGCAAACAAGACTGATGGTGTATAACGGCTTGAACTTCTTATTTCTGGACTGAGAAGAACTACTACTTCTGTTCTGGCGAAAATGTCTAAAACTGATAAAATAAAAATATTTCTATAGTGTTATTAAATGGGTATTTTCATACAAAGCCTGTATTATGTCCAAGGCAGTTGTATTGGGTCGAGGTTAGCTGTATAGGCCTGAGGCATCGCCGAGGGCCTATGCAGCTGATCGAGACCCAATACAACTGTCGAGGACATAATACAGGGTTTGTATGGAAACATCCATTTCATGACACCTTTATTAACCTAATGACTTAAAATATATCATTCCCGATTGAACATTTAATGCCCTGTATAAATTTTAAGAGGGCATGCCCTGTATAAATGTCAGGTGTTAAAACCTTGTCACAATATTAAATGGACATTTAACACTGTATTTTAAGTCATTGGTTAATAAAGTCATTTACGAAATGGTCCTCTATATTTCGGAACTGTATTGTTTATAGTTTTTGAGTTTTATTCGAATTATTAAAATTTGTGATTTAATTTCTATTACATGTATTAAAAATAAATTTTTTTCCAAAAAAAATTCATGAATTTGTACAAGATCCTGACTCGCCCTCTGAATCTGTCAAAAGGGGACAGGGTGACACTGCCTTAATAAAAAATAATTTCTGAATATTGTCATACAGTGTAAGCTCTTCCATGGATGTATATTGAATGGATTCGAAACGTGACGAATTCTCATGAAACCTCACAGATCAAAACGATATTTTGGGTCTGTTTTGTTAATAATGAAAATTAACTTCAAATCAACATTATTCGAAAACTATTTAAGTTTTTTCCACAAAACTTTGATACACATATTCTCCGTTAATTTGGCTTTCTAAACATGCCAATTTCATTTAGGTTTTATTTCAAATAAAATCAAGTATAAAGAATAAAAATTGGAAACCATTTTTTTGAAAACGTAAGATTAGATAACAATTTTTGTAAAATTTTCACTTTAAATCGTCACCAAAAGTTTATTTCTTTATGAAATTAAATAAAACTTTCATACAGACATTTTCGTATCTTTTGTCGGTTTCACTAAATTTATTTGGACAAGTTACACTGAACAGGAAAAAAAGTAGTATTAAAAATAAAAGAAGTGGTATGTCATTCTCATCCAGTCTCGCGTGATATTTTTGCCGATAAACTGGCCATTACACAAGTTGCAAATCCATTTAAATATATATCCATGGCTCTTCTATGCAAATGAATTCATAGCAAACTTGTATTGACCTTTGGTTATTTGTGGAAAATGTGCCAAAATATACATATATACATTGTATGAAGCAAGCAAGGTCCAGCTACACTTCATTTAAAATTTTATGTGCAGTTTATGCTGTGCATAGACTAACATATATATTGGTCGAAAATAAGGCCATTTAAAACGAAAGGTACTGATGGATCTTAAATCAACTTGAAAGTCTCCTATCCTTGATTTCAAGCATAAAATATACCCGATTTCTGGGATCTTCTCCAACCTGATCCAGTCTGTTTCTCAGTTTCTAGACTGTTATCTGATTTTTGCATTCTCCAGACTACTACAGACACTCTGTAGTAGTAAGAGTTTTTTATGTATGGCAAAAGCCAATGAGATCGATTTTTAATTGTCGTGGAACAGTGACATGTGTTATTTACCCAGAGACAAAATCCTCTTCATCCTCTGTGACAGAACTCGCAGCTCTTGTGTCGAGCATTTGAGCCCTTCTAATCAAGGTGTGCAATGCAGCAGCCATGTTCACCGGTTCGCGCAAAAACCTGATTATCTCCTCTTGGAAGCAATAAACTAATTTTGTAAAACATATTTTCATTGGGTAATTGCAAATTGTTGAACTACGCGTAATATTAATAAAACTCACGCGTACTATAGTTAACAATTACGCGGAATTGCTATTGACGCGTGATTTTTACATATTCACGCGTAAATAAGCATAATTCACGCGTGAAAAACGATATATTACGCGTAATTTTTAAGAAATTACGCGTGAATTTCGTATTACGCGTGATAATGCCGCGCCAATGACATGAACGGCCACCTATACGATGAAAAATTACGCGTGAGTCTAATAAAACTCACGCGTAATGTAGTTAACAATTACGCGTAATTGCTATTGACGCGTGACTTTCAAAAATTCACGCGTAAATATGCACAATTCACGCGTGAAAAACGACTTTTTACGCGTCATTTTTTAAAAATCACGCGTGAATTTTGTATTACGCGTGATTATGTAGCGCCAATGACATGAACGGCCACTCATAGAAAACTAACTAGGTACGGATCCTCTTAGATTAAAATAAATAACCGAAGTAAACAGATAAATATAAATTTAATAAGAAAAAAATTCCAATATACATATATACATCTTTAAAACCAAAACCGTCCTGGTATGGGTTAAAATTGACAGCTTAAGATCCAAACTGCTCGCCGTGACCAAACTAAAAAAAAATCCCAGTCAAGACAAGAAAATTTTATTTAAAGTCGGATTATCAAAAACATATAGCAAACATAAGCTCTATAGAGCTTTTTACCGACATTATGACATTATATTTAAAACATATATTTGTTAGGACAGGGTTATACATACATGTACATGATAAAAAGCAAGTTACTTGTTAAAAGATAATACACATTGTTAAAAGGCATACTTTATGAACATTAAACATCAGAATTTTTAACTAAAACACTTGGATCATTTAAATTATATTTATCAGTTAGAAGATCTAAAAGCATTGAGCTCAGTTATAAGCATAAATAAAAGCATAAAGTGCAGTTATAATCATAAATAAAAGCATAAAGTGCAGTTATTAGCATAAATAGCATAATGTACAGTTATAAACCCATAAAAGCATAAAGCACTGTTTAAGCACAACTAAAAGCACAAATATCAGATTTAAAGCACAGCTAAAAGCAACCCGATCTATTATAGCACACAAGTAAGCACCAAGATAGTTATTAGCACCAAAAGCACAGAGATCAGTTAATACTACAACTAAAACACTGACAGATACTGTAACTAGTCATTATCTAAGCACAAGTTTGCATAAATAATCAAAACATCAATGTGGAATAAAGTAAAATAAGCATCAACACATCATATAACATGTATACAGCGAAGGCTCAAAGGAGTGATTCACTGACACCTGCAGGAGCTACATCTGCAAAAACTGCCATTCCAGTTGTTGATAAGCCTTTTGAATTGGTTGAGGTTTGCCTCTGCACGAATGTTGTCAGGCAGCTCATTCCAGAGTGTTGCTCCAGCATATCTCAGCGAATGCAAACCATAATGTGTTGTTCTCACCTGTGGAATATTAACAGTGTTTTCCTTTCTGAAAGAGTAATTAGAATTTTTAAAACTAATAATATCTTGTAAGTACAGTGGTGATTTCTTTTGTATAATTTTAAAAACCTCAATTGCCATACATCTCATTCTCCTAATTTTTAAAGTTGGCATTCTAGATTTGTATAAAAGAGTCTCATAGTCACTTGAATTATCTTCGTACATAAACCTCAAGGCACGTTCTTGAATTTTTTCCTTTTTTTTGTATTACCCTCCCCACAAAAGTGCCAAACAATAGGACAATAATTGAAATTTGATAAAATAAATGAATAGTATATTGTCAATCTTCCCAGTTTAGACAAATGTTAACCAATTCTTTTTAAAACATGTAACTGTCTTGAGGCCTTATTACAAATAATGGAGATGTATGTATTAAAACGCAGCTGATAATCTATTGTCACTCCCAAAAGTTTAATTTCATTTTCACATTCAATTACATGCCCATCAAAAGTGAATTTCAAGTTCCCATTTTTTGTTTTGTTCCCTATGGCAATTGCCTGAAATTTTTCTGGATTAGCTTTCATTTTATTAACATCAAACCAATTAATTAAAGCTTTGCTTTCATATTCCAAAGTGTTAACTAATCCATCTAGGTCAGGTCGTGAGTAAGACAATGTATTGTCATCTGCATAATTATAAAGAGTGCTATCTTTCACAACATTAAAAATATCATTGATAAATATATTAAAAAGAACAGGACCCAGGATAGAACCCTGGGGAACACCTTTATAAATATTTTTCCATGTACTTAAGTTATTTTCGACTTAAACACATTGTTTCCTATCTGTTAAATAATTTTGTAAAAAGTACAAAGATTCCGGTGACACGAATTACCGGAATCCACCGTTTTTACTGGAATCCACATCAAAAATTGTTATTCGTAAGAAGTGTTTAATCACTTTAATTTGTTATTATTCATAATTCTCACTGTTTCTAATAAAAAGTAAAGAGGTATACGTTAAAATTAAGAAATCAAATCGAATAAGTCGCTCTATACAATGAGAACGGAGATAATCTATTTAAATACATTTATTGAATGTGACAATGACATAAATGGTCGTATGAGGACATACATAAATGGAGATATTAATATTTACTAGCGTATATAATATTTTATTCTAAAAATGAAAAATAAAGACGCTATCGATCAATTTGTCGGCACGTGCCAGAAGTTTGGATACCAGGCGTTAATTGACACCCCGCAAGGCCAATAACAAATGTAATCAACAAACAATTACGATTAATGCAGCGAGAGTTAATTCTGGAATAAACACAATGATGGAGCTGCTTAAGTTGTAATAAAGATTTTTATTAAAGACATTCTTACGGACGCCGCTGTCACATTGAAGCAAAGACAGACAATCTTAAAAGACATCATCTTCGCTAGCCAAGGGTTACGATCCGATACTCGTATCGGATCGTAACCCTTGGCTAGCGAAGATGAAAAGACATCTTTGGACCAAATGATTTAATAGATTCAGATGACACTATATGCTTTAACGAAAAATGTGATGACATATCTAAGACAATGAAAGACGTGTCGGACAAATTCTTTAACTACTTCAATAAAAGACTAAAAGGTTGTTTGCAAGAAAAGGTGATGAACCCTTGTCTTCAATGGGAAAATTATTTACTTCAGTTCTGAACAACAGACTCTCGAAATATGCAGATTTATGTAATATTATACCAGACGCTCAAGTTGGGTTTCGTAAGGGTTATTCTACTGTCGATAATATTTTTTGTCTCCATGTTTCGATTGAAATATACTTGGCTATGGGGAAAAATTGTACTTTACTTTCATTGTATATATACTTTTTCTATATATGCAAATACTTTGTCTATATAGTTTTTTTCTATATGCACATGCTTTTTCTCTATATGCACATAGTTTTTCTACATATGCGCATGTGTTTTCATACTTGATTAATTAATGATTACTTAACATCGTTGTAATCACAAGAGACACCTGACAATATTGTAACAAATATAGCTGTCATCCATGCCTATCTGATTCTGATGGAAATATTTCTCGTGACCATTTTGCTGTAACTTTCAATACTCAAGCAGAAAAACCACCTCAAATAGGAAAACTGTTACCTACCGGAAATTTAGATCAATATTGATTCATCTGAAAGTCTTTCTAGACATTGCAAATCCAAGTGTTGCAATTTCTGATCTTGATCAATGTACAAATTGTCTAGATGACAGTTTAATATTCCTCGTTGAGAAACATGCTCCGTTAGTAACCAAAACATTTTTTCTCAGACTGACAAAGCCGTGGTACAATCACTGACGACCTACATGCAGCTAAACATTTGAAAATTAGTTTGAACGAAAATAGAGAAAAACAGGACTTACAGTTGACCACCACATTTACAGAAATCAGTGTGCTTTTGTAAATAAACTGCTAAAACAAACACGTGTGAACTTTTACTCAAATGTTTATCAGTAGACCTGTCTATGTATGGTAATCAAAACTCTACTTGGTAGTTACTCTCTGTATCATCAGCTGATGATTTAGCACAGGATTTCAGTGACTTCTTTTGTTAATATGATAAATGGAATCAGAACAAAGATAACATCAGAGATAGAAACGCAAAGGCCGACCGATATGTGAAGGTGGCATATGCATTCAAGCAGATCAAAGGCCTAATCTAATTACTTTAACTCTATAAGTACCTAAGTTAAATTATATTTAACCTAAAATCATTGATTGATTGATGGAATATTTCTTTTTAACATCCAGCAAGCAAAACTATATATATATATGTTTGTTTGTTTGATGTTTAACGCCACTTTCAGCAATTTTTCAGCTATTACATGGGTGTTCAGTTTTTATCGGGGTAGGAAGCCGGAGTACTCGCAGAGAACCCCCAACCTTCGATAGAAAAACTGGCAATCCTTGTCAATTAAGATTGCGGTCGAGTACACCTTGCACGCATTGAGATTCGAACCCCCAACCTCAGTGTTGACACACCACGTGATTAATAGTAGACAAACTATCTTAACCACTCAGTCACCGATGCACCTATATATATGTAATTAGGTAGATTCATGGTGAGGACAAGTTAACAAGCAAACAATTAATGGCAAAAAGGGTGAACTAACAAAAACAAAAGCCTATTAATCTAAGAGTACTGCAAACATGTTAAGTGTAGACTAACATACACATTGTCATACATGCATCATTTTGACATTTTCCATCAAATTTGCTTAATGAATTTTGATGGTTGTTTCATCTAAAGGCATCAGGATCTATGAACTACAGTAACGGCTGTGACGGTATCGTATGTACCGGACATCCATCACTATACCTGTGCGATATTGTATGCGCAGTGTTATTCAGCTACTATCTAAAAATAGAATAGGTACGATAAAGATTTTTGTGGATTATTAGTAATGCATTTATATAAGTAGATTATTTAAATTAATATTAATTATTAACAAATAACACATAAATAATTAATTAGTGTTCATTATGATTTATTACTTCACGTGAAAGAAGAAATACACTGAACACAATTTTATTTAGTGGTAAATAAATCAGTATAAATATTGTAAGATATCTCTTTTGTTTATATAATTGTTTATATTTAAAATCGTTATTTATTGACGAGTACTGGCTGGTTTATAACCAGGTTGCTAAAAATACGAAGAAACACGCACAGAAAATAATTAAGGAAGGTCTTTTTGTCAATTAATCCAATTGTTTTTTTAAACTGTGCATATAATTATTCATTTTTTTGTGATTTATACACGTGGATTTATATCAACCATAAATAAAGGTGTTGTATAACGATATTTAAGAAAAAGGTAGAATTTAAAAGTAAATCAGTGTTTAATATTTTAAAATATAAAATACACTCTAAATTTATGGAACTATGGACTGATAAACAAACAAATGAGGAAGGTAAACTAAGAACATACAAAAAATTTAAATCCCATCTCCAACTTGAACCATATCTAAAGTATGGTAATCAAGACCAGAGGAGATTGATGAGTAAATTTAGACTTAGTGCTCATAATCTCAAAATAGAAACAGGACGTTACACTAAAGTTGAATGTAACAATAGAATTTGTGATCTTTGTAAAAATAATATTGAAGATGAGATTCATTTTCTCATAGATTGTAATGCTCTTAACTGTATAAGAACACACTTTTTATCTTTTTTTGAGAATAAATGTAAGAACTTTAGCAAATTATCTTCTACAAATAAATTTATTTGGCTGTTAAGCAATGAAGATAGAGAAATCATCATAAAATTATTCCAAATGCTAGAAGAACTATTCTTGAAAAGAGATTCCTTACTTTGTGTTAATCAAGTGTCTTCATAAAGTATATATATTATATAATTTATAATAGTATATTAAATATTCTTATAAGTTCCAAAGATAAGAGCTGCACCCCCCAACACCTCATCCAGACAGAGACTAAAATTAATTTGTTTTTATCATAAAACTATTTTTTATATGTTATTGTTACTAAAACTAATTAGAATAATCACATGTTTTGATATTTTGATTTTTACTCATTTTGTTTTGTTATGAATAATTGTTCTGCCTCTCTGGGGGCTCCATAATTGGATTAAATAAAAAATTTGTATTTGTATTTGTATTTGTATAACGTACTGTCCGGTATAGCTGGGACTAGTATAACTAACAGTTGATTTATAGGTATAGTACAAAAATATATAAAAAAAACTTTGAAGCTTTTTATAAATGGTAATATATGGCTTTTTAATTCGATCTTCTGAATATATGTTATGCAAAATATTATAAATTTAAATATATTTTTCCTCTTGCATAATTGTGTTTTTCCGTGTTCCCTTTCTTATGAAAAAATCATTGAAACATTTATACTAAAGGAAAGTTTACCGTTATTCGGATATTATTCAACACATTTTTGCATTTTTTCACAAAGGAACCAATGCAAGCGTCTATAAAAAGTAATAAGAATGAAGGATATGCATACTTGTGGAAGTATTCTTGTCAGCAGCATTTTTCAAAACAATTACATGATCGAAAAACAAAATATCGAAAGACAACTCAAGCATACGAAAAAGCTCAAAAAGGGAAGCCAAAATCCAGCTTTGACAATGTATTATACAATGAAAGAAACTCGGCTATTTAAAAAAAAACTTTTCTTATTCTTATTCGACGGGCGTATATTACACTGATGCCTTGAAAAAATAAACCACAAAAGAAAAAAGTAATTAAATATAAAAAAAAACAAGCAATACGGACTGTTTTAAAACATAATTTAACAATCTTTCTTTACAATTTCCCCTCTTATGGAGCAATAACCGGAAACCTGGTATCATTTACCACACATTATGATGTTACATCCAGGAGGGTACCTGTCCTATATATCATGTCCTAGACCTTATTATGTTACATCCACGAGTATACCTGTCCTATATATCATGTACTAGACCTTATTATGTTACATCCACGAGGGTACCTGTCCTATATATCATGTACTTGACCTTATTATGTTACATCAACGAGGGTACCTGTCCTATTTATCATGTACTAGACTTTATTATGTTACATCCACGAGGGTACCTGTCCTATATATCATGTACTAGACCTTGTAACGTTACATCCACGACTGTACCTGTCCTATATATCATGTACTAGATCTATTATATCACATCCACGAGGGTACCTGTCAAATTTAACATGCACCAGACCTTATTATGTAACATCCACGAGGGTATCTGTCCTCTTTATCATGTAATAGATCTATTATATTACATCCACGAGGGTACCTGTCCTCTATATCATGTACTAGACCTTTTTATGTTACATCCACGAGGGTACCTGTCCTATATATAATGTACTAGACCTTATTATGTTACATTCACGAGGGTACCTGTCCTATATATCATGTACTAGACCTTATTATGTTACACCCACGAGGGTATCTGTCCTATATATCATGTACTAGACCTTATTATGTTACATCCACGAGGGTACCTGTCCTATATAAAATGTACTGGACCTTATTATATTACATCCCCGAGGGTACCTGTCCTATATATCATGTACTAGACCTTATTATGTTACATCCACGAGGGTACCTGTCCTATATATCATGTACTAGACCTTATTATGTTACATCCACGAGGGTACCTGTCCTATACAACATGTACTGGGCCTTATTATGTTACATCCACGAGGGTACCTGTCCTATATATCATGTACTAGACCTTATTATGTTACATCCACGAGGGTACATGTCCTATATAACATGTACTAGACCTTATTATGTTACATCCACGAGGGTACATGTCCTATCTATAATGTACAAGACCTTATTATGTTACATCCACGAGTATACCTGTCCTATATATCATGTACTAGACCTTATTATGTTACACCCACGAGGGTATCTGTCCTATATATCATGTACTAGACCTTATTATATTACATCCACGACGGTACCTCTCCTATATATCATGTACTAGACCTTATTATATTACATCCACGAGGGTACCTGTCCTCTATATCATGTACTAGACCTTATTATGTTATATCCACGAGGGTACCTGTCCTATATATCATGTACTAGACCTTATTATGTTACATCCACGAGGGTACCTGTCCTATATAACATGTACTAGACCTTATTATGTTACATCCACGAGGGTACATGTCCTATCTATAATGTACTAGAGCTGATTATGTTTCATCCACGAGGGTACCTGTCCTATATATAATGTATTAGACCTTATAACGTTACATCCACGAGGGTACCTAGCTGTCCTATATATCATGTACTAGACCTTATTATGTAACATCCACGGGGGTACCTGTCCTATATAACATGTTCTAGACCTTATTATGTTACATCCACGAGGGTACCTGTCCTCTATATCATGTACTAGATCTAATATATTACATCCACGAGGGTACCTGTCCTATATAACATGTACTAGACCTTATTATGTTACATCCACGAGGGTACCTGTCCTATCTATAATTTACTAGAGCTGATTATGTTTCATCCACGAGGGTACCTGTCCTATATATAATGTATTAGACCTTATTATGTTACATCCACGAGGGTACCTGTGCTATATATCATGTATTAGATCTTATTATGTTACATCCACGAGTGTACCTGTCCTATATATCATGTACTAGACCTTATTATGTTACATCCAAGAGGGTACCAGTTCTATCTATAATGTACTAGACCTTATTATGTTACATCCACGAGGGTACCTGTCCTATCTATAATGTACTAGAGCTGATTATGTTTCATCCACGAGGGTATCTGTCCTATATATAATGTATTAGACCTTATAACATTACATCTACGAGGGTACATGTCCTATATATCATATACTAGACCTTATTATGTTACATCCACGAGGGTACCTGTCCTATCTATAATGTACTAGAGCTGATTATGTTTCATCCACGAGGGTACCTGTCCTATATATAATGTATTAGACCTTATAACATTACATCCACGAGGGTACCTGTCCTATATATCATGTATTAGACCTTGTAACGTTACATCCACGAGGGTACCTGTCCTATTCAACATGTACTGGACCTTATTATGTTACATCCACGAGGGTACCTGTCCTATACAACATGTACTGGACCTTATTATGTTACATCCACGAGGGTACCTGTCCTATACAACATGTACTAGACCATATTATGTTACATCCACGAGGGTACCTGTCCTATATATCATGTACTAGACCATATTATGTTACATCCACGAGGGTACCTGTCCTCTATATCATGTACTAGACCTTATTATGTTAAATCCACGAGGGTACCTGTCCTATTTATCATGTACTAGACCTTATTATGTTACATCCACGAGGGTACCTGTCAAATATATAATGTACTAGACCTTATTATGTTACATCCACGAGGGTACCTGTCATATATATAATGTACTAGACCATATTATGTTACATCCACGAGGGTACCTGTCCTATATATCATGTACTAGACCTTATTATGTTACATCCACGAGGGTACCTGTCCTATATAACATGTACTAGACCTTATTATGTTATATCCACGAGGGTACCTGTCCTATATAACATGTTCTAGACCATATTATCTTACATCCACGAGGGTACCTGTCATATATATAATGTACTAGACCTTATTATGTTACATCCACGAGGGTACCTGTCCTATATATCATGTACTAGACCTTATAATGTTACATCCACGAGGGTACCTGTCCTATATAACATGTACTAGACCTTATTATGTTACATCCACGAGGGTACCTGTCCTATATATCATGTACTAGACCTTATTATGTTATATCCACGAGGGTACCTGTCATATATATCATGTACTTGACCTTATTATGTTACATCCACGAGGGTACCTGTCCTATATATCATGTACTAGACCTTATTATGTTACATCCACGAGGGTACCTGTCCTCTATATCATGTACTAGATCTTATTATGTTACATCCACGAGGGTACCTGTCATATATATCATGTACTTGACCTTATTATGTTACATCCACGAGGGTACCTGTCCTATTTATCATGTACTTGACCTTATTATGTTACATCCACGAGGTTACCTGTCCTATATATCACGTACTAGACCTTGTAACGTTACATCCAAGAGGGTACCTGTCCTATATATCATGTACTAGATCTATTATATCACATCCACGAGGGTACCTGTCCTATTTAACATGTACTAGACCTTATTATGTTACATCCACGAGGGTAGCTGTCTTCTTTATCATGTAATAGATCTATTACATTACATCCACGAGGGTACCTGTCCTCTATATCATGTACTAGACCTTATTATGTTACATCCACGAGGGTACCTGTCCTATATATGATGTACTAGACCTTATTATGTTACATCCACGAGGGTACCTGTCCTATATATCATGTACTAGACCTTATTATGTTACACCCACGAGGGTATCTGTCCTATATATCATGTACTAGACCTTATTATATTACATCCACGAGGGTACCTGTCCTATATATCATGTACTAGACCTTATTATGTTACATCCACGAGGGTACCTGTCCTATATATCATGTACTAGACCTTATTATGTTACATCCACGAGGGTACCTGTCCTATATATCATGTACTAGACCTTATTATGTTACATCCACGAGTGTACCTGTCCTATATATCATGTACTAGACCTTATTATGTTACATCCACGAGGGTACCTGTTCTATCTATAATGTACTAGACCTTATTATGTTACATCCACGAGGGTACCTGTCCTATCTATAATGTACTAGAGCTGATTATGTTTCATCCACGAGGGTATCTGTCCTATATATAATGTATTAGACCTTATAACATTACATCTACAAGGTACATGTCCTATATATCATATACTAGACCTTATTATGTTACATCCACGAGGGTACCTGTCCTATCTATAATGTACTAGAGCTGATTATGTTTCATCCACGAGGGTACCTGTCCTATATATAATGTATTAGACCTTATAACATTACATCCACGAGGGTACCTGTCCTATATATCATGTATTAGACCTTGTAACGTTACATCCACGAGGGTACCTGTCCTATTCAACATGTACTGGACCTTATTATGTTACATCCACGAGGGTACCTGTCCTATACAACATGTACTGGACCTTATTATGTTACATCCACGAGGGTACCTGTCCTATACAACATGTACTAGACCATATTATGTTACATCCACGAGGGTACCTGTCCTATATATCATGTACTAGACCATATTATGTTACATCCACGAGGGTACCTGTCCTCTATATCATGTACTAGACCTTATTATGTTACATCCACGAGGGTACCTGTCCTATTTATCATGTACTAGACCTTATTATGTTACATCCACGAGGGTACCTGTCAAATATATAATGTACTAGACCTTATTATGTTACATCCACGAGGGTACCTGTCATATATATAATGTACTAGACCATATTATGTTACATCCACGAGGGTACCTGTCCTATATATCATGTACTAGACCTTATTATGTTACATCCACGAGGGTACCTGTCCTATATAACATGTACTAGACCTTATTATGTTATATCCACGAGGGTACCTGTCCTATATAACATGTTCTAGACCATATTATCTTACATCCACGAGGGTACCTGTCATATATATAATGTACTAGACATTATTATGTCACATCCACGAGGGTACCTGTCCTATATATCATGTACTAGACCTTATAATGTTACATCCACGAGGGTACCTGTCCTATATATCATGTACTAGACCTTATTATGTTATATCCACGAGGGTACCTGTCATATATATCATGTACTTGACCTTATTATGTTACATCCACGAGGGTACCTGTCCTATATATCATGTACTAGACCTTATTATGTTACATCCACGAGGGTACCTGTCCTCTATATCATGTACTAGACCTTATTATGTTACATCCACGAGGGTACCTGTCATATATATCATGTACTTGACCTTATTATGTTACATCCACGAGGGTACCTGTCCTATATATCATGTACTAGACCTTATTATGTTACATCCACGAGGGTACCTGTCCTATATATCATGTACTAGACCTTATTATGTTACATCCACGAGGGTACCTGTCCTATATATCATGTACTAGACCTTATTATGTTACATCCACGAGGGTACATGTCCTATATATCATGTACTAGACCTTATTATGTTACATCCACGAGGGTACCTGTCCTATATATCATGTACTAGACCTTATTATGTTACATCCACGAGGGTACCTGTCCTATATATCATGTACTAGACCTTATTATGTTACATCCACGAGGGTACCTGTCCTATATATCATGTACTAGACCTTATTATGTTACATCCACGAGGGTACCTGTCCTATATATCATGTACTAGACCTTATTATGTTACATCCACGAGTGTACCTGTCCTATATATCATGTACTAGACCTTATTATGTTACATCCACGAGGGTACCTGTTCTATCTATAATGTACTAGACCTTATTATGTTACATCCACGAGGGTACCTGTCCTATCTATAATGTACTAGAGCTGATTATGTTTCATCCACGAGGGTATCTGTCCTATATATAATGTATTAGACCTTATAACATTACATCTACAAGGGTACATGTCCTATATATCATATACTAGACCTTATTATGTTACATCCACGAGGGTACCTGTCCTATCTATAATGTACTAGAGCTGATTATGTTTCATCCACGAGGGTACCTGTCCTATATATAATGTATTAGACCTTATAACATTACATCCACGAGGGTACCTGTCCTATATATCATGTATTAGACCTTGTAACGTTACATCCACGAGGGTACCTGTCCTATTCAACATGTACTGGACCTTATTATGTTACATCCACGAGGGTACCTGTCCTATACAACATGTACTGGACCTTATTATGTTACATCCACGAGGGTACCTGTCCTATACAACATGTACTAGACCATATTATGTTACATCCACGAGGGTACCTGTCATATATATAATGTACTAGACATTATTATGTTACATCCACGAGGGTACCTGTCCTATATATCATGTACTAGACCTTATAATGTTACATCCACGAGGGTACCTGTCCTATATATCATGTACTAGACCTTATTATGTTATATCCACGAGGGTACCTGTCATATATATCATGTACTTGACCTTATTATGTTACATCCACGAGGGTACCTGTCCTATATATCATGTACTAGACCTTATTATGTTACATCCACGAGGGTACCTGTCCTATATATCATGTACTAGACCTTATTATGTTACATCCACGAGGGTACCTGTCATATATATCATGTACTTGACCTTATTATGTTACATCCACGAGGGTACCTGTCCTATTTATCATGTACTTGACCTTATTATGTTACATCCACGAGGTTACCTGTCCTATATATCACGTACTAGACCTTGTAACGTTACATCCAAGAGGGTACCTGTCCTATATATCATGTACTAGATCTATTATATCACATCCACGAGGGTACCTGTCCTATTTAACATGTACTAGACCTTATTATGTTACATCCACGAGGGTACCTGTCTTCTTTATCATGTAATAGATCTATTACATTACATCCACGAGGGTACCTGTCCTCTATATCATGTACTAGACCTTATTATGTTACATCCACGAGGGTACCTGTCCTATATATGATGTACTAGACCTTATTATGTTACATCCACGAGGGTACCTGTCCTATATATCATGTACTAGACCTTATTATGTTACACCCACGAGGGTATCTGTCCTATATATCATGTACTAGACCTTATTATATTACATCCACGAGGGTACCTGTCCTATATATCATGTACTAGACCTTATTATGTTACATCCACGAGGGTACCTGTCCTATATATCATGTACTAGACCTTATGTTACATCCACGAGGGTACCTGTCCTATATATCATGTACTAGACCTTATTATGTTACATCCACGAGGGTACCTGTCCTATATATCATGTACTAGACCTTATTATGTTACATCCACGAGGGTACCTGTCCTATATATCATGTACTAGACCTTTTTATGTTACATCCACGAGGGTACCTGTCCTATATATCATGTACTAGACCTTATTATGTTACATCCACGAGGGTACCTGTCCTATATATCATGTATTAGACCTTGTAACGTTACATCCACGAGGGTACCTGTCCTATTCAACATGTACTGGACCTTATTATGTTACATCCACGAGGGTACCTGTCCTATACAACATGTACTGGACCTTATTATGTTACATCCACGAGGGTACCTGTCCTATACAACATGTACTAGACCATATTATGTTACATCCACGAGGGTACCTGTCCTATATATCATGTACTAGACCATATTATGTTACATCCACGAGGGTACCTGTCCTCTATATCATGTACTAGACCTTATTATGTTACATCCACGAGGGTACCTGTCCTATTTATCATGTACTAGACCTTATTATGTTACATCCACGAGGGTACCTGTCAAATATATAATGTACTAGACCTTATTATGTTACATCCACGAGGGTACCTGTCATATATATAATGTACTAGACCATATTATGTTACATCCACGAGGGTACCTGTCCTATATATCATGTACTAGACCTTATTATGTTACATCCACGAGGGTACCTGTCCTATATATCATGTACTAGACCTTATTATGTTATATCCACGAGGGTACCTGTCATATATATCATGTACTTGACCTTATTATGTTACATCCACGAGGGTACCTGTCCTCTATATCATGTACTAGATCTTATTATGTTACATCCACGAGGGTACCTGTCATATATATCATGTACTTGACCTTATTATGTTACATCCACGAGGGTACCTGTCCTATTTATCATGTACTTGACCTTATTATGTTACATCCACGAGGTTACCTGTCCTATATATCACGTACTAGACCTTGTAACGTTACATCCAAGAGGGTACCTGTCCTATATATCATGTACTAGATCTATTATATCACATCCACGAGGGTACCTGTCCTATTTAACATGTACTAGACCTTATTATGTTACATCCACGAGGGTACCTGTCTTCTTTATCATGTAATAGATCTATTACATTACATCCACGAGGGTACCTGTCCTCTATATCATGTACTAGACCTTATTATGTTACATCCACGAGGGTACCTGTCCTATATATGATGTACTAGACCTTATTATGTTACATCCACGAGGGTACCTGTCCTATATATCATGTACTAGACCTTATTATGTTACACCCACGAGGGTATCTGTCCTATATATCATGTACTAGACCTTATTATATTACATCCACGAGGGTACCTGTCCTATATATCATGTACTAGACCTTATTATGTTACATCCACGAGGGTACCTGTCCTATATATCATGTACTAGACCTTATTATGTTACATCCACGAGGGTACCTGTCCTATATATCATGTACTAGACCTTATTATGTTACATCCACGAGTGTACCTGTCCTATATATCATGTACTAGACCTTATTATGTTACATCCACGAGGGTACCTGTTCTATCTATAATGTACTAGACCTTATTATGTTACATCCACGAGGGTACCTGTCCTATCTATAATGTACTAGAGCTGATTATGTTTCATCCACGAGGGTATCTGTCCTATATATAATGTATTAGACCTTATAACATTACATCTACAAGGGTACATGTCCTATATATCATATACTAGACCTTATTATGTTACATCCACGAGGGTACCTGTCCTATCTATAATGTACTAGAGCTGATTATGTTTCATCCACGAGGGTACCTGTCCTATATATAATGTATTAGACCTTATAACATTACATCCACGAGGGTACCTGTCCTATATATCATGTATTAGACCTTGTAACGTTACATCCACGAGGGTACCTGTCCTATTCAACATGTACTGGACCTTATTATGTTACATCCACGAGGGTACCTGTCCTATACAACATGTACTGGACCTTATTATGTTACATCCACGAGGGTACCTGTCCTATACAACATGTACTAGACCTTATTATGTTACATCCACGAGGGTACCTGTCCTATATATCATGTACTAGACCTTATTATGTTACATCCACGAGGGTACCTGTCCTATATATCATATACTAGACCTTATTATGTTACATACACGAGGGTACCTGTCCTATATATCATGTACTAGACCTTATTATGTTACATCCACGAGGGTACCTGTCCTATATATCATGTACTAGACCTTTTTATGTTACATCCACGAGGGTACCTGTCCTATATATCATGTACTAGACCTTATTATGTTACATCCACGAGGGTACCTGTCCTATATATCATGTACTAGACCATATTATGTTACATCCACGAGGGTACCTGTCCTATATAACATGTACTAGACCTTATTATGTTATATCCACGAGGGTACCTGTCCTATATAACATGTTCTAGACCATATTATCTTACATCCACGAGGGTACCTGTCATATATATAATGTACTAGACATTATTATGTTACATCCACGAGGGTACCTGTCCTATATATCATGTACTAGACCTTATTATGTTACATCCACGAGGGTACCTGTCCTATCTATAATGTACTAGAGCTGATTATGTTTCATCCACGAGGGTATCTGTCCTATATATAATGTATTAGACCTTATAACATTACATCTACAAGGGTACATGTCCTATATATCATATACTAGACCTTATTATGTTACATCCACGAGGGTACCTGTCCTATCTATAATGTACTAGAGCTGATTATGTTTCATCCACGAGGGTACCTGTCCTATATATAATGTATTAGACCTTATAACATTACATCCACGAGGGTACCTGTCCTATATATCATGTATTAGACCTTGTAACGTTACATCCACGAGGGTACCTGTCCTATTCAACATGTACTGGACCTTATTATGTTACATCCACGAGGGTACCTGTCCTATACAACATGTACTGGACCTTATTATGTTACATCCACGAGGGTACCTGTCCTATACAACATGTACTAGACCATATTATGTTACATCCACGAGGGTACCTGTCATATATATAATGTACTAGACATTATTATGTTACATCCACGAGGGTACCTGTCCTATATATCATGTACTAGACCTTATAATGTTACATCCACGAGGGTACCTGTCCTATATATCATGTACTAGACCTTATTATGTTATATCCACGAGGGTACCTGTCATATATATCATGTACTTGACCTTATTATGTTACATCCACGAGGGTACCTGTCCTATATATCATGTACTAGACCTTATTATGTTACATCCACGAGGGTACCTGTCCTCTATATCATGTACTAGACCTTATTATGTTACATCCACGAGGGTACCTGTCATATATATCATGTACTTGACCTTATTATGTTACATCCACGAGGGTACCTGTCCTATTTATCATGTACTTGACCTTATTATGTTACATCCACGAGGTTACCTGTCCTATATATCACGTACTAGACCTTGTAACGTTACATCCAAGAGGGTACCTGTCCTATATATCATGTACTAGATCTATTATATCACATCCACGAGGGTACCTGTCCTATTTAACATGTACTAGACCTTATTATGTTCATCCACGAGGGTACCTGTCTTCTTTATCATGTAATAGATCTATTACATTACATCCACGAGGGTACCTGTCCTCTATATCATGTACTAGACCTTATTATGTTACATCCACGAGGGTACCTGTCCTATATATGATGTACTAGACCTTATTATGTTACATCCACGAGGGTACCTGTCCTATATATCATGTACTAGACCTTATTATGTTACACCCACGAGGGTATCTGTCCTATATATCATGTACTAGACCTTATTATATTACATCCACGAGGGTACCTGTCCTATATATCATGTACTAGACCTTATTATGTTACATCCACGAGGGTACCTGTCCTATATATCATGTACTAGACCT
This sequence comes from Limnoperna fortunei, assembly GCA_944474755.1. Taxonomy (NCBI): domain Eukaryota; kingdom Metazoa; phylum Mollusca; class Bivalvia; order Mytilida; family Modiolidae; genus Limnoperna; species Limnoperna fortunei. The sequence continues at coordinate 100,966,170 of OX104114.1, read as the reverse complement.
TATTATGTTACATCCACGAGGGTACCTGTCCTATATATCATGTACTAGACCTTATTATGTTACATCCACGAGGGTACCTGTCCTATATATCATGTACTAGACCTTATTATGTTACATCCACGAGGGTACCTGTCCTATATATCATGTACTAGACCTTTTTATGTTACATCCACGAGGGTACCTGTCCTATATATCATGTACTAGACCTTATTATGTTACATCCACGAGGGTACCTGTCCTATATATCATGTATTAGACCTTGTAACGTTACATCCACGAGGGTACCTGTCCTATTCAACATGTACTGGACCTTATTATGTTACATCCACGAGGGTACCTGTCCTATACAACATGTACTGGACCTTATTATGTTACATCCACGAGGGTACCTGTCCTATACAACATGTACTAGACCATATTATGTTACATCCACGAGGGTACCTGTCCTATATATCATGTACTAGACCATATTATGTTACATCCACGAGGGTACCTGTCCTCTATATCATGTACTAGACCTTATTATGTTACATCCACGAGGGTACCTGTCCTATTTATCATGTACTAGACCTTATTATGTTACATCCACGAGGGTACCTGTCAAATATATAATGTACTAGACCTTATTATGTTACATCCACGAGGGTACCTGTCATATATATAATGTACTAGACCATATTATGTTACATCCACGAGGGTACCTGTCCTATATATCATGTACTAGACCTTATTATGTTACATCCACGAGGGTACCTGTCCTATATATCATGTACTAGACCTTATTATGTTATATCCACGAGGGTACCTGTCATATATATCATGTACTTGACCTTATTATGTTACATCCACGAGGGTACCTGTCCTCTATATCATGTACTAGATCTTATTATGTTACATCCACGAGGGTACCTGTCATATATATCATGTACTTGACCTTATTATGTTACATCCACGAGGGTACCTGTCCTACTTATCATGTACTTGACCTTATTATGTTACATCCACGAGGTTACCTGTCCTATATATCACGTACTAGACGTTGTAACGTTACATCCAAGAGGATACCTGTCCTATATATCATGTACTAGATCTATTATATCACATCCACGAGGGTACCTGTCCTATTTAACATGTACTAGACCTTATTATGTTACATCCACGAGGGTACCTGTCTTCTTTATCATGTAATAGATCTATTACATTACATCCACGAGGGTACCTGTCCTCTATATCATGTACTAGACCTTATTATGTTACATCCACGAGGGTACCTGTCCTATATATGATGTACTAGACCTTATTATGTTACATCCACGAGGGTACCTGTCCTATATATCATGTACTAGACCTTATTATGTTACACCCACGAGGGTATCTGTCCTATATATCATGTACTAGACCTTATTATATTACATCCACGAGGGTACCTGTCCTATATATCATGTACTAGACCTTATTATGTTACATCCACGAGGGTACCTGTCCTATATATCATGTACTAGACCTTATTATGTTACATCCACGAGGGTACCTGTCCTATATATCATGTACTAGACCTTATTATGTTACATCCACGAGTGTACCTGTCCTATATATCATGTACTAGACCTTATTATGTTACATCCACGAGGGTACCTGTTCTATCTATAATGTACTAGACCTTATTATGTTACATCCACGAGGGTACCTGTCCTATCTATAATGTACTAGAGCTGATTATGTTTCATCCACGAGGGTATCTGTCCTATATATAATGTATTAGACCTTATAACATTACATCTACAAGGGTACATGTCCTATATATCATATACTAGACCTTATTATGTTACATCCACGAGGGTACCTGTCCTATCTATAATGTACTAGAGCTGATTATGTTTCATCCACGAGGGTACCTGTCCTATATATAATGTATTAGACCTTATAACATTACATCCACGAGGGTACCTGTCCTATATATCATGTATTAGACCTTGTAACGTTACATCCACGAGGGTACCTGTCCTATTCAACATGTACTGGACCTTATTATGTTACATCCACGAGGGTACCTGTCCTATACAACATGTACTGGACCTTATTATGTTACATCCACGAGGGTACCTGTCCTATACAACATGTACTAGACCTTATTATGTTACATCCACGAGGGTACCTGTCCTATATATCATGTACTAGACCTTATTATGTTACATCCACGAGGGTACCTGTCCTATATATCATATACTAGACCTTATTATGTTACATCCACGAGGGTACCTGTCCTATATATCATGTACTAGACCTTATTATGTTACATCCACGAGGGTACCTGTCCTATATATCATGTACTAGACCTTTTTATGTTACATCCACGAGGGTACCTGTCCTATATATCATGTACTAGACCTTATTATGTTACATCCACGAGGGTACCTGTCCTATATATCATGTACTAGACCATATTATGTTACATCCACGAGGGTACCTGTCCTATATAACATGTACTAGACCTTATTATGTTATATCCACGAGGGTACCTGTCCTATATAACATGTTCTAGACCATATTATCTTACATCCACGAGGGTACCTGTCATATATATAATGTACTAGACATTATTATGTTACATCCACGAGGGTACCTGTCCTATATATCATGTACTAGACCTTATAATGTTACATCCACGAGGGTACCTGTCATATATATCATGTACTAGACCTTATTATGTTATATCCACGAGGGTACCTGTCATATATATCATGTACTTGACCTTATTATGTTACATCCACGAGGGTACCTGTCCTATATATCATGTACTAGACCTTATTATGTTACATCCACGAGGGTACCTGTCCTCTATATCATGTACTAGACCTTATTATGTTACATCCACGAGGGTACCTGTCATATATATCATGTACTTGACCTTATTATGTTACATCCACGAGGGTACCTGTCCTATTTATCATGTACTTGACCTTATTATGTTACATCCACGAGGTTACCTGTCCTATATATCACGTACTAGACCTTGTAACGTTACATCCAAGAGGGTACCTGTCCTATATATCATGTACTAGATCTATTATATCACATCCACGAGGGTACCTGTCCTATTTAACATGTACTAGACCTTATTATGTTACATCCTCGAGGGTACCTGTCTTCTTTATCATATAATAGATCTATTACATTACATCCACGAGGGTACCTGTCCTCTATATCATGTACTAGACCTTATTATGTTACATCCACGAGGGTACCTGTCCTATATATGATGTACTAGACCTTATTATGTTACATCCACGAGGGTACCTGTCCTATATATCATGTACTAGACCTTATTATGTTACACCCACGAGGGTATCTGTCCTATATATCATGTACTAGACCTTATTATATTACATCCACGAGGGTACCTGTCCTATATATCATGTACTAGACCTTATTATGTTACATCCACGAGGGTACCTGTCCTATATATCATGTACTAGACCTTATTATGTTACATCCACGAGGGTACCTGTCCTATATATCATATACTAGACCTTATTATGTTACATCCACGAGGGTACCTGTCCTATATATCATGTACTAGACCTTATTATGTTACATCCACGAGGGTACCTGTCCTATATATCATGTACTAGACCTTTTTATGTTACATCCACGAGGGTACCTCTCCTATATATCATGTACTAGACCTTATTATGTTACATCCACGAGGGTACCTGTCCTATATATCATGTACTAGACCATATTATGTTACATCCACGAGGGTACCTGTCATATATATAATGTACTAGACCTTATTATGTTACATCCACGATGGTACCTGTCCTATATATCATGTACTAGACCTTATTATGTTACATCCACGAGGGTACCTGTCCTATATAACATGTACTAGACCTTATTATGTTATATCCACGAGGGTACCTGTCCTATATAACATGTGCTAGACCTTATTATGTTATATCCACGAGGGTACCTGTCCTATATAACATGTTCTAGACCATATTATGTTACATCCACGAGGGTACCTGTCATATATATAATGTACTAGACCTTATTATGTTACATCCACGAGGGTACCTGTCCTATATATCATGTACTAGACCTTATTATGTTTCATCCACGAGTGTACATGTCCTATATAACATGTACTAGACCTTATTATGTTACATCCACGAGGGTACCTGTCCTATATATCATGTACTAGACCTTATTATGTTATATCCACGAGGGTACCTGTCCTATATATCATGTACTAGACCTTATTATGTTACATCCACGAGGGTACCTGTCCTATATATCATGTACTAGACCTTATTATGTTACATCCACGAGGGTACCTGTCCTATATATCATATACTAGACCTTATTATGTTACATCCACGAGGGTACCTGTCCTATATATCATGTACTAGACCTTATTATGTTACATCCACGAGGGTACCTGTCCTATATATCATGTACTAGACCTTTTTATGTTACATCCACGAGGGTACCTGTCCTATATATCATGTACTAGACCTTATTATGTTACATCCACGAGGGTACCTGTCCTATATATCATGTACTAGACCATATTATGTTACATCCACGAGGGTACCTGTCATATATATAATGTACTAGACCTTATTATGTTACATCCACGATGGTACCTGTCCTATATATCATGTACTAGACCTTATTATGTTACATCCACGAGGGTACCTGTCCTATATAACATGTACTAGACCTTATTATGTTATATCCACGAGGGTACCTGTCCTATATAACATGTGCTAGACCTTATTATGTTATATCCACGAGGGTACCTGTCCTATATAACATGTTCTAGACCATATTATGTTACATCCACGAGGGTACCTGTCATATATATAATGTACTAGACCTTATTATGTTACATCCACGAGGGTACCTGTCCTATATATCATGTACTAGACCTTATTATGTTTCATCCACGAGTGTACATGTCCTATATAACATGTACTAGACCTTATTATGTTACATCCACGAGGGTACCTGTCCTATATATCATGTACTAGACCTTATTATGTTATATCCACGAGGGTACCTGTCCTATATAACATGTACTAGACCTTATTATGTTACATCCACGAGGGTACCTGTCCTATATATCATGTACTAGACCTTGTAACGTTACATCCACGAGGGTACCTGTCCTATATATCATGTACTAGACCATATTATGTTACATCCACGAGGGTACCTGTCCTATATATGATGTACTAGACCTTATTATGTTACATCCACGAGGGTACCTGTCCTATATATCATGTATTAGATCTTATTATGTTACATCCACGAGGGTACCTGTCCTATATATTATGTACTAGATCTTATTATGTTTCATCCAAGAGGGTACCTGTCCTATATATTATGTACTAGATCTATTATATCACGTCCACGAGGGTACCTGTCCTATTTAACATGTACTAGACCTTATTATGTTACATCCACGAGGGTACCTGTCTTCTTTAACATGTAATAGATCTATTACATTACATCCACGAGGGTACCTGTCCTCTATATCATGTACTAGACCTTATTATGTTACATCCACGAGGGTACCTGTCCTATATATGATGTACTAGACTTTATTATGTTACATCCACGAGGGTACCTGTCCTATATATCATGTACTAGACCTTATTATGTTACACCCACGAGGGTATCTGTCCTATATATCATGTACTAGACCTTATTATATTACATCCACGACGGTACCTCTCCTATATATCATGTACTAGACCTTATTATGTTACATCCACGAGGGTACCTGTCCTATATATCATGTACTAGACCTTATTATGTTACATCCACGAGGGTACCTGTCCTATATATCATGTACTATACCTTATTATGTTACATCCACGAGGGTACCTGTCCTATATATCATGTACTAGACCTTTTTATGTTACATCCACGAGGGTACCTGTCCTATATATCATGTACTAGACCTTTTTATGTTACATCCACGAGGGTACCTGTCCTATATATCATGTACTAGACCTTATTATGTTACATCCACGAGGGTACCTGTCCTATATATCATGTACTAGACCTTATTATGTTACATCCACGAGGGTACCTGTCATATATATAATGTACTAGACCTTATTATGTTACACCCACGAGGGTATCTGTCCTATATATCATGTACTAGACCTTATTATGTTATATCCACGAGGGTACCTGTCATATATATCATGTACTTGACCTTATTATGTTACATCCACGAGGGTACCTGTCCTATATATCATGTACTAGACCTTATTATGTTACATCCACGAGGGTACCTGTCCTATATATGATGTACTAGACCTTATTATGTTACATCCACGAGGGTACCTGTCCTATATATCATGTACTAGACCTTATTATGTTACATCCACGAGGGTACCTGTCCTATATATCATGTACTAGACCTTATTATGTTACATCCACGAGGGTACCTGTCCTATATATCATATACTAGACCTTATTATGTTACATCCACGAGGGTACCTGTCCTATATATCATGTACTAGACCTTATTATGTTACATCCACGAGGGTACCTGTCCTATATATCATGTACTAGACCTTTTTATGTTACATCCACGAGGGTACCTGTCCTATATATCATGTACTAGACCTTATTATGTTACATCCACGAGGGTACCTGTCCTATATATCATGTACTAGACCATATTATGTTACATCCACGAGGGTACCTGTCCTACATAACATGTACTAGACCTTATTATGTTATATCCACGAGGGTACCTGTCCTATATAACATGTTCTAGACCATATTATCTTACATCCACGAGGGTACCTGTCATATATATAATGTACTAGACATTATTATGTTACATCCACGAGGGTACCTGTCCTATATATCATGTACTAGACCTTATAATGTTACATCCACGAGGGTACCTGTCCTATATATCATGTACTAGACCTTATTATGTTATATCCACGAGGGTACCTGTCATATATATCATGTACTTGACCTTATTATGTTACATCCACGAGGGTACCTGTCCTATATATCATGTACTAGACCTTATTATGTTACATCCACGAGGGTACCTGTCATATATATCATGTACTTGACCTTATTATGTTACATCCACGAGGGTACCTGTCCTATTTATCATGTACTTGACCTTATTATGTTACATCCACGAGGTTACCTGTCCTATGTCAGTGTATATATCACGTACTAGACCTTGTAACGTTACATCCAAGAGGGTACCTGTCCTATATATCATGTACTAGATCTATTATATCACATCCACGAGGGTACCTGTCCTATTTAACATGTACTAGACCTTATTATGTTACATCCACGAGGGTACCTGTCTTCTTTATCATGTAATAGATCTATTACATTACATCCACGAGGGTACCTGTCCTCTATATCATGTACTAGACCTTATTATGTTACATCCACGAGGGTACCTGTCCTATATATGATGTACTAGACCTTATTATGTTACATCCACGAGGGTACCTGTCCTATATATCATGTACTAGACCTTATTATGTTACACCCACGAGGGTATCTGTCCTATATATCATGTACTAGACCTTATTATATTACATCCACGAGGGTACCTGTCCTATATATCATGTACTAGACCTTATTATGTTACATCCACGAGGGTACCTGTCCTATATATCATGTACTAGACCTTATTATGTTACATCCACGAGGGTACCTGTCCTATATATCATATACTAGACCTTATTATGTTACATCCACGAGGGTACCTGTCCTATATATCATGTACTAGACCTTATTATGTTACATCCACGAGGGTACCTGTCCTATATATCATGTACTAGACCTTTTTATGTTACATCCACGAGGGTACCTGTCCTATATATCATGTACTAGACCTTATTATGTTACATCCACGAGGGTACCTGTCCTATATATCATGTACTAGACCATATTATGTTACATCCACGAGGGTACCTGTCATATATATAATGTACTAGACCTTATTATGTTACATCCACGATGGTACCTGTCCTATATATCATGTACTAGACCTTATTATGTTACATCCACGAGGGTACCTGTCCTATATAACATGTACTAGACCTTATTATGTTATATCCACGAGGGTACCTGTCCTATATATCATGTACTAGACCTTATTATGTTACATCCACGAGGGTACCTGTCCTATATAACATGTGCTAGACCTTATTATGTTATATCCACGAGGGTACCTGTCCTATATAACATGTTCTAGACCTTATTATGTTACATCCACGAGGGTACCTGTCATATATATAATGTACTAGACCTTATTATGTTACATCCACGAGGGTACCTGTCCTATATATCATGTACTAGACCTTATTATGTTTCATCCACGAGTGTACATGTCCTATATAACATGTACTAGACCTTATTATGTTACATCCACGAGGGTACCTGTCCTATATATCATGTACTAGACCTTATTATGTTATATCCACGAGGGTACCTGTCCTATATAACATGTACTAGACCTTATTATGTTACATCCACGAGGGTACCTGTCCTATATATCATGTACTAGACCTTGTAACGTTACATCCACGAAGGTACCTGTCCTATATATCATGTACTAGACCATATTATGTTACATCCACGAGGGTACCTGTCCTATATATGATGTACTAGACCTTATTATGTTACATCCACGAGGGTACCTGTCCTATATATCATGTATTAGATCTTATTATGTTACATCCACGAGGGTACCTGTCCTATATATTATGTACTAGATCTTATTATGTTTCATCCAAGAGGGTACCTGTCCTATATATCATGTACTAGATCTATTATATCACATCCACGAGGGTACCTGTCCTATTTAACATGTACTAGACCTTATTATGTTACATCCACGAGGGTACCTGTCTTCTTTAACATGTAATAGATCTATTACATTACATCCACGAGGGTACCTGTCCTCTATATCATGTACTAGACCTTATTATGTTACATCCACGAGGGTACCTGTCCTATATATGATGTACTAGACTATATTATGTTACATCCACGAGGGTACCTGTCCTATATATCATGTACTAGACCTTATTATGTTACACCCACGAGGGCATCTGTCCTATATATCATGTACTAGACCTTATTATATTACATCCACGACGGTACCTGTCCTATATATCATGTACTAGACCTTATTATGTTACATCCACGAGGGTACCTGTCCTATATATCATGTACTAGACCTTATTATGTTACATCCACGAGGGTACCTGTCCTATATATCATGTACTAGACCTTATTATGTTACATCCACGAGGGTACCTGTCCTATATATCATGTACTATACCTTATTATGTTACATCCACGAGGGTACCTGTCCTATATATCATGTACTAGACCTTTTTATGTTACATCCACGAGGGTACCTGTCCTGTATATCATGTACTAGACCTTTTTATGTTACATCCACGAGGGTACCTGTCCTATATATCATGTACTAGACCTTATTATGTTACATCCACGAGGGTACCTGTCCTATATATCATGTACTAGACCTTATTATGTTACATCCACGAGGGTACCTGTCATATATATAATGTACTAGACCTTATTATGTTACACCCACGAGGGTATCTGTCCTATATATCATGTACTAGACCTTATTATGTTATATCCACGAGGGTACCTGTCATATATATCATGTACTTGACCTTATTATGTTACATCCACGAGGGTACCTGTCCTATATATCATGTACTAGACCTTATTATGTTACATCCACGAGGGTACCTGTCCTCTATATCATGTACTAGACCTTATTATGTTACATCCACGAGGGTACCTGTCATATATATCATGTACTTGACCTTATTATGTTACATCCACGAGGGTACCTGTCCTATTTATCATGTACTTGACCTTATTATGTTACATCCACGAGGTTACCTGTCCTATATATCACGTACTAGACCTTGTAACGTTACATCCAAGAGGGTACCTGTCCTATATATCATGTACTAGATCTATTATATCACATCCGCGAGGGTACCTGTCCTATTTAACATGTACTAGACCTTATTATGTTACATCCACGAGGGTACCTGTCTTCTTTATCATGTAATAGATCTATTACATTACATCCACGAGGGTACCTGTCCTCTATATCATGTACTAGACCTTATTATGTTACATCCACGAGGGTACCTGTCCTATATATCATGTACTAGACCTTATTATGTTACATCCACGAGGGTACCTGTCCTATATATCATGTACTAGACCTTATTATGTTACACCCACGAGGGTATCTGTCCTATATATCATGTACTAGACCTTATTATATTACATCCACGAGGGTACCTGTCCTATATATCATGTACTAGACCTTATTATGTTACATCCACGAGGGTACCTGTCCTATATATCATGTACTAGACCTTATTATGTTACATCCACGAGGGTACCTGTCCTATATATCATGTACTAGACCTTATTATGTTACATCCACGAGGGTACCTGTCCTATATATCATGTACTAGACCTTATTATGTTACATCCACGAGGGTACCTGTCCTATATATCATGTACTAGACCTTTTTATGTTACATCCACGAGGGTACCTGTCCTATATATCATGTACTAGACCTTATTATGTTACATCCACGAGGGTACCTGTCCTATATATCATGTACTAGACCTTATTATGTTACATCCACGAGGGTACCTGTCATATATATAATGTACTAGACCTTATTATGTTACATCCACGAGGGTACCTGTCATATATATAATGTACTAGACCTTATTATGTTACATCCACGAGGGTACCTGTCCTATATATCATGTACTAGACCATATTATGTTACATCCACGAGGGTACCTGTCATATATATAATGTACTAGACCATATTATGTTACAAATGTACATCCACGAGGGTACCTGTCCTATATATCATGTACTAGACCTTATTATGTTACATCCACGAGGGTACCTGTCCTATATAACATGTACTAGACCTTATTATGTTATATCCACGAGGGTACCTGTCCTATATAACATGTTCTAGACCATATTATGTTACATCCACGAGGGTACCTGTCATATATATAATGTACTAGACCTTATTATGTTACATCCACGATGGTACCTGTCCTATATATCATGTACTAGACCTTATTATGTTACATCCACGAGGGTACCTGTCCTATATAACATGTACTAGACCTTATTATGTTATATCCACGAGGGTACCTGTCCTATATATCATGTACTAGACCTTATTATGTTACATCCACGAGGGTACCTGTCCTATATAACATGTGCTAGACCTTATTATGTTATATCCACGAGGGTACCTGTCCTATATAACATGTTCTAGACCATATTATGTTACATCCACGAGGGTACCTGTCATATATATAATGTACTAGACCTTATTATGTTACATCCACGAGGGTACCTGTCCTATATATCATGTACTAGACCTTATTATGTTTCATCCACGAGGGTACATGTCCTATATAACATGTACTAGACCTTATTATGTTACATCCACGAGGGTACCTGTCCTATATATCATGTACTAGACCTTATTATGTTATATCCACGAGGGTACCTGTCCTATATAACATGTACTAGACCTTATTATGTTACATCCACGAGGGTACCTGTCCTATATAACATGTACTAGACCTTATTATGTTATATCCACGAGGGTACCTGTCCTATATATCATGTACTAAACCTTATTATGTTACATCCACGAGGGTACCTGTCCTATATAACATGTGCTAGACCTTATTATGTTATATCCACGAGGGTACCTGTCCTATATAACATGTTCTAGACCATATTATGTTACATCCACGAGGGTACCTGTCATATATATAATGTACTAGACCTTATTATGTTACATCCACGAGGGTACCTGTCCTATATATCATGTACTAGACCTTATTATGTTTCATCCACGAGGGTACATGTCCTATATAACATGTACTAGACCTTATTATGTTACATCCACGAGGGTACCTGTCCTATATATCATGTACTAGACCTTATTATGTTATATCCACGAGGGTACCTGTCCTATATAACATGTACTAGACCTTATTATGTTACATCCACGAGGGTACCTGTCCTATATATCATGTACTAGACCTTGTAACGTTACATCCACGAGGGTACCTGTCCTATATATCATGTACTAGACCATATTATGTTACATCCACGAGGGTACCTGTCCTATATATGATGTACTAGACCTTATTATGTTACATCCACGAGGGTACCTGTCCTATATATCATGTATTAGATCTTATTATGTTACATCCACGAGGGTACCTGTCCTATATATTATGTACTAGATCTTATTATGTTTCATCCAAGAGGGTACCTGTCCTATATATCATGTACTAGATCTATTATATCACATCCACGAGGGTACCTGTCCTATTTAACATGTACTAGACCTTATTATGTTACATCCACGAGGGTACCTGTCTTCTTTAACATGTAATAGATCTATTACATTACATCCACGAGGGTACCTGTCCTATATAACATGTACTGGACCTTATTATGTTACATCCACGAGGGTACCTGTCCTATATAACATGTACTTGACCTTGTTATGTTACATCCACGAGGGTACCTGTCCTATATATCATGTACTAGACCTTGTAACGTTACATCCACGAGGGTACCTGTCCTATATATCATGTACTTGACCTTATTATGTTACATCCACGAGGGTACCTGTCATATATATCATTTACTGCACATTATTATGTTACATCTACGAGGGTACATCCAAAATAAACTTTTATTTGGTTGTGCCATTTGAAGAAAAATTGTCTATACAATGTATAAAAGAAATCTTTTACAATCCATTTTGAAATGTTTGCGGTTATTGAAATAAGCAAAAAAGAGAAAATTTTATAATCAAATTTCACAGTATTTCTACAGATTTATTTTATGATCTGTGGTTATGCTTTCTGTCTTTTTACTGGACTGTCCCCACCGCAGAGAAAACATCTTATACATGTATTTATATATAAATGGATGAACTTTTCAGCACGGAGTAAGGCCATATGAACTGTTCTAGTATCCATTAAAATTCATTTGAAAAGTGTTTGTTATTGATGGAAAGTCATTTAAGTTTTTAATGACGCAATCAAGATATGGTATTAGTAAGAAAGGAATATGACAAAAACATCTAGCCATATACAGTAAATCAAATATAATAGAAAATTTTCTTCAGAAGTCATTTACATTAATTGTTGAAATAACAGCTTGCTCTTACTATGAGTGTCATAGGTAAGTATAGGCACAAATATTTTCATCAGGGTATTAAATTTTTTCCATATCAAAATTAATCAATGAATGATTAACTTTTCCTGTCAGATTTAAAGTAGCCATTGAATAAACTCCTATGAGAACTATAGGTATTGTATTCAAACAATGGGACAGTTCACTTTCGAAAAATTTAAATAGCCTGACCAACACCAACTTATACTTGGGAATGATTTCATGTGGTCGGCTATAATAAATAAACACATTTACCCATTGATTATTGCTGCTTTATGCATGTAGAAGTGAAACCTGATCTATTTTAACATAAAAAAAAATAACTTTTCAAACTGATATGACAAAATCGATGATAATTACTTCCATACTATATAATTTTATAATTTTACATTATCCTTAAAGTATAGCTAATGAATTGTTTTATTATGAGGAAATATGCAATGAGTGATCGAACAACCATATTAGATACAAATGTATATATATGTAGCACAGGAGAGAAATGTTTAGTTTAGTTTAGTTTTAAACATATTTTATTTGTAGAAATGCTACAAAAGTGGATTAGACACAAGTACTTCGTACTTATGAAGTCTTTTCCCAATGAAGTATAAACATATAATAATGTTATAATGAAACATACGAAGATGAATGACTAGAAAACAAATTATAAATATAAAAAAAAACCATATGTACAAAAAAGGGAAAACAATATTGTAAGAACCGTGAATATAAATTGACACGTACAACATAATTCATCGTTTGTTGTGTGTGTATGCAGTATTTATGGTCATCTCTACATGACGAAGAATCTTAGATTTTTAATAAATTCGTGAACATATGTAACAATCATCTGATTTTGTCTTCAGATAAACTTTCATTTCCGTTCAGGAGAAGTTTTAAGTTTAATAGTTCATTAGGGAGTAGAGTGTTTAACTTTTCCAACAAGTCTCTTCTTGGTGCATCATATTTAGGACATTCAAAAAAGAAATGGTAAGCTGTTTCATTACAGAAGCCATGATGGGCTGTTTACAATATTTACATTATGAAGATCACAGTTTAAAAAAGATGCGCCACAACGCAATTGGGTCAAAATAATATTTACCAAAGCTATATATTGAAGCTTGGAGAGAAATGTATCAGTTGTTCGGTCACAAGTTGATTATTTCCTCATATTCAGAATCTTGAACTTGTTATACTGTTTGTCACCTACGAAATCACAATTAATTAAAAAAAAAATCAGTTTGATTATTTCTGTCCAAGTTCATTATTTTTTACTATAAGTAATGGAAAATTACAGTTAATTAGAATTTTCTGCAACTTAACTGAATAAAATTAAAGATTTCTGTTCACTACGAAATCTCAGTATTTCACTGCTATTTGTAATACATTTGTAAACAAATTATTTTTTTCTTTTTCTTAATTCTTCTATCTTATTGACTTCTGAACTTTTACACTGCTCATCACATTCTTTGTAGCTTCTACCAGATTTTTTCATTAGGAGGAAGATTAATGATTCTTTAATTAACACTCCACTGATGTAACTGTGAATCACCCTAGAAATAATAACAGTTACAATTACAAGTATAAACTGGGATCGAGAACAGCAAAAAAAAGTATTGTTTTTTTTTCATTTATATTTTTAATTTTATGTTTTGATTTTGTGTCTTGGATATTTACCATGTAATTTACACAATGATATTTACTTTTCTTTCATAGTCATATTATTTATAATATATGCCTTTAAAGTTTTTTTTTCAATAAAATAATAAATATACTTACCAAAATGTACGTAAAATCTTTAAGAGCTTTTCATTTTTAAGATTCTTTATTACACCTTTTTTAAACTGATATGGCTTGCTAATAAGATAAAGATATAAAGACTTAGACATTTTTTTTTATTTCCGAATGCTGATAGAAATTCCAATAGTAATTTCGTGAAACATAGTGTATAAAGTGTATTCTTCAATCCCATAATTTCCAACAACTATACTCAAATATCCCACTTTGAGCATTACATTTATGAATTGGATAAACAATTAGTTTAAAAATATGCTACCTTTAAATATTAATTTTTATGAAATTTTAACTTAAATATAATTCACAATAAATCGCATACCTTGGGTTTACTGAGTAATGAACTAAATCAACATTCATCTTCACTTCTAAATATTTAATAGTCTGAAAAATAAAATTGCAAAGCATGCCTTATTTCCAACATCCTATTATCTATTATATCCAAAATCCTAGGCATTAAAATTAATGCCAAATTCAATTTAGGCACTTACACCAATTACTAGGTATTATCGTATGGCCTAGAATTTAAGCTTAATGCCTAATTTCATCTATTGCCTGTAAGATATATATAAGGCACCAAGACTATCTGAGGAAAATTTCTTCTTTTTTGAAAAAAATGACCCTTTTCTTATTTCATTTCAAGTAAATAAGGACATTACCTCATGTTGATAGACATCACAACCAAAACCAGCATTGTTTCTTTCCTTGTTTGAAACATTCAATGGGTTAGCTATGAATTCATGGTGTCTTTGATGACAGTCATGCTTACTAAAAATTAAGTATAACAAATATTATATGGACTGTAACATTAAATGCATCATTGTATGCATATCTGCCATGAATACTTCTTATGTCTTCCACCTAGTTACTTTTGACTTATTCAGGACATATACTGATAATATTTAAAAGTTATAAAAATAATTAAAACCAATTGCAATTTTATAAATAAGATTTACATAATATTTAGACAGTATTGCTGAGTAATTTTGTTTCAATGTTGTACATGCACCCGAATGCTTGAACATTTCTGTGCAAAGATATGTCCCAGTATAAACACCTCATTGCCTGTTTTGTTATTCTCAGACCTTGTGTATGCAACTTTTGAGAACTTTATATTCAAGTTAGAAAGTTTAGACCCAGTCTGCTTCTAGAGAATTTAGTAAGAGTTTTCTGGTTATCATTAGACTTTTTACCAATCATAGGGTAGCAACTTATTGGTTTTCATAGATCCTTTAAATAAAAATAGTGAAATTTCCTCATTTTTATTTTTTCCCAATCCACAGAAAATTAATTCACACGAATTTTCAAGGTACATCTTTATGGCTTTCTCATAATTTTTGTCTTAAGTTTTATTTCAAAAAGTATATAAACTTGCCATTTGATATTTTCACAATCCATTATTGTGTACAAATAATCCTTTAGAGTTTCATACTGCAAAAGAGTAAAGAGAAATTCACAAAATTATAATGTAATAGTTAACACTGTTTTGAACAAAGCAAAGCATAGTAAGTAAGTTGATAACAGAATAGTAGAATTATTATGATGAAAATACAGTCATTCTGTATTCAAAATTTGTTTCAAATATTTACAAAATTGAGACAAAATGTGTATAGAAAGAGCAATTTTAATTCTTGCTGGTTAAATGCATATAGCCTTTTCTTTTTTTTTACTCATTGGTCAAAAATTGTTCAGAACTTTAAGACACACCTAATCATACTTACGTCATTGTCAGCCAAAGAGTTTGGAAACAACTCGGGCCCTACAAAAATTTTTAATCTTTTATATTTATTTTTTGTCATTCTTTATTTTGTCAATGCATTTCAACACATATTTCCTCATTTACAAGGGAATGAACCCGCTATGTCACAATCACAGGTTTCTAAGAAGGTTACAGGAGAAACCTATGGTTTCTGAGATGTTTCATGTACATATTAATCCATTCATTTGTACCAAATCAACACAAGTAAATATAAAAGATATCAGAGCTGTCTTATAGTTAATTTATCTGGACTGTTCTTAAAATTACAATTCTTTTGGTTTCAAACCATTTAGTTTAAGGGTGAATCATTTTGATATAAAACTGAAATATTAATTGTCATTTAAATTTGAATATTAACATATTTCACTTTCAATTTTGGAAGAAATCTGAAATGGTTTTTTGTAAGGATTTGATGACCAAGTACATGTATTAGTGAACTTTTTAAGAATTTCTTAAATCATAAAAACATACTTATCTCTTTTTGAAATAAACAACTCAACAAAGAGTCATCTTTTGCATTTTCTGAATCTTCATCATCACAAACAATCTTTATTCCAGACAAGTTTCCTAATATCTGTAATACAAAAATTCTGTACAAATTTACCCAATAAAAATTCTTCAAAAGGCAAACATAAATCATTATTTAAAAAGCATAAAATTTTCAATTTTTGAGTTTTAGCATTAACTGTATCTTTAAAGTATATTAAATGACAAAACAGTCAAACTACATGTATCAATATATAGTCCGAAAAAAGCTTGAAAATGGTGAAAAAATAACTATCTATTGTAGCCAGTATATTTTTGTTAATAATTATGTTACTTTTGGACACCTTTTAATCAAGTCAACTAAAAATCATCTGTTTTGTTCCTACGAGAATGCAGTTTTTAAAATATTTCAGAATACTGTTAAATGATAAACCACTATTAAAATTGTTTTTACCTGAATAACACAGGAATTTTGTTCATCTTGAGGCACAGATGAGAGATCCTTAAAACTTTCTACAATTCAATTTCAGTGTTTTAAAAATTAATGTTCATACCATGTTTTATTCTTTAAAATTTAGTTTTCAACTTAACATACAATACAAACTTATGAAAAAGTTTGATATTTGCTGAAATATGCAAAATTATGATTAGTTTAACATAGAAATAAATAAATATACAATCTTAGAGAGCAACCCCTCAATACCCCACAAATGCCAAAAAATATCAAAACTGACCCTAAATTAATATTTTTTTCTTCGATTTTTTCCTACAAAAACTGTCAAATTAAAATGATAGTAAAAAAAGCACATCTACATGTTATAAACAAACATCCTACCAAATATTTATATAATGTCAAGCAGTTTCAGAAGAGTTTCATGCAAATGATAATAATGACGGATGAAGTGACCAGTCCAAATTATGGTATATAATACCCTACACAACTTGTTGCATGGGTATGTATATACATGTATATGTATGTCATAAAGTAATTCTAATCATTCATATAGCATTGTAAATTTGTATACTTGACTGATTATCAGTCGCTTATATTGTGTAATATATCTCACCACTGCATTTTACTAAGTATTGACCAATCTGCATTCTAAATGTCTTGATGTCTTCATTAGAGAAGCCAAAAGGAAAATGTTCGTTCTTGGATAGAAGACGATCTGCAAACTATCATATAGAAAAATATACATATAAGTATAATTGTAAAAATTATAATAAAATACCTAATAATAGTGGAAAAATGTATGCTTCATAAAGTTTAGGAAATCTGTAATATAAAACATTTATTAATATCAAATTTATATTTTCAATTCTAATGTAAAATGCATATATATGTTAAAAATAAATTATACCTTATAAAATATACTACATGTATAAGGCTTAAGTTATGATCACCTTTAAAATTAAAACTCCACTAGAATTAAAATCCGACTGTTTCTGATGCCCAATAGATGACACATTCCAATTCTCTCCTAAGTAGTTTCCTATATCTTTATTGTATCTGTCTGTCAGGTAATTTCTTGCAATAAATAAATCATTCAGTATATCAAAATTTTTAAATGTTGGGATGACATATAATTACATGACGCCATTGAAAAGCTAATAAGAGTGTACCCATATAGAAAACCATTTTAACTGACCTAATGACACAATATTTAATTCACAAAATAAAATAAGTTACAAACATAAACTACAAAGCAAATGGTTCATAATTTGTGCTTTTTCTATGATCATTATATTAATAAATAAATAAATACATAAATAAAAAATATTCCACTTAAACTGCATTAATTGACTTACAACCACTGCTGCTTGTAGAGATGTTTCGTTGCTTCAGTTTCTCCACGAGGGTCTATGTATAAGATCTTGCCTTCAACTGGACAAATAGCCACAAGAGTCCAGTGACACCCACCCTCATGAATAGCACCAATTAAAACATCATAACTTTCAATGTCAACCTAAAATTGCAAACAATAGAAATACTGTAAGTAAGCTCACAACAAGATTCCCCCCTCGTCATATTGAACTATATGATAGAAAAAAAACAAAAGTTTAATTATTTCCCCTGAAATATATCCGAGAGCAATTAAATTTCTTCATCTCCATCAGATGTACTTCCTTCATGTCAAGTTTCATCAAAACCCATCAAGCGGTTTAGGAGCAGTGCTTACAAGATATATGAACAGGCAGACATACATACTGACAGGGGGATTCCTATATACCTCCCACAGTTTGTTTGGGGGAGTTCATTAATGTACAGTGATGTTTGTTTTTAAACGTGTTTAATACTATTAGCAAATTAAACATTAAAACCTGTAATTACCATAAAAACAAGAGAAAACAAATTATCATAGAAATGCTTGTATTATTAATTTAAAAGTCCTGACAAATGTGTATTGACACAGACACATTGTTGAACATGTTAATTCACAGAAACTAAACTTACTGCAGATAAGGATGCATGGACAGGACAACAATCATCCGAATCACAACTAGAGCAGAATATTGATGTTACTACCTTGCTTGGTAGGAAATACACTTTTTTATCCTGTTAAAAATTAATTATTTATGTTAATAATTATGGTATCATTACATTGATAAGCTAATATACATACATATAAGCATAAAAGTAAAAATTATCTATAGATTGACATTACTTTTAAAACAGGGCGGAATTCCATGACAGAAACATCAAAAAGTTGTTTAATATGAAAGATTTATTAGAGAAACTTTAACAAAAAAATTGTAAACCAAAACTTAATTTGCTATTCACCTTGCATTCTCTACACTTTAAGCATAGGTATAAATCAACTACCTGAAAAAATTAATAGAATAAACATAATTATGCAATAGGTATTTTTAAATAATAAAATTTATTTGAGAGATTCGGAAATTTAATGTGTACATTATGGAAAACATAACTTTCCTAGGTATTTTCCAATAACTTTTCCACCTGTTTAAGAAGAGAAGATAACTACAGAGTACAGAATAGTAGACCTAACAAGCTTTTTGACAAGATGAAAATACCAATAATGAAACAACTTATAAAAACAGAGTTTACAAAACGATACAATAAAGGTCACACGATCAACACAATGTTTTAATTAACATTTTATATATTACATATGTATTCATCATATACATATAAATACTTTTAATCAGTTCTTATTATAAAAAAGTAATATTTATATGAATGTATGTGTATTCCTATACTAATGTTACCTCAACTGGTAAACAATCACTCAAACCACTGAAACTCTTTCCATGAAATGTGTATTCGATGACATTAGAAGGAATATTTTGGCACATTTCTACAATAAGTAAATAGTAAAATATTTAATAATCTAAAAAGTCAAACTATCATATAAATATTCTATTTGATTGTGGCCAATGTACAAAAATAGTTTCCCATTATGAAATAATCCAGAAAAAAAGAAGGTTTAAATTGGAAAATATTCAACATGTAATCAAACAACACCTCATGTTCACTCATAATTAGGAAAAATACTTCTTTGTTACAGTACTTATATTACCTTTTTCTTCACAGTGGAGTCTACTTTTTTTAACTTGTGGGGGATAGATAAAAGAGTCTCTCTTTCTCTTCTGAAAAAGTCAAAAACATAAGATGTTAAATAAACATCTAAATAGAATTTAGCATATTAGCCCCTTCTTATTAAAAACAACATACAACTAGTGCTAACTGTGTTGGGATGCCAACACAGAATGTCTCCCAAACGAACCCCCATTGCACCTATATTCTTTTGCATGTTGAGAACCACCAAATAGACATGATATTCTTAGTTTGTGCATTAAAATATACCTACATATAAAATTTCGTTGTAATCGGACTAAGTTGACGTTTGGGGGGGAGTGTGGTGAAACGGCTGCCATCACAAAATGGTGTCGTTCGCATCCAATTTTTTGGCACAAATGCTCAGGATAGATAGCTTTATCAGTTTAGAGCAATTTCCATTGAAATTGCTCTGGCCATTACTGAGATCTGACAACAGACATTTTTTTTAAACTTTAAAACGGCGCCATTTTGAAACCAAAAGTCGGACAAAAATAGTGGCAAACTCAGGGTACCATAATCTACCTGTGTACCAAATTTCGTCGAAATCAGATGATGTTTAAATTTTTGTATTTTTAGGGGGTGGTGTTCGAATGGCGGCCATTTTAAAATGTAGTTCACGTCCAATATTTTTTGGCAAAAATGCTCAGGATAGTAAGCTGTATCAGTATACCAATTTTCATCTGGCCATTACTGAGATCTGACAACGGCCGCAAATTTTGAAAATTTCAAAAGCGGTTTGCACAACTTCAGGTCACCCTTAACATGTTCTTAAAGTTTCATCTTGATTGGACATTGCATCTCCGAGAAAATGTGCGGACAAGATTGAACGGAAAGAAAAAAGAAAGAAAGAAAGAAAGAAGAACAATAATAAGAAACCGGACAAAAACAATATGTCTCCCAAAACTTCGTTTGGGAGACATAATTAAGTGGCTTTCTAAACATTTTGTAAATGTAATTTGCTGTTATGCAATGCACATTTTCACTTTACCTTTCAGAAGTTGGTCAGAATTTCATGCATGGGACAAACATGTTGGTCATTTACATATATATTTTAAAGAAATAATCAAAGCATAATCTCTCGAAACAATATATGACCACAAGGATTTAATGATATGTACAGTATGATAAATTGGATGGTACTTTTTACGTGACTTGATAGACCAAATTCTATAATCATACCTTTTGTGGGCTTTGTCTTAGAAAATACTTTTCCTTTTCACATGATTTTTTCTTTTCCTGTAGATAAAATTTATTATCAAAGTGCACCATATAAATATAGTAAATTAAGTAAATTTAGTATTATTCAAAACTTGCAATACATTGGTTGATTTAAAAAAAAAAGGAGTATCAACTCATTCTTTATAGAAAAATATCTATTTAGTACCATGCAGATATGTGGAAAAGTTGCTTCTTGAAACTTTCATAACTTGCATTATTTGTAGCTTAAAGTTTTATATTGTACATTTGCTGAATCTCTGTAAATTGATGACAAACATACCCTACTTTACTACATTGATCTTGGTCATGCTCTTGTCGATTTTGAATCGAAAAATATTTTTTATAAACTTTCAGTTTAATTCTCTTTTCTACATTCAGTAGTTTCTTATTGAATTTCAAATACATATTCTTCTTAATGTTTATAATCAGAAATGCTGAATTTGTGAAGTATACCGAAATAGTGTTCAAGAAGTTACTTACTTGTGCAACCTTATGGCAAAGGGATTCTTGTGGAACTGGAAGTTCTTGGTCATCTTCTTCTCCGGGAGAACAATCAGTATTGATACAATTATGTTCCTAAAAATGATTTTTTCGGTCAAAAGATTGCAGATATCTGCATTTTGCAATGTATGTTAACTCTTTTGAACATTATCATATTACTGGAATAAAGACAATTTGCTGTGTAACCTAACAATTTATTTTAAAAACTTTCCAATTTTATCATTTTAAAACACAGAAAAATATAAATATATCATAAACGCTTTTTAAAAAGTTTTTTGAAAGCTATTGGTTTGTCTTACAGATCACTCACCTTTTGAGTTAAATCAGAAGATGAGTTCTTAGTTGTTTGTTGTACATCTGTTAATTTTTGGTCATCTGATCGGCTTGCTGAATCTTGGATCAAAAAGAAGCAAGCTCCAGGTTGTCCAACATTTGCCACTATATAGGAGCCCAAGGATTCAGTACTTATTGGAAAAGATGACAACTTCTTCGAGTCAAAAAGAAGAAAGATGTTATTATCTTCTTTGATACTAATCCAATGTTCCGAGTGACTTAGTCGAATGATAAGTATCATTTTTCCATACTCTGATAGTAATTGGTTGGACACCATTGTTCCAACATCCATATTTGGCATTCCAAGAACTGACTGGGCATTTAAAAATATCATTTGCCAGCCATGACTTTGAATAACAGCTTGCAGTACCTCAAAGGAATAAAACCCTTCACGGTCTCTCATGGGTTCCAACCTTACAGATGTTAATCCATATGCAGGGTTGTCTACCATCTGCAGCCACAGCCGATCAGCTACGTCATCCATTTCTTTTACTGAGATCAGGGGTCCTTCTCTTGGTATTCCTATTGCATTGTTCAAGCAACAGAGGCCACAATAGTTGGATGCTCCTTGATGTTGAAACCATCCCATCTGTGTTTGAACAAGCTTAACTTGCTGCTGTCTGTCATCTGTAGCACTACTGAATAGGGTCCGACTTGCATACATAATGTTGTATCTAAAGTTAGATTGCTCTTCTGGTGATAGGTCTGACAGGGAGTAGTACACAGCCTCTATCATTTCTTTAACATAAGAATATTCCTCAACCTGTATTTGTAATCTTAGTTGTTCTGTAGCTGTAGCTTCACCTGGTAGTTCCTGTTCTATTATTACAACATTATCTGGTTCCTGCTGGTGTAGTGGCAAGTAATCCATCATTTCTCCATCCAATTCATTCTCTTCCACTGTGTCTCCATCCTGCTCTTCTAATTTTAGAGTTAGCTGCCCTACAGAGTTATATGTTAAATGTATTCCAAACATTTTCTTTTGTTTTTCATATGCCTTTTGATTGATCTTTTGATTTCTAAGATGGTACAATAGTCTAAAGATGAATAGATGATTCTCTGGTGAAAAATTATTTAAAAAGTAAACATCTCTTTTACTGGAGCTGAATAATTGCTCTACTGCTTGTGTATCAATTAATCCGTTGATTTCTTTTAATAATGAACATTTTCTTAAAACCTCTGATCTTTTTTTACAATTATCTTCATGAAACCAGTCAAAGAGTGCATAGTGATCTTCAGAATCGGTTGTTGGATTGTAGTTGTTGTCTCCTTCTTTTTCCATAATAACTTGTTCTGCTAAAAATGGAGCAGTAAAACTAACGTTGCCTTGTTCGGCTGATGATATGTTTTCCTCAGTTATGTCATCCAAACGACCATCATTTGGTGTGTAAAAATTTGGAATGATCTTGTTAGCATGGGAAGCAACCAGGTGCGCAATATCACAGATGGTTATATTTGGTCTATGTTTCAATGATCTCTCTAAATCGACATAATCACGCGGACTCTCAGATCTTAGTAAGTTCTTTATTCCATAGACCACACCATGACCACAACAGCCAACTGCCCATCCACCTGTAAACAAATTAAATAAATACTGAATATAACCGAAAGAAAAAAAGTGTGCGTTTGAGGATGTTCACGACTATTTTTACACCATCTGATAAAAGAAAATGGGTGGATGCCAGACAAAGAAAATCACTATTTTAATGGAAAAAATGCCCCAAGAAATCAGAAAAGCGGACATAAGTTTAAAAAAACTGAACAGCAAACATCCTTAATAATTCTGTAACTGCATCAATATAACCATGCAATCTAATTAAAATTATATCTTTCACTTGCTCCCCCCTTTTTGCTATGGTCGCTTCTACACGCAGCGCCCATAGCAAAAAGGGGGGAGCAAGTGAAAGATATAATTTTAATTAGATTGTATAACCATGCATCATGTCTCTTTGACAGTGCTTGAAGTCAGTTTGGTAAACAGGAAGTAGATCACTGACTGACCTGGAAAGGGGTGGCACGGTGCAACTGGTCGTGCTAAACCTTTTCATATAGTAAACAACATACCTGAACATCCAAAAACCTTTTCATATGCCTTATCAAATGATGATCTTGTAATTGACATCTGACGCAACCTCAATATCATATCCATAGCAGACCCAGTGGACCTAACTCCTGCTTCTTTGCAAATCTTTCTAATACTAGTCACCTGTAATTTTGTATAGTTTTATTATAGTAATAAAGATCATTTTTAAGGTATCTGTGGATGTGTAACGTACTCACAAACTGAACAAGGTCCAAAAGACTTTATACATGTATACAGTTTGTGAGTGACTTAGCAAGTATACACATCCATAAATTCTTTTTAAAATGTTTTTTTATTTAAGAGAAATAATTAATATCATAAGCAATTGTGACTTATTTATGCTTATTTATGCTTTCCAAATCAATTTTATTTATAAAAATATTTTCAATTTTGAAATGCTGTTGAGCAATGAAAATTTGACTTTACATTTACAAATGTAGCAATGTTTTACTACATGTAAGTAATAACATAAATCGTTAAAAAATGTTCAAAATTAATTTCCATGAAATAAAATAACTTGAAAAACCCTACCTGGTCAGTTTTGTAAAATAATATACAATCCAATTTTTTATGGAATATGCTGTTTTAGGCTTATATCCTTTATGCAAATGCCTAATATAATGTGTCAAAAAGGTAGACACGATAGATGTGCACTTTTCTATTATTTCATCTCAACAAATCATTTTCTATGAACTAATTCTAATCTTCAATAAAACTTGGCAGACAATGGTAAAATATGTAAGTTAGTTTTCAAAAAAAAGCTATTAAATTATACATTATGAAAAATATTAGTGTAAAGTAGTCAAAAATAAATGTTATACCTTTTCGTCAATGAGTAAATGTACAAGTAACTCTTCAGGCATTGCTTCATTTAATTCCTCACTGGAGTGTTCTTGTATCTTTTTGTATTCAGTGTTAAAGACTTTTCTTCCTATTCTTGAATTCTTCCCAATCCATGGGCTCCAGTTTTGAAAGTTTGGTTGTAGTTTTTCTTCTTTACATTTTGTAAGTCCTACAAAAACACATAAGGAAAAAAAGAAATTTTATGCACAATATGCACTTATTACCATTCCAACCAATTTTCCCAAATGGTAATAGACACTAAAAACTTAACAAACCTTAGCCGTTCCAGAAATGTCTGCATGTGTGGTTGTCAGAAGCACTTAAATTAAAATTCTCTGATATATTTACCATGCAACAGAAATGAACATCAATAAAAAGTTCTGCATGGTAAGTCCAGAGAAAAAATGCCCTTACTATATATGGATCTGTGTCACCGTTTCCACATTTTTTGCTAAAAATTGCTGAGGTAAATATGTACATTTTATAGTAAATATTTTTCAAATTTCCTTTTCAATATATATAAAATCAATGTTTATTGATATTTTGAAAGCTGTAGCTTTTTCACTTTTTGAGTTACAGCGTCAAGCTTTCATCGTTCATGACACAAGTAATTATTACAAAAAATTTTTATAAAGCAAAAACACACAAAAAACGATGAAGGTACCTGAATTCATTCCTTGCTGTAGAATATTATTCTCGATTTGTCCCCAGAACTGCTCTATGTCAACTGTGTCCTCACATTGAACATCAGCTGGTAGTTCCAATTCAGATACTAAAAAGGATGCAGAACACTACAGAATATTTTTTAAAAATATCACGTTATTATAGTTACAAATAAAGTTTGTTTTTGCAGGTATATACTCCAGCTGTTTCCACAAATATTCTATGTTAACGACAACAAAATTTTGAAAATAAAAACTGCCTGGTTAAATGCACAACTACGATGTACATATGGTGTTATTTCTAAATACTAAGTTTCATTCAATTCATTTTAGCTGTTGTGCAGAATAACTTTATGACAGACAGAAGGAAAGGACAAAAGCTAATATTATGTCTCCCCACCAAAGTGGGGTGAGACATAATGAACATTTTAGAATGATATTCTAAAGTTAACCAAAATAACATATTACACTTTTTATCTTTGAAAGGACTCATTTATTTTCTCTTCAAGATAAGACATGAATGTGTTTTGATACAAATATATGTACATGTATTCTATAATCTAGTAATCAATGTTGAAAATGCAAAACTTATTTTCATATTATCATTTTGTTTTTGCATTGTTCACAAATATATAAATTGCTTCAAAGGTAAATAAAGAAAAAGGGTCTCAAAAATCTTCCATCTAGAATCAAATGAAGACTTAAAATAGAATAAAATTATAATCAAGTGTTCCCAGTTGTAGCCAGGTGAAGGCCTTCCTTGTAAGAGCTATATTAAATAAAAAGCATTAAAAATGCTTATCACACATTTCAAGAACATGATCAACATTATATACATAATACTTAATTATTTGCTCACCTGCATAACGAAAACGAGCTTTTCTAAAAGTATCCCAAATCAAAATAGATGGGTAATAACCACATCTTATGCAGTTAAAATCATAACTGTGAGAAGTCATTACTTCAAAGTGTAAATAACCCTCTATTATTTCTTTTGCAACAAGTTTTTCTCCCAAAATGTCTTCAAGCATATCAACAGATCGACCTAATGCAACATGGTTCTACAATGTACATGTAATAAATTTTAAATGTTTTGTTCGACACGTTTGATAATTGTTCTTGTGATAAATATTGCCTTTCAATTTACATATGAAAGTTCATATCAAAATTATTTACAACAGTAAAACATGCATTTCAAACATATTTAAAACACTTTTCTTTAGAACTTTTCTTCTTTCATATATTATTAACATGTAAGACATAGTTTTATTTGATATACAGATAGCTTTCAGATATTAAAAGCATGTTAGGAATATATTTAGGTTTCGATTTTTCATTGTATGATCATGAATTAACCTTGCAACCATAATTGATCGCAAAGAACATTCTGTAGTATGGCCACTAGCAATTACTGCTTACCCATTCACATAACATGTATTATGATATCACTAATGTCTTATTGATATTGAATTAATCTTTTATCAATGACCGTTTCTTAGTTTGTTTGCTGTCTTTTTTTAGCATTGTTATGCATTTACTGTTTGCTGCTTTCAGATTTTAGTATTTATTTTTCTTTTTTAAATAAATAGTTAATTAAGATGTACCATAAGCCCAGCTCTAAGGAAAAAGCATAGATCTACTCCAAGAAAAACTATGTTGTTGTAGTTGTGCAATCCTTCAGACCACTCTTGATACCTATACACAATTCTGCATCTTGGACAGATTTTATTATAAACTGTAATATCTGGAATTCAGAGAGAAAACACATGTTACTGATAATTTGTGTCATCTATATTATTATATTATATAAAACCTGATAGTTCTGTAAAAATTGAAATAAAGCAGTCCACACTTACAAATACTTTTGTTACAAATTCCTTTTTTTTAAAAAGGGAAAAGATACTAAGAAGATCAACGTACTTTTACATATATTAATTCTAATTTAACATATATGTATATTTTTTACTCTAACTATATTTGCATGAAAAGATATGTCAAATATATGTATCTGATTGTATTGTGAGGAAAGAAGCTTGGACAAGTAGCAAAAAAAAAAAACAAAAAAACACAGAAAAACAGGGAAGGTGAAACATAAAGAAATGATAATAACATGACTGCATATACTGTAAAGGAAGATACTGAGGTGGGGCTTTAATTTCATTTATTTACATGTTGTGCATGTACATGAAATTAAATCCCCACAAATATAAAGCGGAAAGTTGAAGCAATTAAACTCCATCAAAATTTGTTACCCCAAATTTAATTTTGTGATCTAAACCTCAAAATGTTATCCCAACAAAAATAAATGAGTATACAGTAACAACACACCAACACCATAAAAATAAAAAGGATGATTATATGATTGCAAGTGATAAAAAGCCACCCTACAAATATACGTGAAACATAATGGATTAAATAAGTGAAAGTGAGAATGAAAAACTCTTTATTTTACCTTTTTCCTGTTGTCTGAAATTAACAGAGCACAACTTATGACAAGGTTTGCAGAAAAAATTATATAAATGATTATATATACTGTATAAATTTACAAAAATATAAACCACACCTTAGAATTTAAAGTAGTTAACATGTACACAAGATATTATATGATTTGTAAAATTAAACAAGAGATTATTGCTGAATGTGTTGAATGAACCACTATTCTGTAGTGCAATAGAACACAAATTAATATAGCATTTAAAGGAGAGAAAACCAGATTAGATGTAAAATTTGATTTAAAAAATATTCAGTACCATATTGGTCCTAATTGTGTTCAAGGTTCAGAGTAATGCAATATATGTTCAGACAAAACTTTTTTTAGCTATTTATATTTTATATAAAACAATATTCTCTAAACGCTGTTAATATCTCATTTCTAGTGTCATTTTCATGAAAATTTCATGAAATAACTTTTGACAATATTTTAAATAATAGTGATTTTCCCGTGTATATCTGAAAAATATAGTGAAAAAATATGTCAAAAAAATTGGTATTTGACACTGAAGAAGGCCATCAATTGGTCGAAAATTGTGTCGTATTTATTATTATTTTAATTTATTTATAATAGACCCAAACATCTCTATTTGTATCGTTGCATAATACATTTATTTATATATAGCGCTTCTCTGTTTATGAAACACAACATTCAAATTTTATCGAGTTCAAAATTAAAGTAATTTAAAACTGAAACAGAAACATTCAGGAAAAATGCCTAACAAACTATTACCTTTGAATATGCATGTGGTTAGGATGATTTTGGCTCGTTTAGATACAACTTCTTCCACTAAGTTACCCTGACAATGATGACATTTGTTTTCTTTCGGTCTAATTTCAACTGGATTTGATGATTTAAATGTTCTTAATTCTATAGGTATGTCTGCTGGAATTCTCTTTGATCTTAAATAGTCCAATGTTTTATGCTGGTCTGTCTTTTCAAATTCTGCACTTGTGTTTTGTTTTGATGTTACATGCTCAGAAGCTATATTTTCGAAGTTAAAATAATCTCCGTCTTCATCTGAGTCTATGTTGGAATTAAAAAACATTGGCAGTTCTTGAAATAAAAACCACTTTCCTACTGTTTTGTGCAGGCAGTATCTCTTTGATGTTGAACATTTACATGTGAATGTGTTTTCTTTGGTGTCATAGGTCACAATTGCACGTCCAGTTTTTGACCAGTAACGTGTGGAGCCAGTGTAGATAGAAAGGTATATATATCTTTTTGAATGTTCTTCTTTTGATGGAATCTGAACAACAAATGGATGACCCTCACTGTTTTCTTTAAAATTCATCATTTGCTGACATCGCTCTTCAGTTATAAAATGTGAATCTTTCATTTTAGTGAGAGATTCATTCTTCATGTTTACATGCTTTCCTGGCACTGCAAATGATGTTGATTGCATGTGCACACACTCAAATGACATGTTTCCACCCCTTATTGCAGTTTTCTTTAGTTCAATGCAAGATAAATTTTCGCAAAAATTTTCTAACGTGTCACCGCCTGTCTTCTTAACTAAATGTATAGGGCATGATGGTCCATGAAGGTTTACAGAAGAGCAAAATATGCCATCTTTAGCACTGACCAAAACAGAATGATGGTAGCGATTTTCACTAATAACACTTTTCTTTTTCTGGTGTTGTTTTAAATGTGCATTTATCCGATGTGCATTTATTTTTTTCCCACAAATACTGCAGGATTTCTTGATATCTATTGAAGCTTTTTTGGTTTGTGTTTCACCTACCACAGTAGTGGACTGAGTGGAAGATGAACACACTGAACTTTTACAATTTTTTACATGACATTTAATGTTGTCTTTCTTCCTGATTATTTTTCCACAAGTTGGACAGTGATAATGGGGTTTGTCTAATTCCTCATGATGAAGATGGCATATCACAGAGTACAAACCTAAAATGTATATGTACATCTTAATCATGTTAATAATGCACAAATTTGCCTGTAAATATACTATATTATACAACTTGTGTATTTTTAATTTCGCAACTTATACATTATTCCAGAGCTTTTTGGATACACATGTATAATAATTTTTCACAACTCTTTGTCGTAATTCATATTAAAAGAAGTCACTAAGGACTGACGGTTAGCCAGGATTTCACGTTTGTCAAATGTGGTATGTTTGTAAGTGGAATTACCAGTTATCCTTAATGCCTAGTTCTTTGATGAGGCATTCATAGTAATGTGACTTACATACAAACACAGAAGCCTTGTCTGCAGGTACGACAACATATTTGTCATGGAGGGAATTGAGGCGCCTCATAGCATCCTCGTCTTTGAATACGGATTTAGGTCAATCATTAATGCAATGTCTTAGTTTTTAATTCGACCTTGTACCAGAGACATATAATTACAATGCAAACTATCGTCTAGTCTCGTCTGTACGTAAGGGCCGCGAGAGATCGATTGCATTTCATTGGCTATTACAACGAGTTTCCAATCTCTGTAATTATATGTCTCTGGTTGTACCAAAGACCTTATTGTCCTTGCATCTGATTCTTAGTCTTGTTCGTTTTCTCTCTTAATCCATTCTTTTGTGTATACTTCAAATTAATCCGTAATAGTTTCGAAATTTAAATTCCAGTCTACTGATTGAGGTTCTCTGAATTTTGGAACCCGCGAAATAATGTTTCTGAGATTCTAGTGGTCAATGATGTTCAGATCACCAGTTAATGACATGACCAGAAGGATTGTACATGTATATAAAAAGAGAATGAGAACAAGTGCATTTAGAAGGTTGCTTGAGGTATGTTTCAATGTCCAGGTCCTGCAATGCTTGTTTGTAGTTGAGAATTTTATGGGAAATTGTGTTGGTATATTTATAAGACAAAACAGGAATCAATTTATTTTTGAAATATAAAGACATTTGACAGAAAACATCATTTGCTTGTATAAAACGTTCATAAATGTGACCTCTCAGATAGGTACAGTTGTGGGTTTGCATAAAGTTTTTTTTATATACGTCTCCTTTCAATACCAAATTTAACCTACCCAAAACTAATCATTAGCAATTGCAACAAGCATGACCAAACCTGAACTAGCTACGTACTTAACATTCCTGACTTACGGACTACCTTTTAGACCCGAGTTCACGTTACTGATTGCAGTTCGGATGTGTTGGGTGTTTCTTTATTTTGTTGTTATTGTGGTGTCTACTGATTTTGTTTTTGCTTTTGAAGCTGTGTTGCCGAGTGGTTAAGTGGTTAATTATGAGGTTTACACTGCTGTGCATTTGATCCTCACAAGTGACCATTTATAAGGCAACAACCCAAGCTTGGTAGTTTCTATGACTTAATACTTCCCTTCAAGCCTGGTGACCATGTGAAGACACGGATACAAGTCAAATCGCTCCCTTCCAAAACGCCCCCACTTTAAACCCCCCCCCATTGTAAATTCTCTCTAAAAATGATGATAACCTATAATAAAATCGCGCCCTCCTCCCAGCAGGCAATCAACGTTGAAAATATGTTGTATTGAACAAGTTACATTCAACGTTGAATCAACGTTGATGGTTTCAACGTTTAACCAACGTTGAATTCCGATCGTTGAGTTTAACGTCGCAACGTTTAATTAGGGTCAGCTGCACGTGGGTCAGTATTTCAACGTTCGAAATTAAATAAAAGAAACAATATAGTCGATCCTGAGAAATAAATAAATAAATAATTCCCATTGATTAGCTTGATTAGAAAAACAAGAACCTATAAATCAACTATAGTTATTCTAGTCCCAAATAAAAATAAAACAAATACATCAGAGGGGTTGAGATTCTTCATCTCGTGTACGAGCCTTTTATTGTGCTTCTTAGGGACAGACCATTTAACTTGAAGGGGGGAGCCTTGGTTTTTTGTTTTGGTCAGAAAAATTTTTTCCGCGCAGAGAAAATTTTTATTTTTTGAAGGCGTCGCGACAGAATTTTTTTTCATTAGTAGCATTAATTTATATAGCAGAAATTCTTCTTCAGAATATTTTTTTCTTACCCTCTGCTTCCAAAATATTTGTTTCATAAAAAATCATTTTCAAAATATTTTTTTAGGAAAAAACCAAGGCCCCCCCCCCCCTCCTGCAAGTTAAATGGTCGGTCCCTTACAATTTTTTATTGCATATAATCTGGGACTAGTTCAACTAATTGATTTATATGTTGCTGATATAATATGTTGTTTTGGAATTTTGGTGATAAAAGCTCTACATCTCATTCATTTGGATTTCAAATATTGTTTAGGTTCGAGCGCCACTGATGAGTCTTGATAAGACGAAACGCGCGTCTGTCATAGTAAATTTAATTAACCTTGGTATCTTTGATGACATTTTATATGCAACCACTAGGTGGATGCCTCTGCTGGTGGACTGTTAGTCCCCGAGAGTATCACCAGCTCAGTAGTCACACTTCGGTGCTGACAGGGATATCAATCTTTTATTGATATAGTCATTGTATAAATTTACTGCCCTGAAATTTCGAAAATTATTTAAATTCTAAGGTTTTTCTATGTTCGAAAATTTCAAGTAAAAAATCGGCTGGAAATGCACCTTTTTCATGTTTTCAATCAGTATTAAATGTATTTTCTGGTTGCAGAATAAAAACAATATTCATACATGGCAGTGATACATTGTCAGAAAATATCAAGTTTATTAAAATAAATACAAATACAAATAATTTTATTGGCTCAAACTCATCTACAATAAATGGTTAAGGCCTAATAAATAAATTTTGCGAGAATACTGACTTATGATTGGCTGGAAAATATTTTCTATCAGAGGATGGAAAACAAATTTGATCGTCATGGAGACACGAGCCGTTTGACGTCATATATTACTCCATATATATATTATTTATAAGTATTAACTACAAAAAATATTTTCTCCATCGAGAGATAACAAAATTTCCGTTGTGCACATTTAATATACGCGGATTATACAATGTGCAAAACGGAAATTTTGTTATCCCTCGATGGAGAAAATATTTTTTGTAGTTAATCCTTAATGACAATAATTGAATACAAAATTGAAATTACAACCCATAGAGTATGGTTTCTATTATAATAAAATGTAATATGGATAATACTTATTTATTATACAGGTAAATCAACATGGCATTTCCTCATATTTAACCCATCTGATATGAAGGAGGAAGTCAACTTTAATATGTGGTATGAGGTATTATTTAAAAGAAAGTTTAAGTCTGGGGAATTTTTAAAACAATCATTCTTGTTTTGAGAAATATTCAATATCTTTGTATGAAATGTTTCCCTTAGTTGCTTGTATTTTGAACAGTATGTTTTTATTTGTACTCGCCGCAAAACAGGTAAGAAATGTTCGGCAGCATCGCATTTCTACCTGTTTATAAGGCTCGTACAAATAAACTGTATTTTTTTCTGACAATGTACTAATATTGTCACTGAATATTGTATATTTATTTAAATGAGTGTGTGTGCAATTTTAAATATTCGCGGCATTCAAACCGGAATATGCAGCCGCGCATGCGTTCTTTTGTTTTTGAAAATTTGGCGGCATGGATGTTTGATGAAAATCTTGTGTGACTTACAAAGTGTTGTGTACTTCTACTTGTACCAGCTCCAGAGTAAGTATAATGCTAAAATTAAACAGGTCTATATACTACACACTGACATATATATAAATTATGAATCTTTTGTACGAAATTGAAGAACAACATCTGCGCAAATAGCCCATACAGTAGACACCAAAGACAAATTGTACACAGCATCATGTCAAATTGACATAATTCAATATTAAAATGGCATTATCTATGCATGTGCATTGCTGAATACATAAGGGGTACAAATGGAAACTAGTGGTTATTCCTCAACCCTTTCTTCACTGGCTTTTGAACAGTTGGTGTATTGTCACACACTCGAATTTAGGCTATTTTTATTCATTCAGCAATGTAAACAATGAACTCAAGGCTAAATTACTTTAAAAATATCTTTCATTTATTGCTCTAACCAAATGACTTCTAAATAATAAAATACAGTGTGTTTCATTGAAATTAACGTCGATTAAAGCGACACACTTTCATGGCCAAAATTCGAGTGTACTGGTATACTAGAAATCGAATTTCTGTGATTTTCCTTTATTCAGGAATGTAAACAATTGACCCAAGGCTAAATTACTGTTAAAATATCTTGCATTTATTGCTCTAAACCAATGACGTCTAAATAATAAAGCGTGTTTCAACGAAAATGACGACTTTCCAATTTTAAAAACATCACCTGGTGTCCACTTCAGGTACTAAAAACTGTGGCTACAGCCGCAGTTTGTTTTGTTGAAAACTTATGAAATGGACAATTACCTTGGATAAATTTTAACGGTTTATGTTAATTACAGGTGTCAAAATCTAATTGAAGACGTTATTAAAACCCCTGCTGTGTAAATATGATTGTTAATTAATTAACCATAATGTTTATTACCCCATTTACCTGATGCTAATCTAAGGTAGAACCCCAGCTGTTTTATAGCTTAATTAGACAAGCTTAACAGTGACATACATGTTCCAATATTCAAACTCACCTGTTGCCTATGGCTATAGTATCATCTACTAATGAGGTTAATTAGCATAGACGAACAATACAAAAAACAATGCAAAATCTTTATTTCAATATCATAGTCTTTTAGTTACAATACTAGCTGTAGTTTTTTTAACTGGAAGTAAAAAGGGAGATAAATCATGCAAAACTGGAAATGGGTCAATTAGTGTGTGTAAAGAAAGTGACACACCTTTCAGCTCCATATTCGCGTTTAAGATGTGCTCAACTTGCACATTAACTGAAAAATTTACCTACAACATGTATTTATGGTTACATTACAACTTGGACAATACACATTCGAACCATTGTCAATTGGGACTACCAATGTCAATGTTATATGTTGGGTTATGTCTGTATAATTTGGGAGTACATGTACATGTAAATGGGTGTATAAATTTTTTTAACATCATGATCAGCTATTGTGTTTTTATAATGTTCTTTGTATTTGTATATATTTACACACTTATATATATCTTGCATTTCGACAAAACAAGTTATATAAATAGGAAAACATGTCCAGACATGAAACAAAAATGTTGTCAGCTTGCCCTAATCGTACTGCTCTCGTACCTACTTAATTGATGTTATGAAACAAGTCTTTGTCTTAGAGTTACAAGGTCAACCTCATGTTGTAGTGATGTTATAAGAACAGGGATGGGGGGATCCATTAACAGTTTAACAATTTTTATTTTTCCTATAGCATTAAATTAAAAATAATGATACCAGGTAACAACAATTAAGAAAATGGATAAAACCAGAGGCAGAATTGCATCGAAGTGTGATACAGCAAGAAAATGCATATATTAATTTGTGTTTCCATAGTAACTAGTATGTAATCTTATGTATATTCCACCCTTCATAGGAAGACTTAATTACATAAAAAAAAGGAGTGAATAAAATGAATTAACAGATAACAGAAAAAATTTGTAAAACTGTAAACAACCATTGTAAATTTTTAAGAAAACAACAGCTGACAGTTAACAGATGCTTTATACAAAACTATAGACAAATTCAATCTAGTGATCATTGATATATACCCTGGCTAAAATTTTTCAGAACTTTTTTTTTTTTAAATTTCTAATGTTTTTTGGCAAATGGTGACCTTGACCATTAATTCCCCAACATCAATAGGCTTCATTCCCACCTGATATGTATTATTTATTGTCTGGAAACGTTTTTATTTGTGTTGTTTTAACGTGGTGTTCAAACAACATGCAAAAAAACCCAACACATAATTATTAGGTTTATCAGAAGCCTATAAATTTTTCAGCAATTTGTCAGCAATATCATGGTGTCTAGTTTTTATGGCGAGTATTAGGAGAAAACCCCTACCTTAGGTAGGAAAACTGGCAATCCTTGTTAATTAGGATTGGAGTCTATTGCACCCTGTCCACAGTGAGACTAGAACCTGAAATCTGAGTGTTGACCATCTTCGCTAGCCAAGGGTTACGATCCGATACTCTTATCTTCACCCTTGGCAGATTGAGCCGGATTTTTTGGTCTGTCCGCTACCGGCATTTATTGGTTCCAGCTGAGTCTAGCTGCGTCCAATCAGAACGCTCGATACTACTGATCACGCATTGATAACATGTGCGATTGAAAAACATAAACATGGCAGCGTGTAATCGGAATACATTCGTAGGTCAAAGATTTTCCACTACCCGTTCTTGTCCCTACGAAAACATCTTTTCCCTGCATTAAAGCTTCGATCGCATCCTTCTGATTTTGGGTTAAAGAATCTATTTTGAATAATTCACATATTAGTTTTGGAAAGTCACTGGGCGCAGCCATTACTTCTTACAAAACTTGCATAATACCTTTCTTTTGATTGGCTAAAAACGATGTAATTCATATGGGCGGAGTTTAAGTTTTCTGATTAATTCCGATAGATGTCGCTAGGCGGGAAATACGATTTTATGGCTCAGTCTGCCAAGGGTGAAGATAAGAGTATCGGATCGTAACCCTTGGCTAGCGAAGATGAGTGTTGACAGACCATGTGATCAATAGTACACATGTAGACGAACTAACTTAATCACTCGGCCACCAAGGCCCCAAAAACCTAATATGAAACTATATCCCAAAGTTTCAAATAAATTATTGTACAGAAATAACATTTTTGTAAAAAAAATTCTACATTTTTGGTTGGCTGCGACCTTGAAATATGACTGATTTGATAATTTCCCCTAAAATAGATAGACTTCTTACCAACCTGATATTTTAACAATATCCAAAAGTTTCTATACCAATGGGATGCAAATATTTGAATTATCATCCAGAAACCAAATGTGGGACGGCAGACATGAGGAGTCGAGTGGGGGTAAAAAAACAATCAAAGGAGGCCATAGCTTGTTTCTGTTTGTACACCTATTAAGTTAATTATAAATAGCGAAGTGTTTGAATATTCTTTTTTATTCTATTTAATGTGTATTATGCGCAATCATAACAACCCATACACAATCACAAGCAATTAAAATTTTGTTTAACACCTTTGACATTTCTATAATTAAAAACAATGCTCAATTAATTTAATAAATTAGTGCAAATTTTACATTCATTGGAAAGTAAAACTCAATATTATTATATGTACATTTATCATCTTAAGAATTTCAACCAGTTTAAACTAAACGGAAAATAACCCTTGACAGAAGTGGACATTATCGTTATTGAGATAGTAGTACCAAAAGTTCTAAACAGCAATAAACGATAGTCTATTTCTGTCAAGCCAGGGTTATTTTCCGTTTCATTTCAAACTGGTTGAAATTCTTAAAATTGACATTAGAAACATAAAGATAGGGCTTTTCAAGTAGATGATTCAATTCTGAACACAACTAACAAGAAACCTGTGTAGATAAGGGTCAAGTAATATTTTTTTTTACATATTTGAAAGTTGATTGGTTAAGACTCTGTTTCTTCCCTTCTCCCACGCTATCAAAATCGACCCAGTATCATTCAAAACCCCATGTAAATCAATTTGTACATGTCCCTTTGATGGGACTAATTAGCTTTGTGTGGGTAGGTGGTACTTCCTGCATCAAAAGTGCAAGATATCCATCGTTTATATTTGTAGGTATTTTGTGTGCAATAAATTGAGAAAACATCTTTTTCTCTGTGACTACCAGCCATGGGAATTCCTAGTTGCTATGAAGCAAATTATTCCTCTTTTTCCTTATGGGTTCCATACATGCTGAGAAATTAGCCCTTCTGTTTTCAAAAATTTTATTACTTATGCAGAAATTATTTGATTTTGAAGCAATAATTATGCATTTAAAGGTAAGTAAATTAATAGAGTATAATTTTTCTGACCTTAGGGTCTGAAAACACAGAGAACAAGTTAGCAAGTCAAGTGCAAACATTCTGTACTGTAGCATTGTGCATGTTTACGATTTATAAGCATGGACACGTGTAATTAAAAATCTTGCTTTCAAACTTTTTTTGCAGATGTATATTCTACAAATTAAGATCAAGTCTTGTGAATGTGTTGGGGAAAACAAGCTTGCCTTTGACTGACAATTTTTGGAATTAAATCATCTTAAGATAAGGGGTGAGTATTGTCTTGATGTACTAAGCAGGCATTTTATCCAACATTAGTGCATATAACACAATTTACTCCTAAAATATTATACCTACATGTAGTTTAACTTAAAATATCTTTTTATTAGCTCACCTGGACCAAAGGTCCATATGAGCTTTTGCTATCACTTGGCATCCG
The DNA here is from genome assembly GCA_944474755.1 of Limnoperna fortunei. Lineage (NCBI taxonomy): Eukaryota > Metazoa > Mollusca > Bivalvia > Mytilida > Modiolidae > Limnoperna > Limnoperna fortunei. The sequence continues at coordinate 100,926,833 of OX104114.1, read as the reverse complement.
TCGTCTGTCGTCCGTCGTAAACTTTTTCAAAAATCTACTCCTCTGAAACCACTGGGCCAATTTTTTTTCAAACTTGGCCACAATCATCCTTAGGGTTCCTAGTTTCAAATTTTTACCCAGGGTGTTGATCAACAGACAAGTATGACCGCTGTTACTAAAAATAGAACATGGGGGTCAACACAGGTTTTTGGCCATTATCTAAAAAATTATAATAGCTATAGAGAAAACGGTTACTTCAAATTGATCAGCACATTAAGGTCTACAATAGTTGCTAATAGTGTGAAGTTGTGTATTGGCTTCTTGTAGGAGTTATTGCCCTTTATTGACTATTTTTGACAAAGTTTTTGGTATTTACAATATAACCTGAAAACTATATGAGGTAGAGTGAAACTATAAATGGCAAAAAATGATCAGCAATAAAAGCCCTACAATTCACTTGATTGGTCTGAAATTAACAGATGACTCCTTATATGAGTTATTGCCCATAAATGACAATTTTTTATGAAATTTTCTGTTTTTGTCCTGTAACTTAAAAACCATAACAGCTAGAGTGAAATAATAAATTGCAAATATGATCAGCAATAAAAGCCCTACAATTCACTTGATTGGTCTGAAATTGTCAGATGACTCCTTATATGAGTTATTGCCCTTAAATGGTAATTTTTTTTTTGAAATTTTCCGTGAACAGTTTTTGAATTATAAATTAGTCTATAACACACCTATTAGTAGAGTGAAACAGTAAATTTCTAAAGTAATCTAAAGAACAATGCCTAAAAGCCATTTAATTTTCAGAAATTGTCTGATGGCACCTTATGGGAGTTATTGTATTTAACAAAAATTTTTGAAGAAACGTTTAGTTTTTGCACAGTAACTTAAAAGCTATAACAACTAGACTGAAACTGTTAATTTCAAAAATTTTAATATAGTTGAAGTCATTTGGCTTCCAGGTGAGCGATTACAGGCTCCTGGGAGCCTCTAGTTATACCCCTGCTTCATATACTGGTTTACCCCTGTACTTCTGTCTGTAAAAAACTTTGGATACAGTTTTCTCAGCAATTACTTATCACAAACACTAAAAATTTTGTGTGTGACCTTACTATGTGGTCCTATATTGCGAGTACCCATTAATTTCCAGTCTGTCGCATATCCATTCCCTTTTTGCCGACTTAATAGATGTGAATAGCAGATTTGTACTGAGTGAGCAGTAGCTCACAGGCTCTTAGTTTCATTGGGCATTTCAGCTTTAGTGAAATGTATGTAATTTTGTGAAATAACAGATTTAAAAAAAAAATATCTATGCTATGTTAGAATAATAAACAAAATAACTTTTAGCTATTTATATCAAGAGAAATCTGTGAAAGTAAAACAGGTCATTCAATGGTGGCCTAACCTTGAAACAAATTCGAGGAAAAGTTTTCTTGAACTAAAATTTGATTTTCAAATTCGAGAAGTTTAATTGAACCTTGGATCAGTTTTATTGGTATTTTAAATACTAGCACTTAACAATTCTGACTTGGCATTCAATACAAATTACGAGAGCATTCAGAAATAGGATTATCCTGGTTGACAGTGAATATATAAAAAAAAACATTATTTTGAATCGCTCTGCAAAAAAACTTCTGCCACATGTACATTAGTAGTTGTTCCCCTTGAAATATTATTACAAGATACTACCAGGTATGCAATTGAGAGAGCTCTGGAAGCCTCTGTTTAACTGCAATTGTGAATTTTGAGGATTATAAATAATTAATTTGTCTTGTATTTCAGATGCTGTGCTAAGAACTTGCAAGGACTACAAGGAATCAATGCTATTTGATAACTGTACAAGATTTTTACAATGTGCTTTTGACAAGACAGGAGATGTTTCCAGAAAAAAAAATGACTCTGACCACATAAACAATAACTTAACCATGAAATAGTTATCTACAAAATTACAGAACATTTCATTGTCTACAAAATTAAAGAATTTCACAATATATACAAAGGACATGTACATGAATACATGTGAAGCTGTTTGATTTTTCGATACTTCATTATGACAGAACATAACTGGATAATACCTTGCTTATAAGTGGTTAAGTAATTACAGCAATTTTGGACATCACGTTTGGGACTAGGTATATTAATTGGTCATACCTTTTTTGGATATAGACTGGAACGTTCAACAGACAAATAACATTCTGTTTTGTTATTGTACCTTTTAAGTAATTAATTGTTCTTAAAAAAAAATAAAGAATACTTTTTTGTTGTATTTGTCTTTTTGTTGGATATGGTAAAGGGTATTTTATTTTGATCTCATTCTGTAACAAATGTGTTTATCTTTTGTCAAGAATAGTGAAAGTGGCTGAAACAGAAAAAAGTAATATAGGACTAAACAACTTTAATTATTTACACACTGTATTTCAATCACTTTTTGGGGGGGCCTCGGTGGCCGAGTGGTCTAGGTAGTTCGTCTACCATTGATCACGTGGTCTGTGGAGATTGCGGGTTCGATTCTCACTGCAGGCAGGGTGTACTCGACTCCAATCTTAATTGACAAGGATTGCCAGTTTTCCTACCGCAGGTCGGGGGTTCTCTCCGGGTACTCCGGCTTCCTCCCCCAATAAAAACTGGACGCCATGAAATAGCTGAAAAATTGCTGAAAGTGGTGTTAAAACACCATTCAAACAAACAAATCAATCACTTTTCATCAAAATTCAACCTATTATCAACCACAATACAACATAAATCTACAAGGACCAGAATTAAACTATTATTTCAACACAAACACTGACCAGTATTCAACCTTATTTCAATGTGTACTGACCAGAAGTCAACCAATTTTCAACATCGTTTCAATGCTGAAATCAAGACGTCACTTTAATGTCACATTTTCATCATCAATTCAATTTTCAAACCCAATCTACTTTTCAACATGGAGGTCTGATGATGATTCAATGTTGACAAAACAATGTTGTGCCTGCTTAACTTGAGAAAATCACCCCACTTACAAAAATCAGTATATACTATAATAATCGGCAACTACATTGATATGTAATAAAATATAAAACAAATAACTTGTACAAAGTTGAAAATAGCTGTTCAACTTAACAATTATTTATTTATTAAAAAGTGGGTGGATTTTGATTTTGGTGGGGTTCAATTTTACTTTAGGCGGGGGTGATTTTGCAAACAGTGGGGGCGATTTAACCAGCTCCAGAGAACACCATGTCTTTGGTATTTAAAGCAAATGTTTTCTGTTCGACTAGTGTACATAAACATTAAATGTATGTGATGTTAAATTTTTCCTTTACCTTTACCAACTTCATACAAGTTCAATCAAACATTTCAGGGTATTAAAAGAGGGGTCAACCAATGAAAAATATTTACCATTTTGTCCTTGTACACCAGCTTTCCAATGAACCTGTAGATGCTGTTTGACTTTAGACAGCTGCCTTGGTTTATACTTCCAAATCGGGCAAAGAGGGCAATGGATTGATAGATAATCTCCTTTACAGCAATCGTTACATTTATGCAATTCTAGGCAGAAACTTTCAAAGTCTTTATACACCCCAGCCATGGTTGACATAAACAGAATATTTTACTTTCAGTTTCACATTTTAACATAATTTGTACAGCAATCGTAACGGTTACATTTTGCACTTCTTGTCTCTCAATCAATGGTTTTATACACAGGAGCTATATTTTATTTTCACATTTCAAAAATCAAGAAAAGATCGCAATAAAAATGAAAAATGACAACTGAAATAAAAGTAAAGTGATAATAATATTCAGTACGTTTTCGGAAAAAATAGAAATTACGTATCGCAGGTACAGTTGTTCCCTTCCGGTATGAGCGTTACCGATACAGTCGTTACTGTAGCTGATTGACCCATCTCTCTAAAGGACGTAATGCAGCATCAGTCAACTTTTGTTTAAAGTCAGATTCTCTCCCTGGGCCTTTGCTAGTACCATAATAGACTTTTCCTTCGCTGCCTTGTTTATCTGGTAATCATGATTTGGAATCTCTTCTTCAGTAGCATGTTCATAGTTTTCAACGTTATCAACTCATCATCTGCTAGTTGTTCTGGAGATCTGTCAGGAAAAACGGTGGACACATACAGCATTGATTGCTTGCTGTAACAAGGCAAGTCATTGGCAAATCGTGGTCCAGTAATCCCGTAAAAGAATCATTAGCGTGATCTACTATCAAAGTTGATTGACGATAGAAATTTTCTCTGTATGCGTCATACAGCTGCACAGCTGTTACCAACACTGAAATATAGAAAGAAATCACAATAATCAACGACATAAATTATCAGTAAAACTGATCCAAACAAGCACTTAGCACAAACAGTAATGTTAAAGGGTTAATAGGAATTGCTTGAAGGTAATATTGACATCTTCCCCTTTAATGCACATTTAGCAATCTAAATTTTGCATACTAAGTATCCTCGTGAAATGTTGGTAAATTGAACAAGATATTGTAAAATCATATTTAAAATAAACAACCAAAGGTAAAAATGGTTTTCATCAAAGTTGAATTGGAACATTAACCTTCAATGTAGGCACCCAAATTTAAAATTTGAAAAGTTTGCTTGTGATATCTTTGGTTTTAGAAATAACAATAATCATTATGTGTTAGCATTGCCAAAGACCTCTAATTAAATTATCAAACTAATTTAGTCTGATTCCAATTAGCAACATAAAAAATTACTAGCCACCAAATTCTTAATAGAAATTATAATCGAATTGATAAAGATACAAATACTACGCTGCAAATGAGGAATGAAAGAAAGTTGGATTAGTCTGACGTCTCGTGTCGCTATAGACTTATTGTAATACAATTTTCTAGCAGCTCACGTGGCCATAACCGTACTCTAATACATGGCAATGAAATCTTACGTGGAAATAACCTTTATTTAATGCACTGTCCTTGCATCTGACGTGGTTGTAACCTTCCTGTAATACATTGTTCTGACAACTCACGTGGTTAAAACTTTACTGTATCACATTGTTTTAACACCTCTTGTGGTTATAACATGAATCTATTACATTGTTCTGACATCTCACATGGTTATAACCTGACTGTAGTATTTTGTTCTGACATCTCTATTGGTTATAATCTTACTGTATTTAACTATTCTAACATCTAAAGTGGTTATAACTGTGATGATTTTGTTAATCATGTGTAGCTGTATTATGAATAAAATGCATATTAGGTAACGGAAGTAAAAGTGGCGCAGTTTACCTATTTTTACTAACCCCGTTGCTAGGATGCGGACTAGGTTAGAATCGTCCTTTGAAAATGGAATGATCCATAAGGGGTATAAATTCTAGGGCTGATTGCTCAATCATTGCCATTCTGAATGCGAAGAATGACCGATGCAGAACGGCTGTCGAAGTAAGTAGGGACATAGAACGAAACCTATAAGTAAAGCTTGGGACTTTTAAGCGATATAGGTAGAGTTCAAATCACTGTGCTGGAGCTAACAGCGTCTGATGTTGTAGACTTGTCTTAGCCTCTCAGGCCCGTAAGTCTCCAAATTACGTGGTTGAATACAACCTTGGTTCTGTGTCATAGGGGATGGGTAAGCATTGCGTTTCTATACCATAGGCGGCATATAAGCATTACGCTTATTTGTCGTAGTCTAGGAACATTGCGCTACTCAACAAGTATCCTAGTGATATATTTTAGACAGAGAAAGGTCATATAGGACATAGGTTGTAGGAAAATGTGTTATGATGTTATATTTTGTGGATTATTACGGTCATAGAAGATACAGGAAGGTCATAGTATACATAGGTGTGTTATGATATTATATCTTCTAAATTATAACGGCAGGTAGCTTATAGATTAACTCGACGGGTGTCTATATAGAGGCAGGCACAGCTGAGTTTTTTATTGGGTTCCGGTTATTCGCATTTTGCTTCTTGTTTCGTATCATTTATATAGTTTGCAGCATAAATTGTTAGTAGAACAGTTGTATTAGCGTTGACCTCGAGACGTTAATATAAAGTGATAGACTCTTTGGATACTGAATATAATCACGCAACGAGCAGAAAACACGCTACAATCGCTCGGTGATATAAAATAAAGCTAGACACGTAACATAATTGGTGTGAACTGTGGCACAAGAGAAAACACGTTACAAAATTGGTGGCAGCGGGGGGATCTGAGGAGTCTATAAGATCCCAATACTTTATTCGCAAAAGAGAAATTGTGGAATTTATTTTTACTTTTTGATACAACTATGGATCCTGGATAGGCTGCAATTGAAATTGATAATTTGGATAGGGCAACACGGAAATTTAAAACAGTATGATAGTAGAGAAAAGTGTTTGTGCCTCAACACCTAAGGAACCTAGAGTTGTACAGTTTCTGATTCAGGCTTTAGATGGTTGATTGGGTGGTGTATTGCTCAATCTGCATGCTTGATAATTGTGCGCTAACGGTGTTAGATGGTTGCTTGACAAGATCTTCATACTTGATAATTGTGCTCTCTCAGTGTTAGGTGGTTTCTTAACACAATCCGTTATACTTGATAATTGTGACCCGACTGCGTTAGGTGGTTGCTCGAAACAATCGGCATACTTGATAATTGGGTCTTGACCATCTTACCCAGAAACACAATATGTCACAAGGACACACGCCATCTCATATGGAAATCATCTTACTTGGAGACATGACGTGTTACAAGGAAAAACCATCTCAGATACACATGTTAACTCACATGGAAATCATCTTACGCAGAGACATGTGTCTTAAGGACACGTCATCTCATATGTACGTCATGTCACACGGAAATCATTTTACCCTGAGGCACGAGATGTCACAAGTACACATCACCTCTTATACACGTGTTACTTCATATGGAAATCACCTAACCTGGAGATAAGGCGTCAAATCATCACACTTCACCTCACATGGAAATCATCATACCCCGAGACATGTGTTGCCAGAAGTACTTATTATCTCATATACACCTTACCCCACATGAAAATCATCTCAACCGGGGCAATGAAATTTCACAAGGACACATGATCTCATATATACGTCACGTCAAATGGAAATAATCTTACACTGGGGGACGAGATGTCACAAGAACACATCATCGCATATAAATGTCTCGACACATAGAAATCATTGGGCAAATGAGATGCCACAAAGACACATCATCTCATATACCCTTCACTTCACATCTTACCTGGAGACATGAGATGTCTTAAGGCCAAATCATCACAAGTCACTCACATCAACATCATCTTACCCCGAGATTTGAAATGCAACGGGGACACATCATCACATATACACAAGCCACATTGAGACACGACACAGACACATCTCGAATACATGTCACCTCACATGCAAATCATTTCACCCAGACACATGAGATGTCACAAGGACACATCATCAAATATGTCAACTCGCATGGAAATCATCTTACCCAGATACATGAGATGTCACAAGGACACATCATCACACATGAAATAATCTTACTCAGATACATGAGATGTCACAAGGACACATGATCACACATGTCACACCACATGGAAATCCTCTTACCTAGATACAAAAGATGTCACAATGACACATCATCACACATGTCACCCCACATGGAAATCAACTTACCCAGAAACATGAAATGTCACAGGGACATATCATTTCACATACACATAAGCTCACATTTAAATCAACTAAGCCAGATAATCTGATGTGACATGTATCACACTGACACATGTCACTTAACAATGAGATGACGACCCACTAAGACACATGTCATCTGACATGGTTTATATTCATTTACACTAATTGAAAAAAAACATTCTGATTGTTGCCATTTTATGTACACATTTTATTGACAGTGAAACCATTTAAGAGATTACAAAAGAATAGAAGATAATTAACTACCTTTTTTTTATTATTATTACTCATATCCATGTGCAGTGTAATACAAATACATGTTATAACTAGGTTCTGAATATGATACATGTACTGTAAATAAATTGTCCACACAAATATAACCAGGTCAGTGAATATGATACATGTACTGTAAATAAATTGTAGACTTGTCATTAAAATACATAAATATAACCAAGTCAGTGAATATGATACATGTATTATAAATAAAATGTTCACTTGTCATTAGAATACACAAATATAACCAAGATCAGTAAAAATGATACATGTACTGCAAATAAATTGTTGACTTGTCATTAAAATACACAAATATAACACAGTCAGTGAATATGATACATGTACTGTAAATTAATTGTTGACTTGTCATTAGAATACACAAAAAATATACCTATGTCAGTGAATATGATACTTGTACTGTAAATAAATTGTTGACATGTCATTAGAATACACAAATATAACCAAGTCAGTGAATATGATAGATGTACTGTAAATAAATTATCGACTTGTCATTAGAATACACAAATATAGCCAAGTCGGTGAATATAATACATATACTGTAAATAAATTATTGACTTGTCATTAGAATACACAAATATAACCAAGTTCAGTAAATATGATACATGTACTGTAAATAAATTATTGACTTGTCATTAGAATACACAAATATAACCAAGTCAGTGAATATGATACATGAACTGTAAATAAATTGTTGACTTGACATTAGAATACACAAATATAACCAAGTCAGTGAATATGATAGATGTACTGTAAATAAATTATCGACTTGTCATTAGAATACACAAATATAGCCAAGTTCAGTAAATATGATACATGTACTGTAAATAAATTATTGACTTGTCATTAGAATACACAAATATAACCAAGTCAGTAAATATGATACATGAACTGTAAATAAATTGTTGACTTGACATTAGAATACACAAATATAACCAAATCAGTGAATATGATACATGAACTGTAAATAAATTGGTGTCTTGTCATTTTAATCGAAATATACATTAAATTGTTTACATTCAAGTAGAAGTCTTACAAAGATCAATCATGATTAGACCTGTTTATGCATAAACAATTCAACAGAGTAATTATTTTGATCACAAAAATGCACACTTTATTTCATCTTCGCTAGCCAAGGGTTACGATCCGATACTCTTATCTTCACCCTTGGCAGATTGAGCAATAAAATCGTATTTCCCGCCTAGCGACATCTATCGGAATTAATCAGAAAACTTAAACTCGGCCCATATGAATTACATCATTTTTAGCCAATCAATAGAAAGGTATTATGCAAGTTTTGTAAGAAGAAATGGCTGCGCCCAGTGACTTTCCAAAACTAATATGTGAATTGTTCAAAATATATTCTTTAACAAAAAATCAGAAGGCATAATCAAAAGTTGTCAACAATACACGCTGCCATGTTTACGTTTTTCTATCGCACATGTTATCAATGCATGATCAGTAGTATCGAGCGTTCTGATTGGACGCAGCTAGATTCAGCTGGAACCAATAAATGCCGGTCGCGGACAGACCAAAAAATCCGGCCCAATCTGCCAAGGGTGAAGATAAGAGTATCGGATCGTAACCCTTGGCTAGCGAAGATGACTTTATTTAGTAGCTATTTATACATGTCTAAAAATAGATATTTAGGTCAATAGCAAAACCATTCTAAACATGTCATCATGTCAGCTTTCATACTATCATGACTATATTGGACATTTCATTATACAGAATATTATCTTTTACTAATTCTTTACATATTCACAATATCTGACATGATTTTTTAGTTCAGATCTTAGTTGCTTCGTTTGTTATTATACGGATCGTTGCAATAAAATGAGTAACCGTGGTAATCAGTTAATTATGTGATAGATTTAAATAATTACAGTTAATTCATGAAATATCTATTCTAACAATTCTAACAGTGTTGGGCTTAATTTGTAAACGTATATATAAATATTTGATATTAACCCTGTATTTCTGATGTTTCAGAAATCCGCTGGATAGATATATTTTATGGTTGTCACAATACTTAGACGTTTGTATAATATAAATTCATTCAAACATTATTCAACACGAAAAGTCTCAATTAAGTTACAGTGAGCAGACAAACGACTAGATAACTGTGGTCAAGTTTGTGCTGTTAAATGATAACTTTTAATAACACAATGCACAATGTTAAAGTTTAATATTGACTGGAGAGTGAGATATTTGGAATGCGGCAAATGAGTTAAAATTCGTTCTTTAATGCCAGTGAGTCAAATTTTTTGCAATGACTTTGTACTGTATTTTGATATCTCTGAAAATCGCCTTTTCAAACAGATGGATAAGAACTGTGCGTCATCTACAACACCTCAATGTACGACGACTAGACCATGACACAAGTAATGTGCAATGTAGAGCTTTTCAGCTACAGTTATCTGTTAATGTGACTATGTGCAGTGAGTCTTTTTATGTGGTTTAAATATATTCTTTATTTATTAACCTTGAACATGATGACTCTTCGTTGACTTAGGAGGTAAGAGACTCGTTCTGATCTAGTTAGTTCAAATGTTGGCTTTTGGCTACAGTGCCTCTTACCAAGGGTGTCAGGTCACGACTGGCGCGCCGAAGCGAAATCGCTATTTATATAGGTAAGTGACTCAAAAGACTTCAAAATGACGTCAGCCAGGACTCAAAAGACTCTAAATTGACGTCGAAAACGCTAAACGACATCTAACTACTGATTTACGACAACAAGCATGTTGTACTGTTTGTAAACAATATGGCGGATCAGAAGCAATGAAATGAGTCTTTTAAACATTGACCATAGTTTTTAACTGTTTATATAACAGACACATCCATATAACAGTGAAAATTCACCAGCTCAGAAAATTCAATTTGTGAATACTAAACGAGATGAATGGATTTAATTTCGTAGAAAACGGTAAGTAAAAAATGACTCCGTTGACTCCTTGACACACATGATCTTATGACGTCTAGAGATCTAAACCTCATACCATGCCGAACAAAAGATACTGAAATACCTTAAACAATTTAATGGAACGCATAATGTTTCACAATTAAAAAAAAAAATTTCTATACAGCTTTTTAGTAATTGTGAAGTCGCTACACTACCCCTTTCAATAAAGAACTGTCCGTCACGGACAGGAATACAGACACCAATAGACATCAGTTGAACATAAACCAAATTAGACCCTAACAGTTATTCAGTACATTATGTCCCCAAATAAGTCCTAGTTTTAGCTGATATAGCTGAAACTACAGTCAAAAGTATCCTCATTTACCATCACAATCCGCACACCATCATCCTGTGTTTGTGTTCCATATTGTTTTTTTTTTGTTATTGTCCTTTATGCTGTTTTCAATTGTTTGAGTTTCTTTTACCTTGGTTTTTGTTTCAGTTTGTGTGGCCTGATTTTCATGGATTTCTAACACAGGATTTCTCATCCAAAAAGCTGTGCCATCTGGAAAGATAACCTTTTCCTCTTTTTTCACTCCAGCATATCCCATTCGGGAGCGGTATAATTTTTCTCTTTGATAGCCTTTGATGTACCGATTTAACTTTTCAGCACTTAACTTATCATCACTGTTGAGGAAAAGGCTAGGCGGGGCCAAAAAACGACTCCACGTTTTTCCTTCTTCAAGTGATTTCTTTTCTGGTAAAAGCAAGTGAATGCTTTCCTTTTTCGGTATCATAACTGACGACTTGTTGGTATCTACTACATGTACTTGAGGTTCAGCTGTCACTGCTGTGCCATCATCTTCCATGCTCCCACTTATGGTTGCTGGCTTCATTTTCTTTGGAGTGGGTGGGAAACACCGGTGATGGCGTCCTCTTCTCTGGTGTTGAGAATAGCTCTATCAAGTTCTTACATATGAGTGAAATATCCCCATGGTTTTCTAGGCCAAGAGTAATTGAAACTGGCGAAGGTAGGTCGTCTGTTGATGATGATGAGGTTGAGCTGATCCTTCTAAGTCTCTTTGTTGTTGCCACCTTAGTTGCAGCTAATGGACCAGATCTTTAAGTTGGCGAACGCCCTTTGGTCATTTCTTTGCAGGTCTCACTGGGCTTCTTATGTAACCTGTCTACTGACCCTCTTTCTCCATCATGTAGCTTCTCGCGAGATCCATGTCCTGACCTACTTGACCAGGTTTGGTGCCTCTCCCGTGACCTTTCCCTTGCCATTCGCGACTGGTTTTGTGACCTGTCCTGCGACCACCCTCTTGACTTCCAGTATGATCTTTAAAAGGGCTTGCTGGAATCAATGACTTACTCTGTTGTTTTTAATCTGGCCTGGACGCAACTTCTGGATGTTTCGATTTCACGTGAGCTTTCATTCGAAATCGCAGTGAACTGGACAAGGTATAGTTGCACAGATTACAAGAAATGATCTTCTTCGGATGTCTAATCCTAACATCTCTCATCAGACTTAACCTGTTTTTATATTCCGTTCCACAGTCTCGGCATGTAAATGACATTCTGGAAAAAACATGCATTATACAAAATCTAATCGAAATTCTTTAGTGTTTCAATAAAACACCTTGACCTTTGAGTTATCTCTTATTGCCTGCTCTAGACCTATGTTCCTTAATCAAAAAATTTTGAGTCTGAAATATGACCAGATTATTCTGTCTTTTTTCTATTAATTTTCTCACTTTTGTTTTATTTAATGCAATATCAAGCTGAAGAGCTCAGACTAAAGTCATTGGTTTATAAAGAACTTGGTTGGGTACTCAGAACCCAGTTCTTGACATCACCTTAAAAGGGTTTAAGTCTGTCGTGGTGTACCAATTTAGGCTTAGAATTTTTTGTCTTTTGAATTTTGTAGATTATCTCTGATAGAACTTATGTAACAAAGTATGGACCTTCACAGTTTCTCTCTTGTTTTGGAGTTTTGTGTTTTGTTCTAGTGAAGGTATACAGCCAGACAGGATCCCCTACTCGGTAGGAGTTTTGTTTTGCCTTTATTTCATAGGCACGTTTCTGTCTGTCACTAGCTTTCGAGATATTTGACGTGCTTTCTCATGCACCTGCCACATGCGTGCTTGCAAATTTTCAACATATTTAGAGACAGCAAAAGTGTGATCAGGGCGGTTCTCTTTTTTGGGTGTTGGCCATATACTAAGTCGACAAGAAGCTGAACTTATGTCCGAATCATTAGCATGCTTGGCAAAAACTTTGTAGTATCATGCTCAGATGACCGATATGCCATCAAGGCCCATGAGAGTTGCTCATCCCAATTTTTCTGAGACGTACAGGCATATTTACTCAGTATGTCCTCAAGACGTCGATTAAGACGCTCCAGTAGACCATCACTCTGAGGTCTAAAGGCTGTTGTTCTTGTTTTGTCAATTGAAAAACGTTAACACAACACTCGGAAGAGTCCGGACTCAAACTGCCTACAATGGTCAGTGTGAATTTGATGTGGCACGCCAAATATGCACATGAAATTGTTTAAGAAATTCTCAACGATTGTTGCTGTTTTTGCATCGGGTATCGGATAAAGCTCTGCCCATCTTTTGAAATAATCTGTCACGATTATTGCATATGTGTTTCCTTTGTTGAAAACGGGTAAAGGGCATTTGATATCAAGAGCAACTCGCTCCATTGTAGCCCCCATAGACTGCATTTTGTAATCCAGTTTACTATATCTTGCTTGTAACCCACCCAATAGAATCTGTTCTGTGCTCTTGCTACTGTTCTTTGAATACCCAGATTGCCTGCCTGTAAGTCATCATGTAACATTGTTATTATATCTGTTTTCCATACTTCTGGAACAATCATTTGGCAGAATGTTTCTTCAGTATGTGTGTGAACCCATTTTCTGTACAAGACATTTTTCATCAAGACAATGCGGTCCCATTGTGTCCAAAATTTCCTGTACTTTGTATTTTTTTGGAAATGGACAGTTTTTCCGTGAGTTTATGCAAGGGTCTTGCAATAACTGCAAAATTGTGTGTGAATTTTCGATAGTAAGAGCAGCGTCCTAAAAAACTGCGAACGTCTTTGAGAGTTTTGGGGCTGGGTCAACACTTTGCACATTCTATTTTTTCAGGGTCTGTTGCTATGCCTTCGCTTGACACAATATGTACCAGAAAGATAACTCGTCTCTGGAACAAAAAAGCATTTCTTTGGTGACACCTTGAGTCCGTGACTTGCAATCCTCCTTAAAACTTCGTCTAGTCTTTCAAGATGGGAATCGAATGTGTTAGCCTTTACAATTATATGTATATCATCTATGTATCAAACAGGTTTTCCAGTTTAGCCCTGCTAAGATATACTTCATTAGTTTCTGAAAAGTTGCAACTGAGTTACATAGCCCAATTGCCATTACATTAAATTGGAACAATCCCATTGAACTTGTAAAAGCAGTTTTCTCTTTATCAGCATCTGACATTTTTACCTGAAAATACCCACTAGACAAGTCTAGTACACTAAACCATTTGGAACCTCGTAGTGCATCTAATCCGTCATTTATTCTTGGGATCGGATAAGAATCTTTGTTCGTGTAGCTATTAACACATTTATAATCAAGACACAACCTTCTTAGTCACGGGCACGATGGGTAATGCACATGGACTCTTCGAATCCTCTATTTTTCCACAGTCAAGTAGCCTTTGAATTTCTGTCTCGACTTCTTCTCTCTTTGCCAATGGAAGACGTCTGGGCTGTTGTTTTTTTTTTGGTCTTGCTTCCCCGGTTTCTATAGAGTGCTCTATTGTAATTGTTCTCCCCAAATCATCTTTTGTTTTCGAAAAAGTTTTATCGTGACTTTTCAGTAAGGACTCCAATTGAACTCTTTGAGTCTCATTAAAGTCTTGACAACTTCTGTCTAACAAGTCACGTAAATGTCCTGGCATACCATTATGTGTTATGTGCATCATTCGATCCTCGATATCATAAGTTGGTATGTCTTCCCTTATCTCCACTACCTCACACAAGGCAACATTCAATAACTGTCGTAAAGTTTGTTTTTGGTCTGACAAATTTTCTAGTCGAACAGGAACTTTTCAATTTATTGGATCAACCAGAGCCTAAGCAATTAAAATCTGCTCATTATGTTTGGTTTGCAGTGGGCATATCAATGCATTCACGACACTACTTGAGTCTCCCATAACTTGACCCTCAATTATTACTTAAGTTCTCGAAGGACTTCGATATCTTCCGTACATCTGATTTTGAACATTGAATTAATTTGGTTGCCCTTTTTGCATTCGATAGTTATGCCACAGACAAGTTGTAAGGCCTCTCGGACCTGCAAAACACACCCATGTTCATGCATAAAATCAAACCCAATCAGCGGGCACATCAATGTCAGGTTAATCAACCTGACCGATAACATCAACCGTGCTGCCATCTGCGAGAAAGAGTTTATTATTATGTGTTTTTCTATTTCAGGTCTAACAGATTTTGGAAGCAGTTCATACTTTCGAGGGTGCATGACAAAAGTAGTATAACCTGTGTCCAACAAACAATTAACTTCAACATTTTCAAATAAACATCTAACAATTTATTGTTTAAGATGTAACAAACATGAACTTTTGGACCTTGATGAACATTTAGGATTAAATGCTGGTGAACGGTCCCCATCCCCAGACTTCAAAAGTTTCCCTGTCGTTTATAACCCGATTTGTTTTCGTTGTCTTTACCCTCAGTACTTTCAGGACTTTGATTTCTACTCTGTTTGGTGTTAACTTTCAAGATACCATTATTCATATCCCTAATCATTTTCTTGCACTCTCGTTTGAAATGATTTTTTAGCTCACAATAAAAGCACTCCACGCTTGTTTTCTTGCTATTCTCTTATTTGTATTTTAATTCGGAAATTTGTTGACTCATTTTAGACAACTGACAAACTATGTCTGATTCTTGTTTTATTTCATAATGTTTGCGAAGCAAATGTTTAGATTGAAACTGTTTTTGCTGTAATACAAACGCTTCATAATCAAGACCATATCGAATTCACTCATCAACATCTTTGGGGTCGTGTTGAAATATAGACAATTGGATTTAAGGGTCGTTTATAGCTCGAACGAAGCTGTCTTTGGCAAGCTGTTCACGTATTTCTGTAGGAGCATTTATGTACGCAAGGCGGGTAACTCGTCTTATTTCTTGACCCAGTTCTGGTAGTGCCTGTCCCTGGTTTCTGTATATTGAGTTTAAATGTGACTTGTACATGTTTGCTTGATAAGCAGGTTCAAAGCGTGAAGTAAGTGCTGTTATAAGACTGTTATAATTTAACCGCTTAGCTGGTTCTATGTCGGTTACGATACCCTGGGCAATTCCTCTTAAACTCGTAGCGAGTTCATATGCCCTTACCGCGTTATCCCCCTTATTAACATCTGCAATCATTTCAAACTGGACAAGAAAATTTTGCCAGCTTGTGGTTCCATCAAATATAGGTGGTTATTTTGGTTTTAGAATGCTAAATTCACCAATAGTGTGTTGATCTGTATTTTGGAGATGATTGTTTTGAGTTTGAGTAGCATACATTCTGTTATAGCTACTACCGTTGTGCCTACTTTCTGAAGAGCTCGCGGTGTCTGCACACCAGTTTCTATTCACCCAAATAGATTCACGTCCGTCAACATTCGTGTTGTCGGACGCTACCTGTAGAAAGTTAATGCTGGGCCCAAAGCACTGGCCCACCTGTGGACCCGGAGATCTGCCTGTTGCCGCCTCTCGCCATTTGAGAGACCAGTGAATTCTCTGTTACTAGTATCACCATTACGATTATAACTATCTCCCTCTCCACAGGATACTCCTTGGTGGCCTTGACTATCCCTATTGTTCTCCAGTAAATGTCTGATCTTCCTTTCAGCATCCTGATGTACTTTCAACTCTTTTCTCAATGAGTCGACATTTATCACCTGCTCAGGATCTTCGCCTATAGCTTCGTAAATTGTTGCTTCTGGACTTCGCAAACTAGGTGTATTCTCGGCAGTCGTATCTCTGTTTCTCAATACCCGTATCTGCATTTCTCCCGAAGGTGTCAGGTCTATCAAGTTTGAGTTTATAACTCTTCGTAGAATTAAGGTAGAAGGTAATAGACTCATTCTGATCTAGTTATTTCAAATGTGGGCTTTTGGCTACAGTGTCTTTTACCAAGGGAGTCAGATCACGACTGGCGCGCCGAAGCGAAATTGCTGTATTTATATAGGTTAGGGACTCAAAAGACTTCAAAATGACGTCAGACGAGACTCAAAAGACTCTAAATTGACGTCGAAAACGCTAAACGACATCTAACTACTGATTTACGGTAACAATCACGCTGTACTGTTTGTAAACAATATGGCGGATATGAAGCAATGAAATGAGTCTTTTAAGCATTGACCATAGTTTCTAACTGTTTATAAAACAGACATATCCATATAATAGTGAAAATTCACCAATTCTGACTATTCAATTCATGAATACTTAACGAGATGAATGGATTTAATTTCTTAGAAAACGGTAAGTAAAAAAATGACTCTGTTGACTCCATGACACACATGATTTTATGTTTGTTTTTGTTTGTTTGATGGTGTGTAACGCCACTTTCAGCAATTTTTTAGCTATATCATGGCGTCCAGTTTTTATTGGGGAGGAAGCCGGAGTACCCGGAGAAATCCCCCTGCCTGCGGTAGGAAAACTGGCAATCCTTAGCAATTAAGATTGGAGTCGAGTACACCCAGCCTGCTGTGAGAATAGAACCCGCAATCTCAGTGTTGACAGACCACGTGACCAACAGTAGACGAACTACCTTGACCACTCGGCCGCCGAGGCCTCCATGATTTTATGAGGTCTATAGATATAAATCTCATAGTATGCAGAACAAAAAATACTGAATTGCCTTCAACAATTTAATGGAACACATAATCTTTCACTATATTAAAAAATATTTCTATACAGCTTTTCTGTAATTGAGAAGTCCGCTACAATACATTGATACACATTGTTTACATCCAGTGATCAATGCCAACAGATATATGTAAACTATATGATCACTTCTTGGTGTCAATTCTAAACATAAACATTGTCATGACGACCAATAGCAACAGATAAGTCAGACATATGTAAACTACATGATCACTTCCTGGTGTCAATCAGAATATATTGAAATGTGGATTATTTATAATTTCCTATAACCATAAACATTGCCATGACGACCAATAACAACTGCTTTAGTCAGTGAATTATAACATATGTATGAATACAAATCAAATGATGGTATCTGTGTAATAATAACCTGACTCTGTTTACCATCAGGACTAAACCTGAGTACATTGTTAGACCATTCACATATAACAAGTACATGTCCTTCATCATCTGTTGTAATTCCCAATGGTTCACTCATGTTAGGATCAGTAAATGTAAACAATGTCTTCCCCACAGTATCAATACAGTACAAATTATGCTGGTCAGTATAGTAGATATGACCTGCATCACCATCACAAATATACACAGGTCTTACACCAACTGGTATTGTATGTGTTATCTCCCCTGACATGTTCATTACCTTTATTGTTCTATCATGACAGCCTACAAACAACTGGTTATCTCTGTACATGATACCATAACACTTCACCTTTACATCAGTATGTTGTATAACTTGTCTCTGTCTGACGTCTACTATCACTAGAGTAGTACTAGTAGATAATGTAACAGCTACAGTGTTGTTGTCTACTACAGCTATACAGTCTGGTCTATCAGGTAATGAAATGGTATGTTGTTGTTGTCCTGTTATATCACATGTTACTAATTGTTTATAACTCCTATCAGCTATAACTAACACATCATCATGTAATACCTTTATATCCCAAATCATCTTTACCTTGACCTCGAAGTTATAATCCAGTGAATACATGTCCTGTACATGTTGTACAATGTGATATTTAGTATCTATTGATTTCCTGTGTTGATTGTTACAGTCCTGACACATAGATCTCTGACAGCCATGACACCAGTATACAGATGGTTCCTTGTCACAGACATGACACCTGTAAAGGATATATATAAATGTAATATCATAATTCTGTCTGGAACTATTACACTGTACGATAATAATATATATTAAACAGTAACAATATCTTGTCTGTTTTTAAGAAGACATGTCACCTGTAAATATATATATCATAATAATTCAATTTTTTAAGATATACACAAATGACGGTAATAATAATGGTGTCTTTATGGCTATGATGTGGAGGATTAATTTATATAAATGTAATATGAATATTATTGTATATAATTATGATATTAAATGGTGGCTACCATCTTTAAATCTTTAAACTTTAAATGTGACACTTAGTATGATGATGAATCTGTGTAGTAAACATTTAAAGTAACAATATGTCAATATCTAAATAGGTCACATGATGACTACTTAAATCTTTAAATGTGTGTTGTAGTACAGATGTAGTTTACAATAAAATAAACTTTAGATGTCTTAATTTGTAAAGGTACTTATTACTAACACTTTTAATGTGACCCCCTGTAAGGTACTTATTACTAACCATATTCATGTGACTCCATATGAGGTACTTGCTACTAGCCCACTCCATGTGACCCCCTGTAAGGTACATATTACTGACCATATTCATGTAACTCAATACATGTCCATATGATGTACTTGCTACTAACCCTCTCCATGTGACCCCTGTAAGGTACTTATTTCTAACCATATTCATGTGACCCCATATGAAGTACTTACTACTAACCCTCTCCATGTGACCCCCTGTAAGGTACTTATTACTAACTGTATTCATGTGACTCCATATGAGGTACTTGCTACTAGCCCTCTCCATGTGACCCCCTGTAAGGTACTTATTACTAACTGTATTCATGTGACTCCATATGAGGTACTTCCTACTAGCTCTCTTCATGTGACCCCCTGTAAGGTACTTATTACTAACTGTATTCATGGGACTCCATATGAGGTACTTGCTACTAGCCCTCTCCATGTGACACCTGTCTACTTACTTCTAAACCTGTCTGCTTAACCCCAGGTAAAGTAATTACTATTAACCCTGCCCATTGACCCTTATTAAGTATTACTGTCCACATGACATACTGGAAAAAATATGACGAAAACTTGGAAAATAACAAGTTGTAAAGCCATTCGGTCCACACTATAGACATTTCTGACATCTGGCCTCTGAATGGTTTTTAGTTGGAAATCAAAGTCATTACTGTTTAAAGTTAGGCCAATATGAGAAAGACCTCTGAACTGTACTTTAACAATTAGCTTTTCAATTCTTTACTTACTTTTGTTTAAATCTGGTGTCTACAAATCCTGTAAAATACAAAATATGTCAGTCAGATATTGTTTACATTTTATAAATGTCCTTCAGACAAAAAAAATTTCTCTATTTGACAGATTCAAACAAAATTATAATGACTGCAATTATCCTGCTGCTTAAGGCAATAAAAATTGCTGAGTGGACGAGGTCACCACACAGAGGAAAAAGAAGACAAAAAAGTCAACCCACTAGAACCTAAGTAAACTTTCATGGAAGATAGTTGTATATATGATCACACAACATTTTTTATTTCCATGACAATGCATAAAACCATTTTAATCCTATTTGTGATACAATTTCTGGTGATGGACAACAAAGATATAGTAAGAACCATTAATAACCTTCAAAGAGTGTTAACGGCATGTTATTGTACCCTTGTTTGTGTCATCATGATTTGTCTGTCCTTCATTTTTGTTTTCTGAATACTCCTCGGTATCCGACTCTTTTTTCCTGCTTTTGGTATGTGTATTTAACTTTTGTCTGCAAATTATCAGCAGCTATATCTATTCTAAAAAAATTGTTATCATAAATATATTTTACCATCCTGACCTTTTAATTTTAGCTGTGCTGGAACATCTTCATTCTAAAAAGAAAAAATCTACATTTATGAACATATATGTATCAACATTCCCTGTTATAAGCATTTTTGTATGGACTATTTCATTTCAACATAGACATGGACATGCATTTATGCAACAGTTACATTCACTTGTAAATGCACACAGTGTATTTCCAACATATGAAACAACTGGAAATCCCAAACAATGAGTTGACATATGTAGTTATTATTAGAAAAGATTAATTTATTTATAATGTTCAGTGTATGTAGTATATACAATTTGTTACAGATATACCATGATTTCGAGTTGACTACTTCTTGTGTTACTACTATTGAATACCATACAACAGACCATATAAACAGGTCTATTACCACCCTCACAAGTCAGTCTTTCTGTGTCCACATTTGTCCACGAAACACTGGCAAACTCAGCTAGAAAATTCCCGGGATAGAAGTCACTATTTTGATTGGCTACATCATACCTTAATGTAGCCAATCAAAAGCTCGCTTTCATTCACGGCTTGGTAAGGGAATATCCCGATGTCGATTGTAAATAAACCAAACGGATGTGTTGCATAGACCATGTGAAAATCAGTGTATTTTGTACAGTAGTGTTAATAGTTTGTTAGTACCGCGTTATTTATTAGTTGCGTTACGTTTTCTTCCTACTCAAGAATGACTACTGCAAATACTTGCTTCTTTCCAGCAATTTCATTAGTTGGTATTTTGAAGGATTGACGTCATACGAAAATCTTCTATCCCGGGAATTTCCTAGCTAAGTTTGTCAGGGTATCGTGGACGCATAAACCCTGACTTGTGAGGGTGGTCTATAACTGATTAACTTGCAAATGACCACATAAAGCGGCCTAATACTGATTACTTAACAAATGACAATGTTTGTTTATTTATTTGAATGTTGTTTGAACGCCACATTCAGCAATTTTTCAGCTATAATATCATGGCATCCTATTTTTATTGATGGAATAAGCTTGAGTACCCGAAAAAAACCCTGACCTTCAGTAAGAAAACTGTTAACCCTTGTCCATTAAGATTGGACTTGAGTGCACCCTGCCCGCAGTGTGATTCGAACCAGCAATCTTAGTGTTCACAGACCACGTGATCAATAGTAGACGAACTATCATTACCACTCCCAACCCAAGCTCCACCATGTTTAGTGTATTTTTGTTTATAAACTGTGTTAGACGTACACTGATTCACTGTTTACCATTTTTACTAGTTTAGTGCAAAAGAAGAAGTACCAATGTTAACGGTTCTAGTTTGTCCTAACAATGCATTCAAGGTGTCTTTGGAAAGCATTAAATAAAGTATCTGTATGTCGGAGGTACAATTAATAATAATAAAACCAATAAACATGTACTTGTATGTAGATTCTCACAAATGTTTTATCATGTTTATTTGTTTGAATTGGATTTTAATGCCATTTTTAGCACATATTCAGCTTCTACTATATCATGACATCTAGATTTTATTGAAGAAAGCTGGAGTACCTGGTGGAAACCCCTGACATTTGGTAGATGGAGTACCCAGTGGAATCCCCTGACATTTGGTAGCTGGAGTACCTAGTGGAAACCACTGGCATTTGGTAGCTGGAGTACCCAGTGGAATTCCCCTGACCTTTTGGTAGTTTGGGTTTCCACTGGGTACCCCAGCTACCCTATGTCAGGGGTTTCCACTGGGTACTCAAGCTACCAAAGGTCAGGGGTATCTACTAGCTACTCCATTACCAAAGGTCAGGGGTCTGGAGTACCCAGTGGACATGCCTGACTTTTTGTAACTGTAATTCTAGATACCCTCGACCTTTGGTAACTGGAATTTTGGATACCCTTGACCTTTGGTAACTGGAGTACTGGATACCCTTGACCTTAGGTAGCTATAGTATCTAGTGGAAACCCCTGGCCTTTGGTAGCTACCAATGGCCATTCCTGACCTTTGGTAGCTGGAATTCCCAGTGGAAACCCTTGAACCTTTGTAGCTGGACTACCCAGTGGAAACCCCTGACCTTTGGTAGCTGGAGTACCCCGTGGAAACCCTTGACATTTGGTATCTGGAGTACCAGTGACCATTCCTGACCTTTGGTAGCTGGAGTACCCAGTGGAAACCCTTGACAATTAATAGCTGGAGTACCAGTGGCCATTCCTGACCTTTGGTAGCTGGAGTACCCCGTGGAAACCCTTGACATTTGATAGCTGGAGTACCAGTGACCATTCCTGACCTTTGGTAGCTGGAGTACCCAGTGGAAACCCTTGACAATTGATAGCTGGAGTACCAGTGGCCATTCCTGACCTTTGGTAGCTTGTGTAACCAGTGGAAACCCCTGACCTTTAATAGCTGGATTAAACAGTGGAAACCCTTGCCCCTTGGTTCTGGACTACCCAGTGGTAACCATTGACCTTTGATAGCTAGCTTGAGTACCCAGTGGAAAACCCTGTTCTTTGGTAGTTGGGAGTACCCAGTGTAAACCCATGACCTTTGGTAACTAGAGTACTCAGTGGAAAACCGCTGACCTTTGATAGCTGGAGTACCCAATGGAAACCCTGACCTTTGATAGTTGGAGTACACAGTGGACACACACACTGCTATAAAAATCAAATATTGTAAGATTTCCTACCTCTGTGTAGCCTTCAAACCACGTCTTAAAGAAATCTTCAGTGGTATGACCAACATTATGTTCTTTACAAAAATATTTATCTTCTAATTTCACTAATTCTCTGTAGCTTTTTCGACTTGCAGATATTTGTATGTTGCCATCAGAGCACATTGACTTTATAGTATAAGACACTCTCCTTGTTTCAAATCTTTCTTTGACTCTCTCTATTGTTACTTTCAATTTTTCTAGCATTTCTCTACATGTTCCTTTCTCCACCTTTTCCCATTGCCATATCTGTAGTGCTATTGTGTTTTTACAGAAACATAAAATAAATTTTATGAACTCGGCACTGTCAAGAAAAAACACTCCCATTCCATGATAAATAGCCATTCGGCCGTTTTGTGGTTCAGTGCAAATAGCATATTGACTGATATAATAACACAAAATATGGTTGAAAAAGTCAAACGGCATAAAATCAAACTCGATACACAACCATGGTGTGCGCTTACAGTTATCTGTGTTTGCTTTAAACATATCAATGATATCTGAAAGTGATGCTTTCTCAGAGATCATACAAGGCATATAATAAGAAGGCACGGTTTGCCTTTGTCCATTTTCCATTAATGTTGTAAGCTTTACTATAATGCCAAATATTTCCATTACATTAAGTAAATGTCCGCTATGTCTGTCAAAGTCAAGTTTTGGTTCTTTATCAAAGAGTTTTTTAATCAGAGAGTGCTCAATCTTTCCAGTGTCTTCTAGTGCTTTCCATTCAACAGTCAGCTTCAGGTTGGAATCAAATTTGTCTGATACAAGACATCTGAATGCATTTGCTAACCATTTTTGGTTAAGTATAATATATTCCTTTAAACTATCAAAATATATGACACCCCCAACTTTATGTTGATACTTCAGAAAAAGTTTCATTTCATCTTCGCTATCAATTGAACAATTTGTAGACAGTGTGACAATATCTGGCCAAGATAATATGTTTACTTCAGCCTCTCTTAAAACATCAATTGATTGCTCTAAACGAATCCATCGTAAAGGCAATGTTGTAGCAAATGTTTTCACCTGCCTTCCATACTTAAAAACTGTGTTGCGCAAGGCATTAAAATTATCTTCCCCTGACTCAGTGTTTGAAACATAACATATCTCTCTTATATGTTTTTTCTTAGTTTCATTTGTTAATACAGATAGTAGCTGTTTACGGAAATCATCTTTTCTTTCATGCAGCTGAAAGTAAAAAAAGTAGATGACATCTACACACGCATCAGTTTCAGTTGCTTCTCAATATTAGTTATGTAACACAAATTTATTTGTAAACTGATAAAGGAAATACAAATAATAAATCTAAAAAATATATTAACATAATGAAATCATGTGTTAGTTAAATGCCCCAAGACTTCACTGTGTTACTACTTTATGTGTTAATCATGTGTTAGTTAAATGAAACAAGACTTCACTGTGTTACTGCTTTATCTGATAATCATGTGTTAGCTAAATGATCCTAGACTTCACTGTGTTACTGCTTTATCTGTTAATCATGTGTTAGTTAAATGATTAAAGATTTCACCGTGTTACTGCTTTATGTGTTAATCATGTGTTAGTTAAATGATTCAAGACTTCACTATGTTACGCTTTATCTGCTAATAATGTGTTAGTTAAATGATCCAATACTGCACTGTGTTACTGCTTCATCTGTTAATCATGTGTTAGTTATATGATCCAAGACTTCACTGTGTTACTGCTTAATCTGTTAATTGTGTGTTAGTTAAATGATCCAAGACTTCACTGGGTTACTGCTTTATCTGTAAATTGTGTGCAAAGTAGATAAAGACAAGGCACATGTACAATATTTTCTTTAAATTGTTTTGCAGCAGATGTCTGACAAATTTTATTTACCCCTTTTAAACAATAACACTAGGATTTATTCCAATTCTATTATCATTTAATTGGTCCTTTTATGCAATAAAATTAAATTAAAATCTTTAATTAGGTAATAATAAGTAATTAAGAAGAATATGTTTTTCATAATACTTACATGGTCTTTACACTCATCAATTCTTGTACACACAATGACGGCGGGAGGATTGAGAAATTCTGTTTTTGTCTCCTCTTTTAATTCCTCCTTAACCGCACAGGAGTGAATAGTATCAAGACAGAAATCTATGTACTCTACAAAAAATAACAGTGTTAGTTAAGCTAACAATCAGACTACAATCTAGGCAGTAAGCTATTGTGTTTATAGTAAGTCTGTATTGATCGTTCAGCATATATACTAATATATTTTGTCTTATGTACATGTATAGATTTTTATCAGTTCACTCAGTTTGATCCTGTAGGTTTAGATGATTAAGACATCATTAATGGAAAGATTTGGTTCCTTTAGTACAACAGTGTAAATTTAAAAAAGACAGACTATGGTCAATTGGGACATATAATCATGCAACCCTCCAATTAGGCCGAATTTTACTGCCGTTATAATCCGAAGTTAGTTTTATGATTTGTCGGATTAACGGCAAAATTCAGTCCTATTGCTCGTAATGTAGCAAATAAAAAAATTATAACTTTGGTCTATTTAAACAAAAGTCAAACATAATGTTCATCTTCTTTACATTATTAAAGCTTTAGACATTGCGAAACTAACGAGAAACCATCTTTTTGAATACATTTCTTTTTTTCGTCTTTGAAGATGCGCGGGGAAAAATTTGTGTTGATCATTTTTCCATATAAAGATAATGCGATCTAATTTAATTATAAACGTGCTAATTTGTAATTTACATATTTATTACCCAAGATGCAACAAGCCATTCAGTTTCGGGGTTTTTCATGTATTAAACGTACTTTAAGAGACATGAATGCCAATTAATACACAACGCACAGCAGGTTATTAAAAAACTGCAATAACTATCATCCCGTATCAATAATGATCGATTTTAAATACGAAACCACTAAAAAATGGTGACACAGTCAAAAGATATCATGATTGACCACGTCTGATTGTAAAGTGCAACTCTTTTTGAACATCAAAGTGCCGGGAGTGAGTCAGTTCCACTCTGCTACATTACGAGTAATGGAACTAAATTCGTACCCTCGCCAAAAAGTGAGGGTACAATTATTCGTTCTACCCTCCAATGAGAGATGGAATGCTCTGGGTAGCTCTGAGGGTTGAATCCTGGACCTCTACGAGCACCCAGCAGATAACAAGGATTATGGAAATTATGCAAACAATAACAGTAGGGGACTATCTCGGCCAACTTCAGATCAGGCCAAAATAAAAAATATGTTTGTTTCCCTTCACCCTGACCGGGTCAGAAAAAGCCGCCGGGTCAAAAAAATGTTTTTCCTAAAAAAATCGTAATTTTGTTATTACCGGAAATGATTCATTTCCGTTCCGGCATTGGCCCCAAAATTAATACCGGAAGTTTTCGGCAATTCTGGAGTTATCCATCATTTAAGCAGTATTTATCGAGAGTAATTCAATGTCTGCTTTAAAAGATGTCAGTCGACAAGATTGTTTTGTGGTCTTCAGTTCGTGTTAATTATAAAGACAATTCAAAAGTACTGCCGATCCTGGTAAATATACTGCACAGCTTTTCTAAAAGATACACGTGGAGCATTGTGTTGTAGAATTTAATAACGAATGATCACAACTATAAATGTCATACATTTCAATTAAAAAGTTATTTAATGCATAAAGTAAAACCTGTTCTTTTAACAGGTTTTTATAATAAAAAAGTGGGCAAGGATTAAGTATAAAAACACTAGAAAAAATCATTTCCTGTCAAATTTTAGATGGCTTTGTATATCTCAGAAACAATCACAGACCCGGATCTCCTGTACTTGGCGATCACAATACTCACTACCAGTATTGTTAACAATACTGGAACAAAATTTTATTCCAGTAATGTACATATTAAAAAAAACCCCACAATACTGGAATATTGATGTTCCAGTATTGTTCCCTGATTAATGTGTTATAACTGCTAGAAAATTTTTCCGGAACAAGACTGAAATTTGACCAAAATGTCCTACAGAAATGGAGTAAATAAGACATAAAAAATTAATATTTTACAGTGCCAATGAGACAAAAATAATTTGATCTTCTACAATACATCTATGTTCAGCTAGAAGGAGTCGTATTGGATATGACATCATCAGGAAGGGGAACTTTGCTTATACCAAAGTTATATTTTTTTCTTTCCTAATTTAAAAAATTTCAAACCTCCAATTTTATCAAAGCCATCTTCAGCTCTGATTTGCTTGACATCTTTCATTATGTTTGCAACGATAATATGTAATGCATTTTGATTAAGGAATACTGGGTGAGTGGCATAGTAATCCTTCTCTCCAGCAAAATCCAAAATTCCACATTCCACAAACTTGTCAGCTGGCACATCCACTTTTTCTATACCATTCAGTAAATCATCCAGACCTTGTAAAATTTTTTCTGTCAACAAGTTAGTAATTGGCTGGGAATGACTCTTTACTTCTACTTCAGAATCTTCAGAAGTAGGAGTTGTAGCAAATGACTGGTCTTTACTTGTTCTTCTCTTTACTTTCATTGAAGAGTCTTCTTCCTGCATATCAAAACTAGCTCTGACTTTCCTGACTGATTTATGATGGGAAGCATTAAGAGACTCTTTTCTACTATCCTCAGTACCATCATCATCTTGTAAACCACTGTTATTCAAACTGTTGTCTTTCTGTTCTAAAGTCTGGTCTGCTGCAGAGCTTGAATGACTAGCTGCTTTTATTCTAGTCAACAATTCTTTCTTTTTATCTGACACTGCAAATAAAGTGCAAAATTGCTGTATATAAAGATTAAGACTTTCTGAACATATGCATACTTACTGTCAAAATGTTGAACTTCTTATGAAAAACATGTATCATCAGGATGAAAAAACTTATTGTGTGGTCTAGATTTGCTTTCAGAAGATCTGAGACAGATTTTCTTAAATACCATTGTTTCTTAAAAAATCACGAAACTCTGTTGACATGTTTGGAATGTATTAAGTAAACATTCTACCAAACTTAGGAATGGCAGTCGACAGTTGAAATGATCTACACACATGCCAAATACCAAGGATTACCAAAAAAGATAAAATGGTTAAAGCCCGAACACACATTTGTCATTTAGATACTAATGGGACCTCGGTCAAAGTTGAAATGATCTACAAACATGCTAGAACGAATAATCGTACCCTCGCTTTTTGGAGAGGGTACAAATTTTATCCCATTACTCATAATGTAGCAGAGCGTGAGTGAATTGCTCCCGCCACTTTGATGTGCAAAAGAAGTTGCATATATAATCAGACGTGGTGGATCTTGATATCTTTCAATAGTGTCACTATTTTTTAAATCAATTTCTAGTTAAATATCGATCATTTCTGATATTATAGTTATTGCCGTTTTTATAACCCGCTGTGCGTAATGTATTAATTATATTTATGTCTCTTTTTAATTACACGTTTACTAGTGAAAAACAATGAGAAACCTGAAACATAATGGCGTGTTGCATCTTGGGAAGGTGTATGTAAATTACTGAATTCTTACTACGGAATGGTTGTTTTAGTATGCAAATAAGTACGTTTATAATAAAATTAGGTCACATTATCCGTATATGGAAAAATGATCGACATAGCATTTTCCACGTGCCTCTTGTATGAATAGACCGAATTTTTTATTTGCTACATAACGAGATATAAAACTGAATTCTGCCGTTAATCAGACAAATCACAAAATAAACTTCGGATAATAACGGCAGTAAATTCGGCCTACCAACATGCCAAATACCAAGGAGCTACCACAAAAAGATAAAAGTTTAAGCCCGTACACACATTTGTCATTCAGATAGTAATGTGACCAGAGGTCAACGTTACAATGGTCATCAACCAAGTTACGAAACAGGTTGTCTTGAAAAGATCTACCCACATGTCAAATAACAAAAGCCTACCTAAAAGAAAAAAAAAATTCCAGACACGTATTGATCATTTAGAAAGTAATACAACCTTAATTTGAGGTCAAAGTTCACCAACCAAGGCATTTAACATGTTGCCTTGAAATGATCTACCCACATTCAAAATATCATCCTGGTTAGTATTTTCTCATTCAGATTGTAACATCGAATTAAAAGGTTACCAAGCATGCTACGCTGCAAATCGTCTTGACATAATACAAAAACATGCCAAATATAACTTAAGGCTCCGAGGAGCCTGTATCGCTCACCCTGAACCTGAAACCAAGCAACTCTCTTTTATCCAGCTTTTCTTTCCTATAAGAATTGTCTAACACTTCTGCAAAAATCAATAATTTTGACCTTTTAAGGGAAATAACTCATATAGCTTTTCATACTTAGGAAGTATGTTCACTTCAAATTTGCTGTATGGCTGTTATACCTTTTAAACTTTCAGCCAAAACTATCTTGAACTGCCCCTTTTCTATTTTAAAGCCTAGGTAGCCATGTTGTAAGTCAGCTGTCACGATTTGCACAATTTGGTAGAGAACATCATAAAGATCATGTGTGCAATGTTTAAAAGCAGTCCATTCATTTGTTAAAGAGGAGAAGATTTTTTAAATCAATTAAAATTCATTTAAAAAATGTTCAAAGAGAATAACTCCTAACAGTTCATCAGACAATCTTGAACATAAAAGTCAATTTTGTAGCTCCCATAGAGTTGAACAATTAAGCAATGCTAACTTTTTTCTTTAGTTCTAATAATTTTCAACATTTTTAGGAAACAATGGCACAAATCATAAATTTTGACGATTAGGAGCAATAACTCCTACAAGGAGTTGATGTACAACTTTAACTTAAAGGATGGTGGGTCTTCTTGGTGTTCCTGTACATGTTAAAATACTTTTTGAACTATAAGCCGAAAACTGTATCAGAACGCCCGACACAAGAACATATGCAACCATTCCTGTTCATTCGTTTTGATTGGATAATTGCAACGAGTACAGATGAGTTCATGTGAGATCATCTGTACTGATAACTCCTAAACGATTCATCAGA
Organism: Limnoperna fortunei; assembly: GCA_944474755.1. Lineage (NCBI taxonomy): Eukaryota > Metazoa > Mollusca > Bivalvia > Mytilida > Modiolidae > Limnoperna > Limnoperna fortunei. Next base: position 100,896,448 of record OX104114.1, on the reverse strand, counting down.
CCCTAAGTCATTTTTGTAGCTCTCTTAGAGCAGAACAATTAAGCAATGCTAACTTTTTCTCTAGTTCTAATATTTTTTAAGATTTTAAGGCAAAAATGGCAAAAAGTATTTATTTCGACAATTAAAGGGCAAAAACTCCTACAAGGAGTCATCATACAACTTCAGCCCGATAAAGCATTTTTTAGAGCTTTTGATGCTGAAAATGAAAGTCTCTTAGGTTTTCCTGTATCTGTTATATTTTTTTAACTATAAACCAAAAACTGTATTTTGACCCGATTCTTTTTTAAGCCATGCGGCCATGTTGGTTAATCTGCGGCCATGGTTTGTACAAACTGGGTGGAGGACATTTGACAGATGATGTGTACAAAGTTGCAAAGTATTCCTTTTAGAGGTTCAGAGGAGATAATTTGTATAAATTAATTAAAACTGATTAAAAAACTGTTCAAAGGGAATAACTTAAACAGTTAATCAGACAATCTTGACCCTAAGGCCATTTTTGTAGCTCTCACAAAGCACAAGAATTAAGCAATGCCAACTTTTTCTCTAGTTCTAATAATTTTCAAGATTTTGAGGCAAAAATGACAAAATCATCCATTTTGACGATTAAAGGGCAATAACTCCTACAAGAAGTCGTCAAAAAACTTTGACCCAAATCAGTTTTGAAGAGCTTTGATGCTGAAGAAGGAAAGTCTCTTCCGTTTTTTAACAAATCTTTATTTTATCACTCATTATTTTTTGGAGAGGGAAAAAGGTGGCATAGTTACAGAGAAATTGGTCTAAACTTGCTGTAATCAAGATTAGCATATGTAATTGAACCAAATAAGGCAAATGACAATTACCCCAATCAGACTATAATCTGGTTTAGCACTCATGTAATCTGAACCACCCAAACCCGCGCTATCGTTAAATTGGTCCACATTATTTATTACAGTCCCTGGAACGTATAAGTTAACAAAACGCACGATGCACGAACGATGTACGAACGATGAACGGACGATATACGGACGATGTACGCACGATATACGAACGATGTACGCACGATGCACGAAACGATATACGATACGATATACGATAGAAACGTTGAGACGGCGTTTATCGTTTTAATGTATCGTTTCGTCTATCGTATTGTATATCGTATCGTGCAACGTTTCGTTTATCGCATGGTTTATCGTATGGTGCATCGTTTCTTGTGTCGTCATTGCAGAGTTGAATGATTGTTCTTGGTATAAATTGTTTATTTTTCAGTATTTTCTTCAGTATTGAAGGCATTTACTAGTTTTACTAGATACATAATAATTTAAAAGGTACTTAATTGATAACGAAGCACAATCATGTGCGTAAAATTTAGCATCCATATATAACGCTATGTATTTTGTTATGGAACTTCGTTGATTAATACATTACTTTGACCTCTGTTTTAATTAGATTTTAAAATAATAATTTAAACCTTATCTACAGTTCTTAATAAAAGCGTTTACATTCATTTGATTGAAAAAGCCGACAAAGTTAAACAATTCTGTCTATATGTTTTAAAAGCAGTAACTCCTATACATGTACCTTTCATCAAGTTCCTACCTTACTAAATGCGCCAGTCATTTACAAATTGTAACATTGTTGCGGTTTAAAAAAATATTATTAAACTTTTTCTGTTGTCGTATGTGTACCTGAAAATTTCCTTTTGTGCCGAGGGTAAATTTATTCAATATAAATCTTAGATCCCTATCATTAAATATGTACTTAGTTGATATGTTAATTCAAATATTCACAATTCCCAAAAATAAGCTAAAATATTGCTTGCTGGAAGTCAAGCAATTCATCAATCAATCAATCAATCAATCAATCAATCAATCAAATTTTCATATATTCAGCTATAATTGTTTATTCTTTAAACTATATTTTTATTCATTAATATTACTGACACCTCTTTCTAAAATTTAAAAGATCGTTAACTATATTCACAGATGCGGTTTTTTGTACAGTAGTACTAAGTGTTAAACTATAAAATTGTTGTCACTACATGTTCTTTGTTTTAGAACTATTTTTGTTTTCTTATCTACATCCACTGGTTGTTTATGTGTCTTAGGAGGTAAATAAGTGTGCGTCGCAGCGGTAACTTACCAATCGTAAAGAATGACACATTTGTTTATTTTATGACAGGTAATTTTGCGACAGTTAATCATCCAAGACAACGATTCAGATTAATACTTTATAATGTAATTCATCCATTTGCAGTTATGAATTAAAAAAAAGTGTCTTTTAACAAGACGTTTTTTCGTCCCTGTTGTAAATATCGTAAAACTGTATGTAGTGCTGAGAATGTTAATTCTTCTTTATTGTCGAAAGTATACTAAACTAGCTTTAAAATCGAACACTTTAAATCTTTACATAGGACGACAGAGAGAATCACCGACCCTGGACAAGTACCTGACAAACATGAATTCAAATCGAGTGCACCATTTGTTTTCACCGTACAATGTCACGCACGACACAATACGTATGCATTTGTAACATAGAGAATTCAGTTAGATACATGTAACATCTGAGGTAATCAATCAACCTTAAAAAAATAACAGTTATGTACTGCGATTTAAGTAAGACAAAAATTTTTTAAAGATTGTAATTAGCTCCGAATCAACAAAACCCAAGACATATATTTCCAAACAATTCCAATCGCCACAATGTCTTTTAACAGTTCAATGCGTTGTTAATACACTTTAAAGCTCAAAATATTTGCACTAAAGTTTACCATGAGTTTAGGTTTTTGATTACCTGAAAAATAATTGGATTTCTTGTTTGAAGTTATAAGCCACTTTCAGCACTTTTCAGCAATGGGTGGGGGGGAGAAGGAGAAGGAATAGCGAGAACCTGGTAGAAGCCCTTACCTTTTTGGCAAGGAAAGAGGGATGAAGTCGAGCACACACTTTTTAGTTAGTTTTTAGTTGCACAGTATTTAAATATTTCTTCACAGCACTTTAATAATACAAGACCATAGATGCATTTTGTGTTCCAAACATACGTTTTTTAAAAATAAATTTCAATTTATAAAATAAAATTTTAAAAATAAGCACGAGACGCGTGATTTGTCATGCACTATAAAGTTAGTTGAAAATTCGAAAACGTAATTTTATTGTGATGATTGTTACTATGTATAAAAGGTGTTATTTATTTAATGTATACGTGTCATTTACGTGTAGCTATCTGGTGTGAAAAGGTGCACAAGTAAGATACGTTAATTGTTAATATGTTAATTGCAATCACCACAGGTAATAGAGGATAACGTGTTCCTTTGAAGTGATTTTATTACAGTGTAATTTATATAACAACTTGATTATCTTTTGATTAGTACTCTAATTTCGAAGTAACGATGTCATACGGCCGACATCATATTTAGTTGATGGAAAGGTGGAGATACGTGTATTTATTTTAGATATCTCGTAAATTATCTGTTAGGGAAGACAAAGAAAAACTCTTCATTGTCGGTATTTATATTTCATCGTTTTGATAGAATGTTATTAGACATACGAGTAAATATTGTTGATTAATGTTATAATTTTAAATCAATTTGGATGCAAGCGGTCATATTCAGTTCGAACAAATACATCCAGTTTCGTTTAATTACAAACTAACATAGGTACTTATGAAAAATCCTTATATTTTAACAAACATAATATACTAGTCCCCCATGTTACATGCGTATGCAAAACCAGGCTCCTACATATATGTACAAATACTCATCCATAAGACAGCTCAAAATTAAATATAGAAAAAATATTAAAAGGGTATAAAATCATTTTAAAATAGCAGTGTCTCATACATGCAATTACGCACAAAAGCTGCATTAATTAACTCCTTTGAACATTGTTTTATGTCGGCGAAGCTACATTACTGTAGCTTTTGTACACAAGCGTAACGGTTACTGCTATCTGTAGCATCTACTATAAATATTTTATTTATAATTTATCAATCAATATATTTAATTTTTAAAAAAAAGAATCATATCTCCTGTTCAGTGTACATGTTTATTACTTGTAACATTTAAGTGCACATATAAACTACACATAGATGGTCATGTTCTCTAGGACAATATCGGTTAAACAGCTCATGAGATAGCTGGTGTTCTTATTTTATAAACCATATTGACTTTAAATAAAACTCTGTTGTATGTTCCGATGTATTCGTATTAATTAATTAATTAATTAATTAATTTATTTATTTATTTATTTATTTAAACACAATTGCAGTTTATATTATGTAAAAAGAAAATTCAGATCCTGTTTAATGCAATTAACTTTTTCACAACAATGATTCAAAGTTATTTAAAAACTATTAATGCACAATTATCATCCTTAAAGCAGAAATATGTTATTTAATGTTGCAGTTTACTAAACGCAAATAACGATGTACATGTAAAATCAAATTACACAAGCATTATACAATGTACGCTAATTTGACAGAACAACAATATGGCGAACGATAAACCATACGATGTACGATAAACCATACAATATACGCTAAAATAAACGGAAAACCATACGATCAACGATAGAACAAACGATCGACCATACAATGCACGCTGGTGAAAACGATGCACGATATACTATACGTCATACGGTACCATATACGAACGATATACGTACGATGTACGAACGATGTACGGACGTTGTACGAACGATAAACGCACGATGTACGAACGATAAAATCGTTAACTTATACGTTCCAGGGACTGTACATGAGAATATATGAAAGATATTTTATTTTTTTATCCTATACATATACCCAAACTAGACTTTATTCAACAACACTTTTTTCAGCAGTGTTAACTTCAACTCATAATCTACAGATAAAGTTTATTGTCTTGTTTGCTTTGGTGTTTAATTCCAATTTCAACAGTTATTCTGCTATATCTTGAGTCCAGATTTGTCTTCGAAGTGGGGGTATAATTACAATTAATGTTGGTCAAGCACACTTTGCCAATTCAGACTCTTAATATTATCCCTGTCATTTCTTTAAAATATATTTTAACTTGCAAGTTAATTTGGTGAAACTGTCTTTTAATGTACCTTCATCAAAGATCCATTCTCCATCCCTAAGGCGAATTTTACATCGATGTATATCAATCCCATCTGTACTTTGGACTCCTGTGGTACTCTGTTTTATTAGCCGTCTAAGCAAACAGGTTTTACCTACACCATTTTCACCTATTATAACAATTCTGATGTAGTACCTTGTCTCGGTTCCTGTCCTAATGATGTCCATGTATAAAGCTTTATCTTCTACACTTAAATGATGGATAGCAGTCGGCATTTCTATGGAAAACAAACACAAAAGTCTGAAATGGCTATGGAGCAAAACAAGCACCTAAATAAATGGTTTCAGAGATCTGGGTTGAAAGTGAAAGCAAAGTTGAATACACAGAATCATATTATGTTTCCGCTGGTAAAATTTGATAACAAATTAACAAATTAAGTTCCCAAGTCTGGAAAATTAGGAAAAATTTCCTGGAAAAATTCCCAAATTGCATGTGTAATTTTTTATATTTGGATTCAAAACTGTGGGAAGAGTATATAACACAAATTAGTACCTTATTTTCCCTGCCAAACTTCACCATACTGTAACCCAGGACTGAACTTTGTGCAACCCGACCAAAAGTAATAATCAACAGGTCAAATGCTCATTATTTGTAAATATTTTAATACAACGAATGCATTTGTTTTGAAATAATATTAAAACAACTACTTTGTGATGACGGATACTGAATCATAATTAAAGTTAGTATACAGAAATGTTACACATACAATAAATTAACAGTAAAGCTTGTTAGCAAATGTAATACTTTGCTTAAATTGTTTTGACCTGTTAAAAGCAGATACAGAAATATGTCAAATCCTTTTTATTTTAATATTCGAAATTAAAACGAAGCAAACATAATATAGCTATTGCAAAACAAGAACATTATAAACCCTTATTTACAGTAAAGAAAAACAGCAGGTGGGCAATTCATAATACACAGTTTTATTGCTCGGTTACTGTATATTTCTTCCTGGAGTAGGACAAGTTATAAAAAATCATGTATAATCCCAGACTTAGTTATCCTTACCTTGAACAATAAGTTGAGAATGTCGAACACTGCATTTTATCTTGACCGAGTATTCTCCTGTATCATTAAGCCTTGTATTGATTACAACAAGTTTGTGAAGTCTTTCACGTCTCTCTGCTTTATATCTGTCTGATGTGATCACTTCAGTTCCATCTTTGAACCACAGGGCTGCTTCATTGTCATCAAGTACTTCACATTCAAATTGAATAGTTTCACCCTCTATACATGATATAGTGCCCAAAGGTTTAGTGAAATATTCTGTAATGGAAATTGGAAATGTTTTGCCATCTTAACACAATTTTGCTAAAATCATGATCTAATATGTTTGTCAGTAATTTCTATGAACACAATTTCCCTTAACACATGATTAAGCGCAAATAAGCCCAAATATAACACTTATTGGATCTTTGAAGGGTTGTCTTACCCCTTTCTTGAAATTTTCTGCACACAGTTTTAGAGAGAAATTTTACAACAATTTTTCCTTATGGTCCAACATTAAACCAGAGGATCCTAAGAGTATGTCATTATTCAGAAATTATAACCGAAGGATCTTGAGAACCTGTAATCCTCACCCGACGAAGAAAAACACTTAGGAGACATGAGTTTTCTCTCGCATACGAAAAAAAGAAAAAAAAACAATTTGAATTTTAATCTGGGATTTTTGTCAATGCATAATAAAATTGTAAAGAATAAATACAAGTATGTACACATAATGGTAAAATGTGCCGACAAATAAGTCCCCAAGTCTGGAAAATTAGACAAAACTCCATACCTGCAGTAGCACAACTTTAATATATATTTGCAATATTTCTGAGATCAGAAGGCATTGATTACATAAAATATTTATCCTATTTTCACCGCCCACTTATCCTCCCAACTTTACAACACTATAACCTGACCAAATATTATGAGGTCAGCAATGTATAAGGAACAATATGTATAATTTCAGACTTATTTGTAGATCGAAGTTATCTTGCTAATCATTTACAGTGTTTAGTACCGAAGATAATGATCAAAGCTTAAAAAGGGAAGACATAGTCATTTAAAAGCAATATTGTCTACAAAGGAAGGGCACTTTGTTATCAAAATTATGGAAAAACCAGTTGCAAAAGAACAGATGCCTGGTGACAGCAGCTCATATTGCCTTTTAGTTCATGTGATCTTAAAATGTATCTAGCATTAACAACAAACCTTTGACTTTGACTGATGACGACCTTGTTCGGTTGTTGATTGTGACAGAATAATCTCCAGCATCCTGCAGATCAAGCTGTATAATAGATAACATGTGACTTTTACCCATATCTTTTATTGTGTATTTAGCAGATGGTTCAATAGTAACACCATTTGTTGTCCAGTAAGCAGGGATATTGGCCTCACAGACAGCACATGATAATTCCACATTGTCTCCCTCTATGCATTCAAATGTTTTTGCCATATTCTTTATAAAGTATTCTGCAAATTAAATTCAAAAGTGTTAAAATAATTTAGTAATGGAATATCTGCATCACAAATGACCATTGGTTTGTACCGTTTGATGTAACCACTTTACAGTCTTCTTAATGAATTCTTACTTACCCTTACCTCCCCTCATCGGAATTTAACTTGTGTAATACAAAATGTGCCAATCAGTGTCAGAGTTGCTACATTTCCAGAGCACCTGGACTCACCCACTTGGTCATGTACTTTAGACCTATTGCTCAATCAATTCCAAAAATAGATAGCAGCTATTTAGAAAACTGCTTCAATCTGTTTTCTTTAAAGCTCTGAATAAGAACGAGCTGGACATTTAAATTGCAGCTATTCATGCATAACTCAGGTATTTTTTTATTTTTAATCTGGGAGACATCCATAGAGTACAATGTAGATGGAAAACCTTAGAAGTTTAAAAGTTACCTGAGTCACACATGAGTAGCTGCAATTTAAATGTGCAGCTCTTTAATAATAAGAGCCTTATAGAAAACAGATTGAAGCAGTTTCTAAACAGCTGTTATCTGTATTAAGAATTGGTTGACCAATAGGTAGAAAATACCTGACAGGTCATTGTATTTTGACTATAAAGTAAGTTTCGTGTTACTCAGTTTTTGTTTTTGTGTCTGTTAGTAGTTTTGTTGTCCCCTCATTTGTTTAATCTTGGTTTTGACTTTCCTTCCTGATCATTTTATGATAGCTCCTTGGTATCTCTTTTTTCTGCAATGAAGATTATGATTTTTATGTAAATGTTGATATGCAGTCAACAGATTTTTAAAGCATATTTTGTTGGCTAAAATGGAAGATTTAAGATAAGTTAATCAGTCTACAGATCATGTTTAGTGTAGTTCATGGTTAATAAAACATGGAGTTCAGTTATAACATCCAGTTTCCAATAAGACAGATATCAGAGTACCTAAAGACAACTCTCCATATCAGAAAAAAGTGGCAGTCATTATAATGCTTATTAGGGTTTGAGTTTTTTTCTTGTCTTAAAAACTGAACCATGTTGCTTTCTATTATATATCTCCAATTAAGTTTAATTTTAACTGATTTCATCGAATGAGCCACATGTCGAACCATTACACAAACAAGTTTTCTTAGGCCTTCTTTTACCTGCAGATTAGTTGTAACAACTTATTCATATTTTTGTTGACATCTTTAATAATAAAACTTGTGTCCTGTAACTAATAAAACAATACTGTATAATGATCATATGCATTATGCAATAAATAGGAATTTTTGAATTTACTAACATTTTTCATGAAATGAACAGAAGTTTTTAACATAGAAAATGGTTTGGTGTTTTAAAGTCTTAAGCAATTACCAGAAAATGCAATTAACAGGTATGCAATTAAGTGGAATCCACGGTATCAACAAATGAAAAAGGTATACAATAAGGTGCAAAGTTTGAAATAGAAATACCTCAGATATACATGTATCTATGACAACTATCACATACTAGTCCTCTGCTGAGGTAAAACCTACTATTAACCACCACAATATATCTATGATACTCCAATATAATATGGACATGGATGACAGATTAGGAGTGATGGCACCTGACAGTCTATTATTTCAGCTATGGCAACATTGGGATTACTGTAACAAAAGTAAACTCTATATATTTTACCATCAATGTCAAGTCTTGCACTTCTTTCAGAACCTTCAAATTTGGCAGTATAAATTCCTCGATCCGTTAGGTCTGCATTTCTTACAACAAGTGTGTGCTTTACACCATATGTTTCTATAACAAATTTGTCAGAAACCTCTATTCTGTTGTCCTCTGTAAACCATTTAGCAATAATGTAATGATCTCTGGTCCAAAATTCAAATTTGGCATCATAGCCTTCAATGACTCTGATATCCTCAAGGTCCCTGGTGAGGCATTCTGCAAAAACATAACTAAAAGTTTAACCATATTCATTGGCCAAACTATATCTTGACTCCTGTTTTATTTTTGTAGAGCTGAACAATTTAGCAATGATATCTTTTTCTCGAATTCTATTATTTTTTAAAGATTTTGAAAAAATATGGCAAAAGATTTCAATTTTGATGATTAGGAGCAATAACTCCTACAAGGGGTCATCGTAAAACTTCGACTCAAGAGACAGTTTTGTAGAGCTTTGGTGAAGGAAAGTCATTTATGTTTTTCTGTATCTGTAATAATTTTGGAACTAAAGGCCAAATTATTTGCTTTGACCCCGTTTTATTATTTTAGTCACGTTGTCAATGCATGTTGATTGGTCTGCAGTAGTGATTTATGCAAACTTGGTAGAAGACATTTTACTGATAATGTGAGATTTTGGAAAAAGTTAACGATGACAAACAGCGACAGATGATGATGGATTCCAGGTGATGTCAATAGCTCACATGACACATAGGGTCAGGTGAGCAAAAAGATAATGCTTAGTACTGTATCTAGCTAGTGTTTAATTGAACATACCTGGTAATATTTTTTCTGGTAAAAGTCTTTTTATTGTCTGTAAACACAAATTAATCTCAGTATTTATAACAGTAAGTTAGAAATATACAATATTTTCTTCTTTTAACCACCTCAATCAATTTGCTAATTAAACTAATATGTTTAAACCTGTTCTGTTACAATGTTATATTTGCTTACCATAGTGTTTTTTTTAAAAAGTTATCTCCACTTGGTCTTTTTTAACAGTATGAAAGCATGTTTTCAATCTTTTATCCAAATTCGTTAAATTCATGATGATGAAGCTTCTGACCTTTGCACATCATGTCATTTACATTTTTTATAAAAAAAGATAATGATAATTGTGAGTCACTTTCATTTTTCCCATCTATTTATGTACGTATTTGCCCTGCTTTTACACGTTAGTTAGATTTTTGTTTTTCTCTCCCTCCCCTCTTTTTTATCTACGGAACACCATTCAGGTCTTATTTTGAGATGTGTATTTTCACTCGGTTCTACTTATAAAATAGATTATTGCAAGCGGGCTCTATCAGAATCTTATATTTGTAAATATTTTATACCGAGCAATAGCAAGGTAAAAAATGAAGACAAATATAAGGTCTGGCCATGTTCTAATTCGCACAGAGCACAATAGCAATAATCTATTTCAATTCCAATATATCTAACTACAAACTAATGTTTTAAAATTTTGAAGTGGCTAAGAGGACTCTTTCAATGGTAATATTGTTTCTTGAAAATAATACGATATCTCCCAAAACAGTATGTTAAAGCACAAAATATTGACATAAACATTTATTTATTTAATATACCTACCTTTTAAGCAAAAAACATTGAGATATCTTAACAAAACTGCATAGTTCCAGTTTGAAATATTCAGTTGAGTGTATATGACGTATGAATTCTATTGTGACATCAAAGCTTGCACAATGCTTATTAGAACCCTAATGTGTGCTCAAAGCGTATGAAGGACATTATATTTGAATGAATGTGTTATTTTCACTGATGTAATTGCTTACAGTTGTACTTAGTGTGTTTTCATTTTGTTCTTTGGAGTTTTTACTCACGAACACACAACAAAGTTGTGTTTGATGAGCTACTGCTAAAAAGAAGTTTGGATCAGTTAACGTGAGGTCATTCCCCGAGGGAGACCTGAATAAAACCTGACCTATCAAGTATATATGTGGTTAATATTGGTTGAATACTGATAATATCCAGGAATCTGTACTTTTTATAATGTTATAATGTTACAATAATAAAAATCTTACCTCATCTAACTGACATTGTTGGAGAAGTGTATTTTGGAGCTGCAGACATATTGCGATATTTAAGGGTTGTTTTGCAATATCTCTCAGCCTTTGTGTTGTTTCTGCTTCCTTCCTATAAACCTTGGCTAAAACAAGTAATGAAGCTTCAACATCGGCCATGGACTTTTGGTATTCACTATTGGAGATTTTCCCTTCCTTGGCATGAGCAAATGAATGGTTCCTGGAATTAACAAGAAAATCAAGAGCATTTCTCTCTGGAGATCCTTGTGGTACAAGTGTTGTAAAGTTAACCAGAAGAAGTCTAGCCAGAGTAAAGTCAAGGTCCTGTAGCTGGAAGTTAGGATTGACAGGACAACAGCAATGAGGAGCAGATGTACTTCTAGGGTTGTGTCCAGGTAACTTGTTGCCGGTTTTGTCAAGCAATATGTCCATTTGTGGTGGATGAAGGACTCGACTGCCTCTGGTTCCTGTATAAGTGCCTAATGGACACTGACAACATGGGTAACAGTTGAAACATAGGTGATAGATGTCATGTCCATTTTTCTCAATGAACCTCTGTAGTGTTATGCCTTGATTTGTCAGATAGAAATCCAGTAGATGTAGGAATGACTCTTTGGTTTCATCTACAATTACTGTTGAATGGCGGTAGAAGTTTTCTTGTTCCTGTGTCATTTTTCTTTAAGGTCCAAACACTTAAAGAAAAAAATGTAATAAAGCCAATTAAAAGTCTAACTCCAATGGAATGGGCATTGATGGCCGAGTGGTTACGGTAGTTTTTTACTGATCAAGTGCCTATTAAGTTGCTGTATTGTGTGATTTGAACAATAGTGTCTTATGTTAAACAACACATAAGTACTGTGGTGGCAGTCATTTTGAATTTCAGATTAAATTTGGCAGAAGAAAAACTTAATATAGTGGACCATCAAATGAATATGTCTGATAAGTTTTGTTTCGGAAGATTCAGTAAGTTCTGGAAAGAAGCATTTTTAATTTTTTGACAGCAGTCATTTTGGTTTTGGAATCGGAATAAAAACAGGTAACTAGCAACAACATTACACTCTTCGTTGAGGTTTAGGGTCCTTTGTTAAATTACCTTCTGCGATGGCAGACATTTCTAATTACTGATTGGAATAAAAAGCATTGTAATTGATGTATGTAGTCTAATTTCCTGGCCCAGCGCCAGTAATTTTTCTGCTCTGATAAATTTTTTTACCAGTTTGTCATCTTTAATTGATTGAATAATTTAATGGTTTCTTAATGTCCAGGCCTTTTCAGATGTTGCTACAATCAGCTTTCAGTTTTTCTTAATCTATAAAAGGAGTCTTTATCATGCATGGAGTGTGGCCTTCTCCGAACATGTCACCTGCTATGCAGGTGGCTTTAACCATTGTGGCCTGACAACCTGACAAGCTACCAAAGTGGGAGGCCCCTTATCCCTTCCAGTCTTGTACAGGTGTAACCTTATAAAGTTTAGTGTTTGTTTGAATGGAGTTTAATGCCACTTTTAGCAATTTTCAGCTGTATAATAGCAACCATTTCTTATTCAATGTTGCGGGGGGAAGCCAAGTACCCAGTGAAAACCCTGATATGAGGCAGTAAAAAGGACAATTCTTATTAATGACGGTTGGAGCTGAGCACATGGTGCCCACAGTAATACTCAAATCCACATACATGTCATCAACAGTAGATGAGTAACCGCATGCCCAACGAGGAGCCCTACGCGAAGTACATAATATGAATAAAAAAGATCTGCATGTATATCACAGTCTCTTGTGTGCAGATTTCCATACCTAAAAATACCTCAGTTATGAAAGATACTGATTCAGTAAGACTTATTCATAACCGATGAACCAGCTAGGATTATAAACATAAATATACATGAACAGTGCAAACTTTATTATTTTTTTATATTGAAATTGCACCTCAAAACAATGCTACATAGGCAACCTGTCTATAAAGAAATGTAATCGCCAACAGAAAAGACTGATAATATTTAACATAGCCGCTTAATTTCGCATACGGATATAAATTTATCTCATTATTTTCTTTTACATTTGATAACCTTTTTAATATATTAATATGACTAAAACCGATTTATCAATTTATTAATGGTTAAAGTTTTAAAATCAATGCTTGCTCTGGGTTCTAAAAAGTTGGTGCCAAAAAAAAATCGCCACTGCTATTTTCTGTTGCCAATTTTCAAAATTTGGTGCCAAAGTTGAACCGGTTTCTTTCATGCATATTCAGATTAGCCAATTTTGATATACATGTTGGTATTGCCATTTACAATCACTGACACTCATTCTGAAAAGCATGACAAGTATTATTTGCACAAAGAAATCCAACATAATTTCACTAGTAGTCCAACTATTTGATTCGTCATTTAGCAGATTCTGGATACAGCTCAAGGCAGCTGCATAGCATGTGATGATAATGACATTTTGATTCAAATGAAAATATACTAAATATCAGTGTTGACTTGTTTCAATAAATGACCATCTGGTAAAGTGCCATATTAATTAAGCTTAAGCATGTTAAGATTTTAGCATGAAATGGAATAAGCATTTTACTAACAATTGCTTAAATATTTTATCTAATAGCAATCAGTGGGATCATTCCAATCAGTGCAATCCAGAATCCGTCATTTAATTATTAGCAAAATCGGTCAGTTTATTGAAGGATACGTATAACTTAATAATCTGAAGAACAAATTCTGTGTCATTTGTATATTACTAGTATATGTTGTATTTAAAAGAAAGGTTAATTCGAATGCCTCGTTCAAAAGGAAAACAAAAACACGCAAAAAAATCAACAATCTATTTTCTTTGTATTACATACAAAAGCAAATTTCTTTATGGCAGGCCATCTCTGTGGGTTGTGTCTTGTAAACATTAAAAAAACTCTGTACAATTTAAGGCACATCAAAAGTGAGGAGGTAAATATTTTCTTTTCGTAATCCATTATTGATCTTTTTTTATTTCTGTGACTTGTGATTTAGGCTTATTCTATTTTCCTGTTACCTGGGAAATACTAAACGGCATTCCTACTAAAATACCAAAAACAAATATCAGGTCCACTATGTGACAAAAATTTGATTAAAATTTAATCAAAATCCATTCAGTGCTGATGGTGGAGCGGAGAATAAGAGATGGGTACCCAAAGTGTAACTATTGGAAAGAGAGACACCACCATCACAATAACTTAGAAAATATTTGTGTCCATATAAGCATTACCATCACAGTATAAGTATATTGTTTACAACTGAAGATGTTTCTGTCATAAATTAATAAATGTATCAATAAATAAGACAAAATTGCTTAGTTTGCCCATTTCAGACATAAAAATAGCACCGGTTATAACTTTCATCAAATACATATGTTAATGTATCCCTATATATATAAGTGATGAAATCAGCTTCTTAAAGACTAAAATCTTAAATTATTTCTTTCTGTAAGCCTCGAGGGTTTCCGTGGCCTACTGGTTGAGGTAGTTAGTCATTAATTATTAACAACCAGTCGAAGATTGGCAGTTAGCATGTCTTTCCACCTAGTGTCATAGGAAGATCAAAGAAAAAAGAAAAAAATACGGGCAAATTACTACTTCTTTCTATTGAATTATTTTTCCAGTAATTGAAATTGTATAAAAAGATTTGCAATAACATGTCACTCTAACGCCTCGTTCTCAGTCAATCTCGTGTGCTATAGTTGGAGATTTCGAAATCTTCAATATCATGGTATCCAGTCGGTGGAGGAACCTGTAGTACCTGGAGAAAAACCTGACATTCAGTCTGAAAACTAGCAATCAATGTCAATTAAGATTGGAGTCTAACGTACCTGTCCGCAGTGAGTCTTGAACCCGCAATATCATGGTTGATAGACCATGCATGTAATCAATAGTAGATGAACTACCTTAACCCCTCATCAAACAAGGCCCCAGCGGTGGTTGGAGTTGTTTGATTATGCACAAGATGTTTTGGCGGAAATTATGCATTTTTTTATATATTTTAACAGATTAACTGAGCTAGTTGTATCCTTTTTTATTACAATTATAGGTAGACATTGGATGTACAATGTAGACATAACTTTTCAAGTTAATAGTTTAATATTGTTTTCCCGTGGCCTCATATGTCACACCTATTTATTTATTGAAGTTGTAGTTAAAACAAGTCAAGTCATGTAAAAAATACGGAAAATTAAATTTTTAACAAGGGAGATAATTAATAAATAGATTATTGCGAGCGGGCTTTATGCGAATTAGAACATGATCAGACCTTATATGTGTCAATATTTTATACCGAGCTATACATGCTATAGGGAGGTATAAAATGAAGACATATATAGGGTCTAACCATGTTTTAATTCGCATAAAACCCGCTCGCAATGATCTATTTCGCTTCTAATATGTCTAACAAATGTTTTAAAATTTCGAAGCGGCTCTAAGAGGACGCTTTCGATGGTAATATTGTTTTTTATAAATAAGATATATCTAAAAACAGTATATGTTAAAGCAAAGAAAATTGACAAGAACATATATGCTCTTCATTTTATCGAATATATGTACCGTTTAAACAAAAATACTGAGAAATCCTAATGCAATCGCATTGATCCATTGTGATATTTTTAGTTGAGAGTTCTATGACGTCGGAATTCTTATTGTGACGTCACGACTCTGTGATATGTTCTCAAATTGTATGAAGGAGGTCATAAAGTTGTTAAAGAAATAATGCATGTTAAATTATAAAGATACAGATCTTTATAAGCCAATCAAGGAGTCCAATGTTGGACATGACAATCAATTACAAATTATTGAAAGAAATAAAATAAATGACATATTAACAAAACATAACATTATTATTTGACATTATTAGTATGATTTAGATAAAATAATAAACACAAAGACAAGAAAAACAATAATATTATAAAAACATTTATTTTTTACAAGTTAATAGAAAAGAAATTGCACTGTGAGCCAGATCAAGCATCCAAATTAGACAAGAAAAAACATTTCTTTTATATTTAATTGTGTATTTAGTTGCTTAAGACCTCGAATAACATTTATATCCTCTGATGACATAAGCCAGATGAATTGATTTTGAATTGACAACTGTTGAAAATTCTTAAACTATTTATTTATATTTTTATAAATATTTTTCTTTCTTCATTTAAATGAAAACATTCCAACAGGAAGTGTTTTTCATCTTCCATATTTGTTTTACATAATTTACATAATTGCTTATCTGAGGTAGAATCCCAGCTGATTAAACAAGCTTACCATCTGTGTTCTAATATTCAAACTCACCTGTTGCCGGCAGTGATTTTGTTGCCTTTTTTTAAAAAAACAACCCCCTCCTTTTCAATTGGGAAAATTTATCGATGTTTTTCTTGAAATTGGAAAAAAACGTAATGGTTTTACACTTATTAAAAAGGAAAACAGCAGTAAACATTAAAAAAAATAACTAAATTAATCTTTTGTAAGATATATTTATTTGACTCATGTGAGACTTTCAAACATCGGATTACTTCAGAAACTTCCATTTTGGTTGATTTTGTATTATCAAGATGATTGAATTATATGGATTTATTTTGAGCAGTTCAAATTATTAAGGATAAAATATCAATAACAAAACCAGAAAAACATACATTACAATAGAATAAATATTCTTTTTTAAATAAGTGGCTAGAATTATAAATGACATACACGTAAAATGGTTAAAACTTTCAACACTGCCAATCCTATGAAAATAGTATGTATTTCATTTAAAATGCACTTTTACAAGTATGTAAACATATTAAACAAAAAATATGAAAATGACTGCCAAAATACTAATTATTATTATGTTTAAATCATTGCAATACTCGTTTAACAGTGGCAGCATCGTGCAATTTCCGGCAGAGTTCATATCCAGAATTTTTTTAAACTTGTTTTTTTTGCTTGTTTCCGGTCATATTTTCCGCTGCGCAGTTCGTACAAGGTAAAAGTCAGACGGGAATCTGCTTACATTGTTTTGTTATGGCGCGTAGTACGTTATAGGCTGTTATCCGACATCTCAGACCCCTACTTCATTTTGGCCGATGTGCATTACAATGATTTTAGTTTAACATTTAACCCCTTCTGGAAATTGGAACGGTTCAATATTTGGTGAGTCGTACTAGTAAGCGGTTCTGCACAAATCTTACTTCATCTACTTCCTGCTTGCAGCTTATACATGTGAAACAATTTCGTCAAATGTTTCTCGTGTTTCGTTTATCGTACTGGTTGGATATTTCATATGGTGGTTTATACTAAATTGTACGATTTAAATTATTTTCAGACCTGTTGGAATACTACTTCCTGTTTGCCGCGCATACGCTTAACAAAAAAAAAAACGTTTCTAAGATTCGGTCAGTCGGTATATGGATTTGTACTTATGAATTGTACATAATTGTTCGCATCTACTTCGCGTTAAGGTCAATATATCTTTCGTCAATATTCCCCAGCTTCTCTTAGTCGGTACAGTTAAATGTGTTAAATGCCAATATGTACTAATACCATGCACACGATTTTAATACCTGTCAGACCACTACTTCCTCTTTTCGTCGTATATATTCCAATACCCCAAAAGTTTCAGTCAAACATTTCTTGGCTTCACTGTCCACTCCTCAATCATTTGTTTCTTCTGCTCTTCTGCATATGCAATGACTTAATCGGTGCGGTTTTTTTTGGGGGGGGGGGCGGGGCGGGGGGTAAAATGTCGAAGTTAAAGTTAAATATCCCGGACTCGAAGCACACGGACACGTTTGGTATACATAATAAACTAAGAGCTGCACACAAATACAAAGTATAGTTTTTGAAAGTTTTTCTGCAAATGTTATTGTGTGTCGCAATTTGTTCATTGCATATTTTATGCACAGTAATCAAAATTAATTTTCCCCATTCTGCTCTTCATGCTTCATGTTGACAAGAAACTCAAAACATTAAATATATTATTACGTTACAAACTCTTAAAGTGCATATTTATGCAATCGGTTAGCAGAATTTAATAGCTTATACAAAATCATATTTCTTGTTTTAAGCGTATCATTGAACTGATTTATATCGTATCGTACTTTCTCTGACTGCGCAATTAAAATCAAATTAATATTGTTAATGCATTATGTTAAAGATACATGTTTGGCACCAAACGAAAGCTAAAGGAATATTCTTTATATTTGAACGGCTAATTTGAAATAAAATTATATCATAAAAGGTCATTGTAGCATTTTAATAACTTTTTCTGTTTATTTTATAAGATAAGTTGGACAAAAATAAAAGCTATAGATTAAAGAACTGAATATATCTATTGCAAAATCTATGATCAATCGTGTTTTAATATATTTTATTAAAATATAGTACATATAAAGCATAAAAAAGTTGGAAAAAACTACCTACGTTTTCATCGCATCTAACTTGTTTATATCTTTTTTTGATCGTGTCATACTAATTCTCACCAAAAGTCGGTTTATCGGTGTGCTATAGCTGACCAACAGAGCAAAAACGTTGATTGCAACGATTGGGAGATTGACAACCGACATTTTTAGTTATGTAGATTCAGTCTGGGGTCCACGCACGGTAGATCGGTTTGCTTCTGATTTTAATGCAAAATGCGTTATTTTTAATTCCATAATTGTAAAGGTACCATCGGCATAAATGCTTTTGAACAACACTGGGAGCACGAGAATAATTTGATCGTTCCGCCGCCATCTTTGGTGTGCCAATGTATACAAAATTTAAAAGCAGAAAAAGCTTGCGGCACAATAATTGTACCAAATTGGAAAACTGCTCCTTTTTTGGGCACTTTTTCATTGCGGTACTCAGTTTGAATGTTCTGTTCACGATCACATTGTCATGTCTTCTCAGATCGTTGTTAAAGGTCAGGGTAGAAACGGTATGTTCGGTAATCCTTATCACAAGTGTTTAATATGTTATTGATAAAAATAAGATTTTAATTCGTGCTACTTCTGTTGTAACAGGTATGGGCCTCAAGCGTAGCACAAAGGAACAACTCGACGATGCAGAAATCACGAACGACAGTCTTACAGATCTTCGTGAAAAAATGGAAGTTTATTTAGTACAATTCCGTAGCGATAAAACTAATAGCAAATATTTTATGTATTCAAAAGTTGGGGGCATTTCATTGTCAAAGAAGGAGGTAAATCCTTATCAGCTTTACTCATACACGTAGCGTTATACATACCTCATCTGTTAGAAAAAGGTTCGTCATATAGTGTCGTACAAACCGCCATTTACGGAATCTAATGGGCGCATAGTATCAAAGGATTACAGGACCCTACAGATAACTCTTTTGTTCCAAATTGTTAGAATCTTCGAAAAGGCAGCTAGTAAATCAGAAAGTAAAGAAGGATCATATTTCATCGGAAACACTTATAGATTTATGTGCTAAATATAAAGATTGTAACGATTTGACTATAGTAAGAGATTTACCGATGATTGTTGTGGTCTTTTTCAGGATTTTTACGTTACGATGAGGTCAGCTGATATTATATTTAAAGATGAGCCTTTTTGTGTACACATTCAAAAGAGCAAAGCCGATCAGTATAGGTTAGGGAACAAAATTGTAGTATCTAAAGGCTCAACTTTTGCCTGTCCATATTCTTTATTGAAAAAATAAATTACCTTAGCCGACACAGATACCTCTTTAAATGATTTTCTTGTTAATTTTTTAATTTAAACATATTTATTCATAAATTCAATAATGAAATACAGTATAATGAATTACACATTTTCTTTTTAAGCCTATTTACAGGTCTAAAAAACGATATGCACTTATACATAAGAACACACCTCTTAGTTTTACCAGGGATCGAGAATGTATTGTTTCAAGATTAAGATAAATTCGCCCTGATATGAATATAGGTTCACATTCATTAAGAGCCGTGGCGCTACTAAAGCCGCTGATTTACACGAACGCTTTTTTAAAAGGCACGGTCGCTGGAAAAGCGATTCAGCTAAATAAAATTGGTTTAAAATTGCCTTATTTATACTTTTTGAGATTTGGCTTTATCACAAACCGCCCTTTCTTTGTATTTTCTAGTCTGTCTGTACGGCTTTATGCTTTATTACAGTGTTCGTTTTTTATGTATGCCTTATAAAATTGAGCGAGAAGTTATTCGTTTTTCTTGTTTGCATATCAAGCGTGATATATCGAAGTAAATGGACAGAAGTATAATTGAGACTGGTTATTTTCACCAAGCCGCGAGGTGAGGTAAATATCCCTTTAGAAGTTTATGACACAATTAATGACTTTTTGATAAGTCACTATCAGAATTTATCAGTCAGAGAAAATGTATTATTACATGAATGGAATTTTGCGTGTTTTTGATTGGTCTAAATACAACTTTTGGGTCACGATAAATCGCAACAGTACTAAAATTACATAAAATTTTTGTACGCGGCACGATTCCGCTGCATAGTAGTCAATCGGAATACGATATCGACCTGGTTTTTATGTTTTAGTCAATCAAAATAGCTGCCTTAACAAATTCATTCGTCCAATCAAATTGATTGTATTAATTGTACGTCGTGCGTGACGACAACAAATGGCAGAAACGTCGGCTCTGCGATATGTTGATTCATTGATATTCTTCTCAATATATGAAACCTGAATTTCGGGATTACCAGCAAATTGAGATCAAAATGCAGTATTAAAATAATAAAATATTAAGGGTAACAACAATTATAAAATGTAAGCAGCGGTTCCAGTAGAAAAGGCATCCTCTGTTTTTCTGATTGAGGGGAGATTGTGGTTGTATTCATGTAATAAAACAATTAATGACTTTGATATACGGTCGCTATCAGAATTGATCAGCCCTCAAAAATGTATATTCATGACATTTTCTCTGGCTGATAAATCTTGATAGCGAACTATATCAAAGTCATTAATTGTATAATGTTCATTGAGACGCTAAGCGAGTTGACTGAACATTTTTAGGAGCTAAGAAATCATGGTGGCGACAGTATATCAAAGTCCGTAATTATTTTATTACATGAAAAAAAACCCATCTTTCTTCTTCATAAACAAAACACAGGGGATGCATCCATTTTGTTATTGTTGTATGGTTGGTTACCCATAATATATCTGTTAATACTGCATTTTGATATTGATCTTCTGATAATTCTGAAAAACCAGTTTCGTCTCACTTCAAATATTGAGAAGAGTAAAAATAAATAAATATTTGACAGTATATTGTAAAATTACAGATGGTTAAATTCAGTGACGACTAAAACTAAAATTTATAGCTATATAGAAACAGTTTCTGAAGTAGTAGTTACCTCACAATTGTTCTTTTCTATCTATTTTTAGAGAAAAAGCCAGATCAATATTCGATTCCGCTTCACCATTGAGCAGCAGACACATTTGTTATGTAATTGTATTACTGTTGCGATAATATCGTGACCCGAAAGTTGCTTTCAGACAAATCACGAAAAGTGTTACTAATGAAATAAAAAAATATAGTTACCTAGTGTGTATGTAGAGGGGATTACGATATCGCTGGTAACCAAGTAAGATATAGGCGCAGATAAAAAATAAACCTCCTAATAGAGAACGTCTTCTGATTTGTAAGTTGGATTGACGAATATCAACGAATTCCAAGTTTTTCGTAATGGATGAATGTAGCGACAAGTAGTAGATTATGTAACTGAACAACTGTAACATTATGAATATCACTTTAATTCCAGGTATAATTTTTTGTAATATTTTAGTAAAGGAAAAGCGTCGGCCTGTTAGTGTCTTAGAAATGATATGCATTACGTACGACGGCTTATTCGTGCCAAACAACAAAAAGAATAAAAAAATATATTTCATTTGTGCGGTTTATTAAATCGTTTGAACGGTTTATTAAATCGTTTGTACGATTTATTAATTCGTTTGTATGGTTTATTAAATCGTTTGTAAGGTTTATTATTCCGTTTGTAAGGTTTTTAAAATCGTTTGTAGGGTGTATTAAATCGTTTGTACTTTTTATTAAATAGTCTGTACGATTTATTAACCACCCAGACTGAGATGTAGCTGCGGAAATGCGTAGCTCTTAAGGTCCTTTGACCATTTGTATGGTTCGCTAAATAAAAATACTGTCAAAGGACCTAAAAGCCGCAGCTAGTAATTGAGCTGTATTTTTAGAGGGATAGTGAATTCATACTGGCACCCATTTGACATGTGCGCAAATTATTGGCACCCATTTAACATGTCCGCAAATTAGACCGGTCCACCCAAGCAGACACATATAACAGATCTGTATTCTTATCAACCTCTTTTTTCTTAGCCACTTTCAGCTGGGTCATGATTTTTGGGTGGTGGGGAGGGGGGTGGGGAGAAAGCCGACGAATCCGAAGAAAACCCCCGAACTTCGGTAGGAAAACTGGCAATCCTTATCATTTAAGATTGAAGTCACTGACCACAGTTAGACGCGAACTCGCAATCGCAATGTTGATAGGCATGTGACCATATGAAGCTAACTGCCTTAACCACTTGGTCACTCCGGATAATATAATAAAATTGATAAATGGTTAATGTTAATACTATATGCATGAGGGGTATTTAGTGTCATATTATTGCACTTATCGTCTAACACATTTAGAACGATTGTGCGCGTTTAATGCATTGAAACCTGTTTTTGGTTTCAATTTTTCATTCTTTTTTTCAAAACTGGTTTCAAACTGGTTTAATACAAAAACAAGTTTTTTTAATTTATTGTTGCAAAACTGAAATCAGTTTCAAAAACTGATTTTACCATCGACGGGTGTCGTATGGACGGGTTAATTTCTTTTTTAAATGGCGCGTACCTTTGATCACATTAAAGTAGAGCGAATACCGCAAACAATGTATACAATAATAGGAGTTTAAATAACACAGTAGTAAAATTCTAACAACTTATTGTTATCAACTCTTTTATATTTTTTTTATTTGGCGTATAGTCACCCATAGTCAAGGGACCAAAAGAGCTACGGACCCGCAGCTAGTCTTAACCATAAACTAAAACTGAAACTGGTTTCTTTGCAATTAAAGTGCCCTATTTTTCTGTTTTGTATTATGTTTTAGCGTCAAAACTTTCATTGTGGAAACTATGAATTATACAAAATGTCTATAGCTATTTCAAGATGTTTACTTTTAACCATTTCTCTATTTTAAATTTTAACTAATAGCGTCTGTGTGTGGCCGGTGGAGTTGGGGGCGGGAGGGTTATTGAAATTTTCATGAAGTCTTACAATAGAATTTTTTACAAGTTATTTTTAGCACACATATTTACTATTGATTTTGCATACCTACCATTAAAATAAGACGATTACGTACAAAGACATTAGAAGTCTTAAAAAATATACATAAAAAGTCACCTGTATACCTACATGGTATTATTACTTTAAAACAATCTCATTACACTTTTAGTAAGGACAATCTGGTTGAGATACCTCAGGTGAGGACTATGGATGTGGACCTCACTGAGTGAGGTATGGAGCCACAGTATGTAATGAGTTGCCAAATGAGATACGTTTGAGGACAAACATTAACCAATTCAACAGTCTGATGAATTACTGGAAAGGCTACTCTTGCAGATGTGGCTCCTGCACATCTTAATCCTGTATTTCCTATTGATATTCAGCTCTTTATTTTTATGCATAACGTATTGTGTATGTGCTTATGTGCTGTGCTTCAGAGTTTTTTTATGTACTGTGCTTCATATTTTAGGATTGTGTTTGTCTAACAAGTGCTTAAGCATATCTTTACATGTTTATTTTAATTCCAAATAATTGTTCTTTTTATATTTTAACACTGTTCTAAATTTTATGCTTTATTCCTGTTGTCTTTGTAAGTGTTGTGCTTGTTACTAATGCATGTCTTAACCTATTGCTTATGCATGTCTGGTCTTTTAATTGTGTTATATTGCATGCAAGCTTAGTTTTATATATATCTAGCAGGTTTAATGTGTCTCATTGTGTGTTATAATTATTGTGTTCTGTACTTTCTTACATGCTAACATAGTTTTATATACTAGTATTTTTATGTGTCTTAGTGTGCTTACTATGTATTGATGTATCATATATGTTGTTATTCTTTGTTTGGTTAAAAACTCTACAGAGCTTATGTTTGCTTGTATATATAACCCGACTTCAAACAAAGTTTCTATGTCTATGTCTATGGACAGAACTACATAGCGATACTATTTAGTTCACACCATCATTTAGAAGCTTTATAAGTGTTTAATGGCTTTACTGTTTAAAAGTATACCTTTTGTTGTTAGCAATCAAATGATTTATTTGAATTAATTAAAATGTCCGCTACAAATTTAATTTTTTAACATAAATATAAATGTATGATTACAAATGTCAGATCTAATACATATCCGTCTAGTGGTAGGACGGAAATGTACTGAGGCAAAAGTTATGTCAATGCAGAGCCCCAATCTCGACACAACTTGTCAAACACTCAACTAAAACTGTTAAAATTTCTTAAACTAGGGAACACGTTAAATGAGTTCAATTACAAATAACCAAAAACATTCTGAAGATTTTTTCATGATAACTTTTATTAAAACGAGACAATTATAAAGGTCATTTATACATGAAATCCACTATTGATCGTTTGCTTTATTTAATTAAAGATAATGTGGCAAAATACATCCTTACAAAATAAATGCTATAGAATTTAAACGGTATTGTTTGTGTACTGTATTAATTTCTGGAGGACTAATGAACGATGACATCTATATACGATTATTCAAATATCCAGAAGGCAAAATAACACAGAAACCGCTGTAAAAAAATTATGAATTGAACCGAACTATTCTGCACGGGTTGTCTATCGCTATTTCTACGTCGCCTTACGGTCAAGCAAACACAACTATAAAACTAACATAACTGACCTTGGCTACTGTTCATACAAAGCTGGTGGTGTTAAATTTTGTTGAATCTTTCGAGAAATTACTGAAATCGTATACTTCACGTTTTGACAACCGCAAGGCATATTATCTTAATTTAGCTAATCGTATGCTAGTAAGTAAACGTGGGCGAGCAGCGGAATCGCATTTTCTATAAAATACTTACCCGCCAATTCTTAAGCATTCATTTTAGATATCGCACCTAGGCAATTCATTCAACAAAATGGATGGTATATGGAGATCAGCTATAATTGTCCGGCATAACATTATTGACTAGTATTTCATAACTTACGACAACGTCTAAAGCAATATATTACATACAAAACTTTGGTCAAACTGCTAAAACATTTAGAACCGAACTTTCAATCTCACAAACAAATACGGTCAGCCTTGTTATTCCAACTGAAAAATCATTATAATGGTGGAAAAGTAAACCGTTAAATAATAATTATTAGTATTGCTCGCGACACAATGATTATCAAGTTCATATTAGATGAGTTGCGTTTTATATTTTGTAACATTTGTCTGGACAAGTCTGATTAATTGCAGCATAGATGTATTGTTTTTACTCCTGATGTTTATTTTCCTTAATATTTACGGTCTTTGATGCGCGACTAGTCAATAAGTTAGGCAGATTCTTCTGCGATGTGTTAGCGCATGACAAATAACCAACATCTGATAATTTCTAGTATCAAGAGGACGTGTTGTACTAATTTTATTCGAAGTAAAGATCAAGGGAAATTGTAACAAATTTCCAAATAACAAATCTTATCGGATAATTAAAAATTAAATCATTAAATAATAATGTAGCAAGTTTTAACAACCAATATAAAAACGACTTTGCAATTTACTGAAATAAAATAAGGCATTGTGTGTGATTGGAATAATTGTTTAGTGTTTAAACTTACAACGCCATTTACAAATTGTATATGCGTGTCCTGTATGCCTTTTATTTTTTAGACGAGCATTACTCTAAAATGCTCGACTCACCCTACTATATATATATTTAATTTAATAGAGCTTAAATCTTGTGTATAATGTTGACTGATTCTTTCCAGACTTGACGATGATAATCGAGTTCATAAAATATAAACGGTCACCCACTTCAACCTAACAAAAGTCATCGTACATTTTATGTAAGTTTTGTATCATTTAAAATGACGTCGTCAGATCGTCGATACATTCTGTTTACAACAATTATTTTCAAATATTATGTTTGAGTTTTAAGCAGTAATTATTTGGAAATATTGTTTTACACAACATCCAGCTAAATGCACTTTGCTTAATACAATCAGACGTTTCTAAAATTCTGAGTCACATATAGTCATGTTATATGTAAAATGTAAGGAACATAGAGAATAAAACCATAGGGCGATGATGAAAAAATACAGTAGTACGCCTTTTTATACTTAGACGATATATTAAGAAAAAAACGGGTAACTATATGTAGCCATATTCCTTCGGATACACAAATAACAACACGTACCTTAGATGCCAGTAGCTAACAGAATATACACATGTTGAATGACAAATGTGTAAAATATTAAAAACACTGTATGTTAACATTGAGACTTCTATATCTGTGCATCTCAGTTTGTATTTAAATGCTCTTCTTTTAATATGTATTATTAAACAATAGGACAGTTAAAGCATCGATGTGAAAGATACAGGTAAATTTAACGACGTAAATGTTACCCATTTGAAAATATTTGTTCGATACAACGACACCTGTAAAATATTTTCACGTCAGGAGAAAACGGCAATGTAAACAATTTCAGGAAATGTTCAATTTAATAATTAATACAGGAATCCATTAAATGTGCACTACTGGAGGTATAAGACACGGGTACATGCATTTATAATCAACATGGTGCGTAAGATCGATTCTTGAAAATCGTAAATTTTTAATTAAAATGGCCCTGGCTATTTATACAAAATACTCTAAAATAATACTTGACACAATTCGCAAACCTTATCATGTATTTTAAATGTGTGTTTATAATTGTTCCTTTTATATAAGTTAGAATGCATCTCTATCCATCGTTACAAGTACCGAGTACGCTGATTAAGAGGTCATTGAGGTAAAAGGGTTTACTCTACAAAAATCTTCATTTACACCAGGTTTTTGTGTGAACCTGACACTTTATATTTTCCAGTTTACGTCAGGTATCATCAATTCTTACGTTGCACTAAATATTAAATGAGCTCACCCCTTCCGTGTTCTCAAACCATGCGTTACTATTAAAGTCTACAGAATACTCATATTTTTTGTTTAAAAGCATATCAATTTAGATGGTTATTCCGATGTCCTAGACTGCTCATTTAACTACTCTAACAAAGGCTTGTTGAACCAAGGTTGATGTTATCACTTCAGAATTTCTTTGGTTCTCATTATGACTTTGAAATACAAAAGATTTTTTTTAGAAAACCTTATAACTTAGAAAAACGGACAAAGACCTGTAATGGCTAAAAGGGCCATTATAACATAATTTAGATGCCATCTGTTGAACTGTTTCTGCAACTGGAGACAAAATTATCAATTTCTGAATTGAAGCAATTTGAGAATTTTCTAGAATTAGGTGCACAAACTTTCAGACTATATGTTATCAATCAATATGCGTTTTATTTATTTGTTCATTTGCTTTCTAAAATTGAGCATAATTTGGGTATTTAGCAAGAATTTCCGACAAAATGTTACAATGAGTATTAGATATAAATGTAATTTAGTCTGCAACACTGAAAAGATAATTTGGTTTACAATTTGACTGTACTATTTCGTAATACATTATAGCATGTAAAATTTCCATATGTGTCTCAAAGTAACCTTCCATTCTATACAAACGAATCTTTCCCTCGCATATATAATACAATATTGTAGGTTTGTTTTGGCTACGTTATTAAATTATCAACTTGATTAGAGTCAAATAAAGGGAGGTTATGTTGGCGTATCATCTAGAGTGCATCATCAAAATCCTCACAAAAGTGACATTACGTTTGTTTTATGATGTGAAATATCTACTTTTAACATTTCCATGACGTCATGTTAAAGTGTTCATAATAGGATGGGGGCCTCGGTGGCCGAGTGGTCACTGTATTTCGTCTACTATTGATCACGTGGTCTGTCAACACTGAGATTGCGGGTTCGATTCTCACTGAAGAGCAAGGTGTGCTGGACTCCAATCTTAATTGACAAGGATTGTCAGTTTTCATACCGCAGTTCGGGGTTTTCTCCGGGTACTCCGGCTTCCCCCCCCCCAATATAAACTGGACGCCATGATATAGCTGAAAAATTGCTGAAATTGACATAAAACACCATCAAGCAAACAAACAAACATAATATGATGAGTTCTTCTGATGGCATCAAATCGGCATACAAATATAGGTCAGAAATTTGAAAATAATTTCTATCAAATTTTAACCATTCGTAATCATATCATTTAAATGAAAATTATTAAATATAATTTTTATGGACAGACCACAGTAATACCTCCAAATTGTTGATTCCACATACTGGAAAATAGCTGAAATTGTATAAACCACACACTGTTATACTCTAGTGTTTAAGTAAGTGGTCATCTTGACTATAGTTGTATAGACTTCCTGTTTTACTGAATTCAACAATATTATTTATATAAAAATAAACAGTAAAGGTTCCAAATGGATTTCCGTGAAACACTTTTGTACAACTCCCTGAACTACATAGGAAACTATGTATTATACACTATCATTCAGATAGCTTTATAAAGGATTGAGTGCTTTATATGAAACACCATTATGTTAACTCTTTAAAAGTAAACAGTCTTGTTGCAATCAATGAAAGGCTTTACATGAATCAATTAAAATTTCCGGTACATATTTATTTTTCCTTAAATAAATATAAATCCATGATTACAAACGTGAAATATTATACATGTCGGTCTAGTGGTAGAAAAGAAAAGGATCAACTCATACCAATTTTACGTCAACACAAAATGTTTGAGCTCGAATCCTCACGCCTCGTGTTTTACTTATCAAACACTGAACTGAAACTAATAAAATTTCACTGGTGTAAAGTTAGCAGTGGGTTCGATATTCGATTTTCAAATACATAATATCTTATTCAAAGAGGATGAAGAGGTCGTCTTGATTTGTGCATATTCACACGTAGGCGGTTTGTAAGCGTCTCGATATTCAAATGTGTCCCTGTATGACATATATTGGTTAAAGAACGATCGTGAATAATAATAATTGTTTATTAAAGGACGGCGCGGGTGACTGTAGTCGGAACATTCTGAAGATTATTTCAAATTCAATCTCCATTCCATAATGAGCACATATAGCCCGAGCAGACAAAACAAAATCACGTCGGAAATTGTAGCTAGTTTCGTATAAAATGAACTGTGGAATGGTATTTTTTTTTTCAGTCCAATTCAAGATGATCCCGTTATGCTCTTTCAATCTTCATAAAACTTGACAAAACATTTGGTATTATATTGCTTTAGATACCGTTTAAAGGAATTTAAGGTATCTGGTTCGGTATGTAAGGGTACCATTTCGATGTTCAAATTTGGCCTTGTTGTATTCCTTTCATACCGAACTAATTTAGATGCATTCCCCTTGGTATTATAGCAATATTTTATTTTTTTATTTTGTTTTTGATAATATGCATTTCTTAGTATCGACTATCGAACCCACTGTTAACAGTGAGTTCGATATTCTAATGTAGAATATCGAATATCGAACCACTGCTAACTTCACACATGTTTACAATTTGTTTAACTAGGAAAAAAGCCAAAATGTGTTCAATTACAAATAAACAAAAAATCTCGATTCTTTTCTGATAACTTCTATTTAAACGAAACAATATTGATCGTACATGTAGTTGTTATCTAATTAAGAATTATATGGCAGATTAAGTCCTTACAAAATAAATACTATAGAATTTTAAAGACCTTGCAGAATAAATATTATTCATTGTGGTGTAACAATATGAGACCTTGTTCCTGTACTGTATAATTGTCGTGACTAATGCACAATGACATATGCATTATATGTCATTTATTTTGCATCTGGCAAAGGGATGTATATGCATTGGTAAATAGATTATGAATTGAACCGCACTATCATGCGCAAGGATGTCGTTCGCATATATTTCAATCGTCACGGCCAAGCAAAAGCGGGCTGAAAACTAGCATAACTGACCTTGGCTACTGATAATATAAAGCTTGTATTTATATTTGGTAAACAATTACTGTCAGTTATACATTAATAACAAAGAATCTTGGTTAAACTGTATTCAAACAATAGTTTAATTTCTAAACATTGAACATTTATATTTAAGTACAACCAATTATAAACATACATATATTATTAATAAAATTATACATAGCCTAAAGATAAAGCTTATTGATATTTGGGTTAAAGATATAAATAATGATACAAAAAGTAAAGCCAAAGCAGGAAATAAGTGAAGAAATTACAGAAAATTTAAATATATATATATCAACTTGAACCATATCTGAATATAGGTTCTGAAATTCAAACAAAATATCTAACAAAATTAAGACTCAGTGACCATGATTTAAATATAGAAAAGGTAGATATGCCAACTTGGAAATGCACCATAGAATATGTTACATGTGTAAAAATGAAGTGGAGGATGAGAAACATTTTTTATTAAATTTTCCAAATCTAGAAGAAATTAGAAAACCTTTTATTGAAGAAATAAATGATAAATATAGTAACTTTAAAAACCTTTCTATTGATAATAAATTCTTATGGTTAATAATCAAGGAAGATACATCTGTTATAAAACTGTTATTGAAATTACTCTTTGAATTGAAAGAAAAACGTAATGTATTAATCAGCTAAACTGATAGAGTTGTCTCCCCTTGCTTAGTTCCTACTGGATATCCTCATTACATTTTTACATCTATGTTCTTATAATGAATACAATTATCTTAAAAGGAAACTTTTGTTTACTTATTATGATTTGTGTTTATGTTTCTTACTTCGATTAAGTTGTAATTAGTTCTGCCTCTAAGGGGCACCTTTATTTTGTAAATAAGAAAATCTGTTCTGTTCTGTTCTGTTCTAAACTTTCCGTTTAGAAATCCTCAAGGGATATATCTTATTTTGTTGTTGATTTCTTATGATCATTGTTTTATAAACTGAACGAGAACGATCATTTTGCATGTACTCTTGTAATATTAATCCGTTAACTGATCTTATCGGTCAGATAAGTAAGAACTAGGTACAATTTTAATTATACGACTCTGCAATTAACTAAAATATAAAAGATCGCCTTGTGCGTGTACTGTACAATTATTTTGTGCTTCAATTTAGAACGACAATTACAACATTTTATATGCGTGCACTGTAAGTCTTATATTTTGTTCAGAAAAAGGTGTGTTTAGAGATCGCCGAATGTGGCTTCAGAATTTAATAAAATAATAAAAGAATTGTTCTCTATAGTTTCGGAAATATATTGCTTTAACGAGAATACTGTTTAATGAGTATGACTCTAAAATCTTGATTTACCTACTGTATTTGTATTAATTGAGGTATTGTCTTAAGCCTGCCAACAGTCGTCGTATGTTTCATGTTTTGTGTAATTTAAAATGACGTCAAATCAAATGGCCTTTTGTTTACAACAATTATTATAAAATATTGTGTTTGAGTTTTAAGTAGCAAATAATTTGCAAATATAGTTTTACACAACACAAATACTCAACTCATTAGAATCATACGTTTATAAAATTCTGAATCACTTATAATCATGGTCTATGTAAACAGAGAGAATAAAACAAAACGAGGGTTATAATAAAGTACGCTTATCTAGATATATTAAGAAAGAAGCATAACTATATGTACATATAAACAAGTGACTACAAGTACTTACCTTAGAAGCGAGTAGCTAACATAATATACACATGTTGATTGACACATACGAAATGTGGAAAATGTTGAAAACACTGAATTTGAATTCAGACTTGTCTATCTGTACAACTCGGTATGTATTTAAATGCCATTCTCATTGAACAATAGGACAGTTAATGGGTCGATTTGACAGATACAGGTCAACTTAACGACGTAAAAGTTTCCCGTAATTAGTGTTTGATACAACGCCGCCTGACAAAATTGTTTACGTCAGGAGAAAACGTCGAGGTAAACAAATTACGTAAATGTTTAAATTAATAAGTAATTAAATTGTTCAACTGGATATGACACACGTATACATATATAAGATGAATGCTTGAAAATCGTCAATTTTTAATAAAAGTGGCGCGGAGTGTTTGTTTGCAAAAATAATTTAAAGATAAAGCTGACATAATATTATCATGTATTATAAATTTTTGTTTCTTGGCCAACTATTGTTCCGTTATAGTTACGTTAGAATGTATCTCTATCCATCGTTACGAGCCACGAGTACGTTGACTTTTAAGATGTCATTGAGAGAACTTTTTAGAGCGAAGAAAAAAGGGGTTTACGCTACGAAAATCTTCATTTATACCAGGTTTTTGCGTCAACTTGACTCTTAATATTGTTAAGTTTACGTCAGGTATCGTTAATGCCTTAATTGCACTAAATATTATTTGAACTGACCCCTCCCGTTTTCTTGCACAATGTGTTACAATTAACGTCTACAAGATACGCATATTTTTTGTTTAAGCGCATATCAATTTACATCGACATTTCAATGTTCTAGACTACTGACTACTAAATTACTACTAAATAACTCAAAAATCGGTTTGTTGCATCTAGGCTGATGTTATCACTTCAGAAGTTCTATGATCGTCATCATGACTTAGAAATACAACAGATTGCGCAGATTTCTTCAAAGAGATGATGCAGCATGTCAACAGTTGTTTCTATACAGTATTTGCTTTTAGTGCCTCTGCTGGTATGCCATCAGGACATGTTGCCGTGTTGGTTTTTAACTGC
Source organism: Limnoperna fortunei (assembly GCA_944474755.1). NCBI lineage: Eukaryota > Metazoa > Mollusca > Bivalvia > Mytilida > Modiolidae > Limnoperna > Limnoperna fortunei. The sequence goes on along the minus strand of OX104114.1, from coordinate 100,863,343 downwards.
TTAATAATGTCTCTTCTGATCTCTTTACAGCTGGGTGGATCACAGTTGATGTCTAAGTCTTCCTCAGCTGGTTGTATGTCTGGAGTTGGACTCTTTAATAGATTTCCAAAATGCTCCATCCATCTATTACGCTGGCTGACTATCTTTCCTAGTTAGTTGGTCACACAAAATTAAGGTTACAAAAAATGCGACAATTTATCATTGCTGTACATCAAAAGTTTCAAGGAAAACAGTCAGCTCAAAGAATTTCTCAAATATTAATTGGGACTCCAAATCAGTGGATATATAAAAATGTAAACAAAAATGTAAATTAGTTACTTGATACGTTATGAGTTAAACATGAACGTCAAGTAGTTATTTAATGCGTTATAAGTTATTCATGAATACGTAAATGAGTTATTTGATAAAACATAATAAGTTATATACGAAAACGTAAATGAGTTATTTTATAAAACATTTCAAGTTATACAGGAATAAAATGTTTAAAATATTTCACACCATGCTAAATTATGGTCACATATTCGCATGCATACTCGGTAATCGAAATAGTACATTCCAGTGTACTACCATGCTTAAAAATACGAATAATGAATTAATTGTTTTATATTTTACCTACCTTCTTTATCTATTTTACCTACCATTGGTTTTACTGGGGCCGGAGAGACCAGGGGACTGACCGTCCTGGGACGAATCGACCCTGGGACGGATCACCCAGGGGACGGATTGATTTAAGGACGGATCGTCTAGATACCCGAGCGCACACTGCACCCAGTGAGACCCGAAACTACAATCCTGTGTTGACAAGATACAATATATGCAAGATATTTTTGGTTATTTTGGAGGCGTTTTGGTGTGGTATTTTGGAAAATGGGGCATTTTGACCTCCACCCATAAATCAAGTTATCTAAACTACATCCACTGACCTTAATGTATCATTACCTGTCGTACAGTGTCGTCCTTGTTGTGACACTCTAAACAAAAAAGCTACTTTCGCTTTCAGAAAGTCTCCATCATGCAGGAGGAGATTGTGGTCACGTGATCAAACGTGCAATGGAAATAAATCCATAACAACCTAAAACTATGAAGTGAATCCTGGCCCAAACACAATACCAAAAACATTTTTTGGTACAAATGTTTTCGTCATCATCATAATTTTCTCAATACCATGACAACAGAGGAAATTGAGAATAAAAAACAAATTATCAGCAAAGAATTCTTTTACGGCACATTGCATGCATTTGGCGAAAACCGTAATACAAATATAAGTTAGGAAAAAGACGAATAAACCTTTCCGAGATCACATAGTCACGTGGTTCTGTGGATTTTTCAGTGGGGGGAGTAAGATTGGCAGTGATCGTGTCTTTCCGTCGAGCAACGTCATTACACCTCAAATTATTATCTCGATTGAATTACTTTGACCGTTATTATTGAGGGGTCTTAAAAATTGTTTATTGTTTGTTTGTTAGTTTGAATGTTGTTTAATGCCACTTTCTGCAATTTTCAGGTGTATAATGGCGTCAAATTTTATTGGGGGGGGGGGGGGAGCTGGAGTACATGAAGAAAACCCCGGACCATCGGTAGAAAAACTGGTCATTCTTGTATCTTGTGGAGGTCCTGACAACAAGTTTTTCAGAAAGTGACTGAAGTGAAAAAATATCTTAAACTGAGATTTTGAACACTGTGGAACCTTGACTAGAGACATTTATAAAGAAGGTAACCTGTTTTTGTAGAAATAAGGGTTCTCGCTTTTTTACTATATCACGGAAGTTCCATAAACAAGGTATTCTGTTTTATAAGATAAAAACAAAAAGCAGGAACTTCTCTTGTTTACCCGCAGGAACGTAAAGATTAATGGACCAGCACGATAACCACAATACACTACCATAACCCAGTGCTATAAATAAATACCCTGTTTATGATTCATTTGGGATATAGGTTGTTAAAAGCACATATCAAGTAAATAAGACATCCTGTTTCGATTGAAATAGGGCAGATAACTTATATACTTTTTATAAAAGAAACCTTGTCAAGCCTATGAAGTAATCTGCGCTATAAATAAATACCATATTTACATATTTTTAATAGTGACATAATTATGTTGTCTATAGCAGATATCAATGAAATAAAATGCCCTGTTCTTTACTGAATTAGGGCAAACAGCTTGTTTAATTTCTGAGGCTTTATTTACAAAAAAGTTACCAGAGTAAGGATTCGAATAAGGTTTCCTGTCTCTGTTGAAAAAAGGACGAAAAGCTTGTTCACATCACAGTGAACCGTCTACAAAAATATAAGACAAGCTTGTTCATAAATAATTGTTCACAATAAGAAGACCATAGTCACCTATATATCCTATATAAGGGAAATAATTATGTCACAACAGCCACAGATAACCTCAACACCACTTAATAGAAAACGCCAGAGAGTAGGAAGTAATGTCTGTCCCAAATGTGATGCAAATATCACTGAAACCACAATGCCGTGTTGTGTATGTGAGCTACTATTCTGCCTAGGATGCAATACCATATCATTGGGTCTAATAAAAGCACTTAAGGAAGATGCAACACACAATTTTAAATGGACCTGCAACGGTTGTAAACAAAATTTTACGTGTTATACCGGCCTAGTAGCACAGCCTAAATCAATAGAAGATAAAACTCCCAATAGAATTGACAATTTTGAACAAAAGGTTGAACAAATCCATGACATAGTAAACAGTAGGCTTAAAAACGAGGTTGAACTCCCAAAATCAGATATTATTAAAGACGTTAAATCAGAATTGAAGCAAAGCCTTCAAAACGATATAAGGGCAGAGATTAAAGAAGTTTAAGATCAGAAAGTTAGATCAATAAATCTCCTGTTCTTCAATCTACCTGAGAGTAACACCAAAACACTATTGAGAGGAAAAAACACGATACACAACTAATAAACGAGGTAATTAATTTCATAGAATGTAAACTAAGAAAAGATGACATCAAAGTAGCATTTAGATTAGGAAACCCAACAAACCAAACAATTAGACCCATGAAAGTGGTATTGAACAACAAAAAAGAGAAAAATGATCCTAGACAATGAATCTAAATTAAAACTGACCGACAAATCAAGCAGAATTGCAAACTGTATAATAGCCAAATACCTGACTGTAAGACAAAGAGAAGAGAACAGAAGAAGGAGGGAAATAAAAAAAGGGGATAGCATCAACCAAGCCACCAACACCAACACCAATGCCAACATGGAGAAGCTCTACAATGATGAAACCGTTTTGAATCATGATAACTTTCAAACCCAAACCAAAGTCACAGCTACCATAGTATAAGAGATATCTCAGATGATTTCCAATCACAATCCTTACTGCACTACATACCACCACTCCACCGATACACTCCGCATCTTCCAACCCTGTGTGAACTAGGTGACGAAAAAATAATTGGAGGTATGAAACTACAAAAGCTAGTAGCTGGCAGAGAGGATACAACGAATGATCCTGTCTAGCTTGACAGTTTTAACCACACTTTAAATAGCGCACAATTGCTGGTATTCTACACAAATGAAGATTGCCTTTTTAATAAAATAGAGGAATTAAAAATGCTAATAGCAGAACAAAATTTTAGCAATTACAGAAATATTCCAAAAATCCAAGATGCTAAATATAAAGAAACTGACTTACATTTACCAGGATATCACAAACACCATCCCAGAAATAAGACTGGTACATCAAGAGGGGTCATCGTATTCATTAAGGATACAATCAAATCATATCAAATTGATAACCCTCACTCACAGCTTATTGAATATGTACAAGTTGGCATAAAGACGAACGATAGAAAAAATTTGTTGGTATCATGCATATACAGAAGCCTAAGCATTCAAAGAAGGGGAGACATAGATACATGTTTGAGGGAATTATCCAAAGTTATGTCAACAAGAAAGATAGGAAACATTCAATTTGACAATATTCTACATATGGGCGACTTTAACATTAAGGAAATAAATTGGGAAGATTTAAGCACACAAGCCGGAGAGAAGGATTACCTTCAAAATTATTAAAAATGATACAGCACAATTTTCTGTACCAGCACGTAAAAACCCCTTCCAGACACAGAGAAAATAACTTACCAAACATCTTAGATCTTATTTTCATAAACGAGCTAGGAATAATAGACGAAGTGGTGCATCACGCCCCATTAGAAATAAGTGATCATGAATTTTTTGAATTGTACTTTGTACCTACTACAGCTTTTACAGATAAATCCGAAAATATACCAAAATACTTCAAAGGTGACTTTGGTGAAATAAATAGAATTCTACAAACTGTAGACTGGGAGCGTACCTTAAATACATGGGATATTGAAGCCGAATGGGATAGCTTTGTCGATAGATTATCAATTGCTAGTAAAAAATGTACCAGTAAGCAAATCTAGGCCCGGAACTTACAATACTCCATGGATGAATAAGGATACCCTACAGGCAGTTAAAACTAAGAGGAAAAAGTGGCACAAGTACAAATACTGTAAATCCCAATAAAATAAAAGAATAATCCGAGATGAAATTATGCATCATATGGAAAGTAACGATCTTTTTACAAAACATCAACATGGGTTCAGGAATACAATTAATAGAAATAATGGAGAAATTGACAGAAGATCTGGACAATAAACTTCCTATCGATGTAATCTATCTGGATTTTCAAAAAGCTTTTGATACCTTCCCACACAAGAGATTAATTAACAAATTAAAAGCCTTTGGTATCAAAGGTAACATTATAAAGTGGATTGAGGACTTCCTCCATGAACGAAAACAGAGAGTAGTCTTAAATAGACAAAGCTCAGAATGGACAGATGTCTGCAGTGGGATCCCACAAGGTGGGACCTATACCATTCACCATATATATAAATTACCTGCAAGATACACTTGAGAGTGCCTGTAAATTATTTCCAGACTACACGAAAATATACAGATTCATCAAACAACAATCTGATGCAGATACTATCCAGGAAGACTTAATTAAACTAATAGATTGTGGTCCAACACCTGGTTTCTTAAATTCAATAGCTCTAAATTTAACCACGTGCACATTGGAGAAGGACTAGAAACGACATACATCATGGAAGACGTTACAAAAAATAAGGTTACAGAAGAAAGAGATTTAGGATTCATAATAGATAACAAACTAAACTTCCAACAGCATATAAATAAACAGGTGAACGAGGCAAATCAGAAACTAGGCCTAATCAACAGGTCATTCAAACACATGAACAAAGACACCTTCTCGCAGTTACATAAGAGTATAGTTAGACAACACATAGAATACAGCTGCACAGTGTGGAGTGTTATAAATAAGAAAGAGGCCATTCTCATCGAAAATGTCCAGGGACGAGCTACCCGTCTCATAGACGAGCTACTCGTCTCATACCAGAACTAAATCATCTAAGTTATGGAGAACGGCTATTAAAATTGGGATTAACAACACTGAAATACAGGAGATTGAGAGCTGATATGATTGAAATTTTCAAATAATAAAAAACATAGATAAAGGGGATGTGGATGACATCCTACCCTTAGTAAATGCAGTACAACCAGGGGCCAAAATTATAACATACACAAAAAACACTGCGTACTAACAAGAGACAAAATAACTTCTCCCAGAGGGTTGTAAATCATTGGAACACGTTACCAGCAGAAGTGGTCGAGGCACCAAGTGTAAAACTCAACAAGCACTGGAAAAGCTAATATATTAAATTTCTTCCTGACTTTTACGGACCGGAAGCGGGGATAAGAGAAAATATTATTATGACGGATCTCAGTGGCACAGACCTATATTGATCTCAAGAACATGTAGAACAGGCAGTTAGGTTGAGTTTCGAGGCGAGCGCACTCTGCACGCAGTGAGACTAGAACCTGCAATTCAGTGTTGACAGATAAATGTGGTAAATGGACCAACAAATCAGTGGTAAATGTAAGAAAGAGGAATGACCGAGTTATTCAGTGTGATGGATGCAACGTATGGTATTGTTTGAACTGTGAAGCAAACTGTTACATATGCAAAAGTCAAGTAGAATCACTAGATCCAGCTGCGACAATTGCAGCATGTGGATGCATCACTCTTGCACAGGGATTAGTCATGAAGAAAACGAGCATCTAAAATCATCTACAACAATATGGATATGACCATTTTGTTCAATTATGAACATATCAACATCACTCTTTGAAAATACAACACCAATTATCTCGGACATTACCTATGTAGTTCTTGATGAAAATTACAACATGAATAATAGTTCTTCTTCTTGGACCGATAAAAGACTTCCTTTAAGGAAGATAAGGGTGATGTCAATAAATATTAAAGGGGGTAGAGGTAACAACTTTAAGCTAGAATTTCTTGAATTAAAAGAACCAGATATTGTTGCCATCCAGGAAAATAAAATTGATAAATCAATAGCTGAACTAGTGCCAGATTCAGCGAGCTATGATCCATGTAGGAACGATTGAACATTGCATGTTGTGGAGTAATACTTCTTGTAAATAAAACTTTTAACGAAATGCCTCTATTCGTATTGGATAACTGTTCTGTCATCGGGAATAAAGTGTTTATTTTATATGGTTTGTTTAATGTTTTCCATCTTATCGTTACCATATTCATTTCATATTCATAATCATAATCATGTTCTTGTTCTTGACGCTTGCAATTGACTGACGACAACGTATAGACTCTTAACACTTTTCCCGCTAGCATGATTTTCTTCTAATTAACCTATCTGTATTTTCACCTGACAGATTCACTCAGTACTAAAGACGTAACACTGAAGGTTGGTTTATAGCTTTATATGTTTGACTTATTCTTATGTATTAAATCTTCCATATTTGTAACGCGGGTTATTGTAAAATTGAAAAATGTATCATTTATAATCGTGATATTTAATTGGTTCAATAAATTTATATTTGCAGTTAAAAACTGGTTGTTTATTTGCAATATGGTATAAAATACCCGGCGACATTTTGGAGGTTCCACCGAGATTTCTAGTTCCTACTGCACACATTTACCAATTTTATTCAACAATAGGTTGTCTCAACGACGTCAACATGTTATTTTCCGTTGGGCTCTCCTAGTAATGTTGGCTCAACGACTTAGATATCGGTGAATCATCGTCAGAAGCTATTTTTTCCATTTATGTGGGTAATGCGAGTTATCCGATTTATTTATAATGTGGAATTAGTGAATTTATATTGAAAATTATAACATTGATAAGATTTGTCTGAGTTATTTATGAGTTTCGCACAAGGCGATAGTATAGATTAAGCTCGGCAAGGAAATTTTAACATTGATAGGATTTGACCGGGTTATTTACGAGTTTCGCAAAAGGCTATTGTATAGAGTAAGCCCGACATGGAAATTATAACATTGATAGGATTTGCCCAAGTTACTTCTGAGTTTTGCACGAGACGATAGTATAGAGTAAGCCCGACATGGAAATTATAACATTGATAGGATTTGACCGAGTTATTTATGAGTTTCGCAAAAGGCGATAGTATAGAGCAAACTCGCTCGACACGGAAATTATAACATTGATAGGATTTGTCCGAGTTATTTATGAGTTTCGCTCAAGGCGATAGTATAGATCAAGCTCGGCACGGAAATTATACCATTGATAAGATTTGTCCGAGTTATTTATGAGTTTTGCACAAAGCGATAGTATAGAGTAAGCTTTAGAAGGAAATTTTAACATTGATAGGATTTGACCCAGTTATTGATTAGTTTCGCACAAGGCGATAGTATAGAGTAAGCTCGACAAGGAAATTATAACATTGATAGGATTTCTCCGAGTAATTTATGAGTTTTGCACAAGCCGATATTATAGAGTAAGCTCGACAAGGAAATCATTGATAAAATTTGCCGGAGTTATTTATGAGTTTCGCACAAGGCGATAGTATAGAGTTACCTCGACAAGGAAATTTTAACATTGATAGGATTTGTCCGAGTTATGTATGAGTTTTGTACAAGGCAATAGTATAGAGTAAGCTCGACAAGGAAATTATAACATTGATAGGATTTGTCCGAGTTATTTATGAGTTTTGCACAAGGCGATAGTATAAAGCAAACTCGACAAGGAAATTATAACATTGATAGGATTTGTCCGAGTTATTTATGAGTTTTGCACAAGGCGATAGTATAGAGTAAGCTTGACAAGGAAATTATAACATTGATAGGATTTGCCTGAGTTATTTATGAGTTTTGCACAAGGCGATAGTATAGAGTAAGCTTGACAAGGAAATTATAACATTGATAGGATTTGCCCGAGTTATTTATGAGTTTTGCAGAAGGCGATAGTATAGAGTAAGCTTTGACAAAAAATTATAACATTGATAGGATTTGTCCGAGTTATTTATGAGTTTTGCACAATGCGATAGTATAGAGTAAGCTTGACAAGAAAGTTATAACATTGATAGGATTTGTCCGAGTTATTTATGAGTTTTGCACAAGGCGATAGTGTAGAGAAAACTCGACAAGGAAATAATAACATTGATAGGATTTCTCTGAGTAATTTATGAGTCTTGCACAAGCCGATAGTATATAGTAAGCTCGACAGGGAAATCATTGATAAAATTTGCCCGAGTTATTTATGAGTTTTGCACAAGGCGATAGTATAAAGTAACCTCGACTAGGACATTTTAACATTGATAGGATTTGTCCGAGTTATGTATGAGTTTGTACAAGGCAATAGTGTAGAGTAAGCTTGAAAAGGAAATTATAACATTGATAGGATTTGCCTGAGTTATTTATGAGTTTTGCACAAGGCGATAGTATAGAGTAAGCTTTGACAAAAAATTATAACATTGATAGGATTTGTCCGAGTTATTTATGAGTTTTGCACAAGGCGATAGTATAGAGTAAGCTTGACAAGGAAATTATAACATTGATAGGATTTGCCTGAGTTATTTATGAGTTTTGCACAAGGCGATAGTATAGAGTAAGCTTGACAAGGAAATTATAACATTGATAGGATTTGCCCGAGTTATTTATGAGTTTTGCAGAAGGCGATAGTATAGAGTAAGCTTTGACAAAAAATTATAACATTGATAGGATTTGTCCGAGTTATTTATGAGTTTTGCACAATGCGATAGTATAGAGTAAGCTTGACAAGAAAGTTATAACATTGATAGGATTTGTCCGAGTTATTTATGAGTTTTGCACAAGGCGATAGTATAGAGTAAGCTTTGACAAAAAATTATAACATTGATAGGATTTGTCCGAGTTATTGATGAGTTTTGCACAAGGCGATAGTATAGAGTAAGCTTAACAAGGAAATTATAACAGTGATGGGATTATGGTAAGCAATATGATACCTGTTTATGTTGTCTACCGTTTGGTAATCAGTATGAGACCTGTTTATGTTGTCTATTGTTTGGTAATCAGTATGAGACCTGTTTATGCGGTCATCTGTATGGTAATCAGTATTAGACCTGTTTATTTGGTCAACTGTATGGTAATCAGTACTATGCCTGTTTATGTTGTCAACTGTATGGTAATCATTACTATGCGTGTTTACGTTGTAAACTGTACGGTAATCAGTACTGGACTTGTTGATGTTGTAAACTGTATTGTAATCAGTACTAGACCTATTTATGTTACCAACTGTATAGTAATCAGTAATGGTAACCTTTTTATGTGGACAACTGTATGGTAATCAGAATAAGACCAATGTATATGATCAACTGTATGGTAATCAGTATTAGATCTTTTTTGTAGTCAGTTGTATGATAATCAGTATTAAACTTTTTTGTGGTCAACTGTATGGTAATCAGTATAAGACCAGTTGTTCATGTATTCAACTGTATGGTAATCAGTATTAGAACAGTTCATATAGTCAACTGTATGGTAATCATTATTAGACCACCTTTTTATGTTGTCAGCTGTATGGTAATCAGTACTAGACCCGTTTATGTGGTCAACTGTATGGTAATCAGTATTATACCTTTTTATCTGGTCAGTTAAGGTAAACAGTTTTAGACCTTTTTTGTAGTAAACTGTAAGGTAACCAGTATTAGACCTGTTTATGTTCTATGTTGTATGTCACTCAGTATTCGAGCTTTCTATGTGGTAAACTATATGGTAATCAGTATTAGACCCGTTTATATAGTCAACAGTATGGTAATCAATATTAGACCTGTTTTTGTGGTGAACTGTATGTAAATCAGTTCTAGACCTGTTTATTTTATAAATTGTATGGTACTCTGTATAGTAATCAATAATGGTAACCATTTTATGAGGTCAACTGGAAATTAATATAAGACAGTTTTACGTTGTCGACTGTTTGCTAGTCATTATTGGACCTTTTTATGGTCAACTATATAGTAATCAGTATTAGACCTGCTTATATAGTCAACTTTATTGTAATCAGTATTCGTCCTGTTCATGTGTTCAACTGTATGGTAATCTGTATTACACCTGTTTATATAGTCAACTATATGGTAATCCGTATTCGTCCTGTTCATGTGTTCAACTGTATGGTAATCTGTATTAGACCTGTTTATATAGTCAACTAAATGGTAATCAGTATTCGACATGTTCATGTGTTCAACTGTATGATAATCAGATTTAGGCCTGTTCATGTGTTAAACTGTATGGTAATAAGTATTAGACATGTTTATGTGCTCAACTGTATGGTAATCAGTACAAGTCCTGTTTATATTGTCCACCTTATTGTAATCAGTACTGGCTTATTTTTATTACTGCATGGTAGTCATTATCAGATGTGTTTATGTTGTCAACTGTATTGTTTGTGTTTGAATGGTGTTTTAACGCCACTTTCAGCATTTTTTAAGCTATATCATGGCGTTCAACTTTTTGATAATCAGTATTAGACCTGTTTGTGTGGTCAACTGTATGGTAATCAGTATTAGATCTTTTTATGTGGTGAAACTGTATGGTCATCAATACTGGACCTTTCAATGTAGACAATTGTATGGTAATCAGTATTAGAGATTTTGATGTAGCCACTTATATTTTATGTCATCAGCTGTATGGTAATCAGTATTAGACGTGCTTATGTAGTCCATTGTATGGTAATCAGCAGTAGGCCTTTTTATGTGGTCAGTTGTATGGTCATCAGTATTAGAACTTTCAATGTGGTCAATTGTATGGTAATCAGTACTAGACCTGTTTATGTTATCAACTGTATTGTAATCAGTATTAGACCTGTTCGTAAGTTTAACTGTATAGTAATAGGCATTAGACCCGTTTATATAGTCAACTGTATGGTAATCATTATAAAACGTTTTCATGTGGTTAACTGTATGGTAATCAGAACAACACTGGCTTATTTTAATTTCTGCATGGTAGTCATTATCAGATGTGTTTATGTTGTCAACTGTTTTGTTTGTTTTTTGTTTTAACGCCACTTTCAGCAATTTTTCAGCTATATTATGACGTTCAACTGTATGGTAATCAGTATTAGACCTGTTTTTGTGGTCAACTGTATGGTAGTCAGTATTAGACCTTTTTATGTGGTCAAACTGTATGGTCATCAATACTGGACCTTTTAATGTAGACAATTGTCCGGTAATCAGTATTAGAGATTTTGATGTAGTCACTTATATTTTATGTGAGCAACTGTATGGTAATAAGTATTAGACCTTTTTATGTGACCAATTGTATGGTAATCAGTATTGGACGAGCTTATGTGGTCATTTGGTATGGTAATCAGTATTATACCTGTTTATGTAGTCAATTGTATGGTTATCAGTATTAGACATGTTTATGTAGTCAACTGTATGGTAATAAGTAGTAGATTTTTTTATGTGGTCAGTTGTATGGTAATCAGTATTAGACCTGTTTATGTGGTCAATTGTATGGCAATCAGTATTAGACCTGTTCATGTGGTCAACTGTATGTTAATCAGTATTAGAACTTTTTGAAGTTATCAACCGTTATGTATAAGCTCTTGGGTTCATATGGGTGTCTCCAGGTTGTTGGTATGGGATTTGATATGAAACTACCAATAAGATATTCTATGTATAACAACCAAGTCAGTAAATATATTATATTGTTTGTTTGTTTGAATGGTGTTTTAACGCCACTTTCAGCAATTTTTCAGCTATATCATGGCGTCCAGTTTTTATTGGGGGAGGAAGTCGGAGTACCAGGAGAGAACCCCTGACCTGCAGTAGGAAAACTGACAATCCTTGTCAATTAAGATTGGAGTCGAGTACACCCTACCTGCAGTGAGAATCGAACCCGCAATCTCAGTGTTGACAGACCACGTGATCAATAGTAGACGAATTACCTTGACAACTCGGCCACCTTGTTATTAGAACTATATTACTTATATGTGTAATTAGATATAATTATATGTCGTGTGTTTGTTTAAACTGGGTTTAATGCTGGTATATCATAGTGTCCAGTTTCATTGTCAGTAGAACAAATCCCTGAATTTCGATAGAAAATTGGCAATCTTCATCAATTAAGGTTGGTCAAGCACCTTCTCCCAGCAGTAAGACTATAACCTCTAACCTCATTATTGACAAGCAGGTCATCAACAGCAGCCTCGCCTTAACCACTGAGGCCACCATTCTAAACAAGAAATGTTATCTTTTATTTTATATTGGAGATTATTTTATTGTATCATTATACATCATTACACAAAGTATTATTACACCAATTCTTTACAAATTTACGATGCTTAACATGATCTTTTTCTTCATTGTTAGAAGTAAATGAAGTAATCAAAGACATTGATATACATAGACCAAAAATTGAAATAAAGCCACAATCAAGTCAGTGAATCTGATACGTGTACTGTAAATAATTGTTGACTTTTAATCGGAATTAAAAATATACATGTTAAATAAGTTTAGGTTCAAGAAGATATTCTACAATAAATCCATAACAGCAGAAAAGTCTGACATATGTACTGTAAACTACATAATCACTTCATGGGGTTCATCAGAATATATATATATATATAAAGAAATTGTTGACTTGACATTAGAATACACAAATATTGTAACGGGCCAGTCGGGTTATAACTTCTATGATTAAAGCTGCCATCACCTGTGTTAAGTACACAGTAAACTCACAAGATTAGAAACTAATCTAGAGCAGAGAAGGGAAATCACCATCAAATTTATTTACCAGTTCTTTTGTTTTGTTCTATTTATTAACACACTGGGGTTCCTATCAGGAATAATGGGTGAACTTTAAAACCAATACCAAATAACTACCAACTACTAACAACATAAAAAGGGGGGGAACTTAATGAAAATATTTCCTGAAACTACAGTCAGTGTTCAAATACACAACCTCTATCGTGTCGTTTACGGAAGATTTTCCAAAGAGGACTAACTCTCTATGATGAAAGCAGTAAACAACACTGAAGAAGTGCAAAACTAGGAAAATAACACCACCGACTGTCTTTCCAGCAAATATTACTATCAGACTAATCGAACAGTCTCCTGTCTGGACAAAACAAGGGGTTCTGTTGTCTTGTGTGGTAGTCAATGGGATTATTTCAGTATATCAAGGCCACACTCATCAAAAGGGTTCGACACTTGGATCATGGGAAACAACTTGAAAATAAAAGTAAGTCTAAAATGAGCATAATCTTGTATTATTCAATCAATAAATCATGCATTATTACAATAAGTTGATATAACTTAACAAAGATTTAGTTTATGTTTTGCCACTACCATATTGTACCTTGTAATGTTTATTATGTATCTTATTTAATTATATATTGATTAAAATTGTCTATTTCCTAACATTCATTTCTTAGTATTAAAACTGTTAAACAATTACTTGATAGTTTATCTTTTATTCAAACATAATTTAGTAGCCGGGGGTGGGGGGGGAGAGTTAATGCATAATAAAATAAAATAAATGTTATCCTAATAAGATGATTCTGAAAATATTACTCTGTTTACTAGAAACACATAGTAAATCAGGAGGTTTCTTTGTCCAATACTTAACCGTGAAAACCTTAACCTTACAGAATGTAAAGGGGCTGGGGTTATATAACATTATTATTGCATCTTCAGGTGACAAAATTTACCAGAATTCTGAATAAATAGAAAACTATTTATAAGTACAGAATTACGAAAGTTGATTCATAATTTAGAACTGACCAAAATCTGAATTCAGATTTAGAATTGTCAGTGAAAGTCCGAAAATCTGTGTAACAATTTCGACTATGCTCTATGAAAACGTCAAAGCATAGAAAAATAGCCAAAATTCCATGAAACTAAAGCCCCCGTCACACTGAACCACGACCTTACTACGATCTGGATTTGTTCCTAAATCATGGTACATCGTAGTGAAGTCGTCCTGGAGTCGCGGAGGTCGTGGTATGAACGTGGTTGGTCGTGGGTGACTACGACTGTGCTACGTAAATTTTGAACATGCTCAAAACATTCGTAGTGCAGTCGTGGTGAAAATAAGGCGTACTAACATCGTAGTGAGATCGTGAGAAGGTCGCAGAGCGGTCGGCCTTGGTCGTATTGGTGTCGTGGTACAAGCGTACTAAGATCCCACCACGACGATACTACGCCCTCGTTACGACCTTACCACGATTGTACCACGACCAATACAATTTAACTACGACAACACTACGACGCTACTACGTCTTTCACGTCCTTAGTACGATCCTACTACGTTCCATCTACGATCTTACTATGCCTTAAGAATGACATTTGTACAAAATGACGTCAGATAAGTTCTGTGGTTTGACAATTGGACATCGAACCTACACCACTAACATCTACCCATAAAAATCGGTACTGGGAATCCACAAGGGCCATTAACACAAATGAAAAGAAACCTTTATAGTTGTAATACAGACTGTCGGGTGGACATCTAATTGCGACATGTTTCCCGTCTAGCGCTCAACATGCATGAGGTATATTCCAGCTGTATAGGAACTCCGCATGCAGCTATAGGTCCCCACTCTTCGGGCGTTGTCGGACACGCGACTAGCTCGGCTTTGTATTCCAAAGCAAAGGCGCCGCATACCTCAGGAATACGTATGCTGATTGTATTACATGTACGTGCTACACAGAACTACATTGGAGTGTAGAGTATTGCCCCCTGTGGCCAGATACCTTGAAGTTATAGCTAATTTTAAACCAGATTTTAAAGCAGCTCTAAAGTTGGTGTGTTCTTTGGTAATCCTAGGACCAACCCTCTGAAGCAACTCGTCAAATAATGGTGGTTCCAGTCGTACAAAGTTAAAGATCTAAACGTAGCTCGGTCATAAGTTGATCCCAATCTCCAAAATGTAGACGTTTGTCTGCAGAAAGCCACGGTCGAACCCAAACTGACCGGTTTCTCCTCCGTCTACGAATTTATCGTCATCGTAAAGCCATTATAAGAAAGTCTCTCATCATTAAGACATGCTGGCCTTGCAATAAAGCAAGTTGAACTAAGACCACTTGATTCATGTGTGTTTATAGGGAAAACAAGACTAAAAGTGAAAAAAATCTAAATGCCAAAAACATGTCAAACATGATATGTTATAAAAGTAAAAACGTACAACAGTCGTGGTATAAGCGTAGTAGAAACGTAACGAGCGTAGTAGTATCGTAGCAAGGACGTATAATGATCGTAACGGTCGTATTGGTATCGTAACGGAGTCGTGGATGATCGTGGAATAAGCGTAGCCTGGTCGTAGGACAGTCGCTGAAGCAGTGTACTGTACTCGTGATGGTCGTAGCAGCATCGTACTAGATTTGACCATTTAAAATAATTTCCCCGTAATTAATCGTTCTATGATCGTAGTACTGTCGTGTAGGGTGTCACACTGACCACTTTTCAATCAAAGCACCACGACTTTACTACGATTATGAATATTTTGGAGGTCGTGGAGATCGTAGTAAGGTAGTGGTCAGTGTGACGGGGGCTTAACCAAAATTCTTATATCTGTTCCCTGTTGTGTACTGCTGAGACAAAACTAGCGAAAGGACTCTTGGCAATCGGGAAAATCTGATTTTATACTGCCAGAGATCGTCGGGTGAACGATCGGGGATTCAGCCAATTCGCAGGGGCAACCATCGGGCGAAAGATCAATGTTTCCAATGTGTTATAAAAAAGTTCCCGATAATAATAATAAAACGTTTTACTGCAAAAATATTATCTTTACGGAACTTCAAAATGTTCCATTAAAAGTTTTTAATTCAATTCTATATCTTTTAATTACAAAATATATAAAATTCCAGTTACAACTGAGAAGGTCTTCCTACTCCAGCGTTCGTAGAAAACGCCATGTTGACAAATACACTACGGTCACATTAGGTCACACACGTACCTAATTTACATAAATGCGTAAACCTAACAAATATGGCGACATGCAGTACACAAAAGTAGACAGTGGCATATCGAAATCAAAATACTCTTGTAAATATGGGTTGAACACCGGGAAAACTGAAATAAACAAATTACCGAAAACTAGTATTATTTGACCAAAAACAATTGGTAAGCGTGACATTTATAAAACGATGTAAAAATTGACTTGTCACGAGACGTGAATGTAAAACACGAAAACCACGTGTATATAGAGCAGTCATGGCATTACAATATAACCAAGTCAGTGAATATGATACATGTACTGTAAATAAATTGTTGATTTGTCATTAGAATGCAAAAATATAACCAAAGTGAATATGATACATGTACTGTAAATAAATTGTTGACTTGTCATTAGAATACACAAATATAACAAGTCATTGAATATGATACATGTACTGTAAATAAATTGTAAACTTGTCATTAGAATACACAACTATAACCAAGTCTGTGAATATGATACATGTACTATAAATGAATTGTTGATTTGTCATTAAAATGCAAAAATATAACCAAAGTGAATATGATACATGTACTGTAAATAAATTGTTGACTTGTCATCAGAATACACAAATATAACCAAGTCAGTGAATATGATACATGTACTGTAGATAAATTGTTGACTTGTCATTAGAATACACAAATATAACCAAGTCAGTGAATATGCTACATGTACTGTAAATAAATTGTTGACTTGTCATTTTAATCAAAATATACATTAAATTCTTCACATTCAAGAAGAAATCCTACAATGATCAATCATTACTGGTCCTTTTTATGTAAACACATTTAACAGAGTAAAATTGATTACACAAGAATACACAGAAATTGACATTACCTTTATTTAGTTACTATTTATATAACATGTCTAATTAATGATATTTAGGTCATGAGCAAACCCATTCTAAACATGATATCATGTCGGCTTTCATGCTATTTTGGACATTTATTTAACATGATATTATCTTTCACTAATTCTTTACGTATTCACAATATTTGACATGATTTTTTAGTTCACATTACATGTAGTAATTTAATACATTGATACACATTGTTCACTTCCAGTGATCAATATCAACATATAAGTCAGACATATGTAAACTACATGATCACTTCCTGGTGTCAATCAGAATATAGTGTAATGTGGATTATTTATACTCTCTTATAAACATAAGCATTGGCATCATTACCAATAACAACAGATAAGACAGACATATGTAAACTACATGATCACTTCCTGGTGTCAATCAGAATATATTGTAATGTGGATTATTTATACTTTCTTATAAACATAAGCATTGGCATCATTACCAATAACAACATATAAGTCAGACATATGTAAACTACATGACCAATTCCTGGTGTCAATCAGAAAATATGGTAATGTGGATTATTTATACTTTCTTATGAACATAAACATTGTCAAGATGATCAGTAACAACAGATAAGTCAAACATATGTAAACTATATGATCACTTCCTGGTGTCAATCAGAATATATTGTAATGTGGATTATTTATAATTTCTAATAAACATATACGTTGTCACTACGACCAATAACAACAGATAAGTCAGACATATTTAAACTACATGATCACTTCTTGGTGTCAATCAGAATATGTTGTAATGTTGATTATTTATACTTTCTTATAAACATAAACATTGTTATGGCAACCAATAACAACAGATAAGTCAGACATATAAAAGCTACATGATCACTTCCTGGGGTTTATCAGAATATATTGTAATGTCGATTATTTATACTTTCTTATAAACATAAACATTGCCATCACTACCAAAAACAACTGATTTAGACCGTGAATTATAACATATGTATGGATACCAAGCAGATGATAGTAGTATATGTGTAATAATAACCTGACTCTGTTTACCATCAGGACTAATCCTGAGTACATTTTTAGACCCTACACATATAACAAGTACATGTCCTTCATCATCTGTTGTAATTCCTCGTGGCCTTCTTATGTTAGGATCAAAAAATGTTATCAAAGTGTTCCCCACAGTATCAATACAGTACAACTTATCAAGGTCAGTATAGTAGATACGTCCTGCCTCGCCACCAAAGATATACCAAGGTATTACACCCACTGGTATTGTATGTGTTACCTTCCCTGACATGTACATGACCTTTATTGTTCTATCCTCACAGCCTGCAAACAGCTGGTTATCTCTGTACATGATACCTCTACACCCCATCTCTACATCAATACGTTGTATAACTTCTCTTTGTCTGACATCTACTATCACTACAGTAGTAGGATATAATGTAGTAGTAGTAGATATTGTAACAGCTACAGTGTTCTTGTCTACTACAGCTATACGGATAGGTCCACCAGGTACTGGAATAGTATGCTGTTGTTTTCCTGTTGTATCACATGTTACTAATTGTTTACCAATATGATCAGATATAACTAACACATCATCATGTAACACCTTTATATCACGGATCCAACCTACATTGACCTTGAAGTTATAATCCAGTGAATACATGTCCTGTACATGTTGTACAATGTGATATTCAGTATCTTTTGATTTCCTGTGTTGATTATTACAGTCCTGACACATAGATCTCTGACAGCCATGACACCAGAATACAGATGGTTCCTTATCACAGACATGACAGCTGTAAAGGATTTATATAAATGTAATTTCATAATTCTGACTCAAACTATGACAAAAACTTATATAAAGTAATAAAATAACAGAAACAATGATTCTGTATGCCTAATTAAATAGGTCAAATGATGAATCAATGTAAAATGAAGTAAACAAAATACTTTAATCATTAGTAAAAAACTGAGCAGTAACAATTAGTATCTCTTTATTTCCTATGTTAATAAGAGTACTGATTAATATAAATGAATTATGTGGTAGTAACAATGTACAATAAAATACACATTTAATGTTACATATTTAGTTCCACGTGTTGACAGTGATCATCCTGACAGCGATGAATTCATAATTAATATCAATAAATTAAACTATAGTTAGTTGAATAATTAAATCTTCAAAACTCATGGTGTCATAAAAATGTTTAAAATCGTCTACAGTAGTGGTTACTTATAAATAGGATGTCTGTAGTAATGTTCTTACATTGGTCAAGTTAAAAGATGTAGCAGTTACATTCCTAATAGGCAGTCACATGACAATTCCTGATGGGTGGTACAATGGACAGGTTTTTTATACAAATCAGTCCATGTGACCAACTGAGAGGTACTTACTACTGACCCTGTCCCTTTCACACCTTATAAGGTACTTAACTACTGACCCTATCAATATGACCCCCTCTAAGGGGAACAGAACAATTGCACCTGGATGATTGCCACCTTTCAAGATTTGTAGAGAACGCTTTTTTCTGGTATACATTTTAATTAACTTAAATAAGTAGAAAGCTGTCCTGATGTAACTTATTATTATTTCCTTTGATTTTTCTTTGATTTTCTTTGATGATATAATTAAATAATTAAATATTTAAGAACTAATGTCATGAAAATGTCTTGTTTTCTTGGTTATGTGCTTCAGTGCTGTATGTCATTGATACAATCAAATACAATTAGAATGCCAAATAAGTGCAGCATGATATATAGATGGAAGGCAGTTGTCAAAAGGGGACAATTGTCAGGAGCCAATGTCATGTCATATGGGGACACTTATCTTGGGGGAGGGAGTTGTCACATGTCCGGTGGGCAGTTGTCACAGTTGTCATAAGGGTCAACTGTCTGGGGTCAGTTCTCATAAGGGGCAATTGTCCCGGGGGAGTTGCCATAGGGTGCAATTGTCCGGGAGCCAGTTGTCAAAAAGGGCAATTGTCTAGGGGGGAGTTGTCAGAGGCCAATTACCCTGGGAAGCAATCGTCCAGGGGCAGTTGTTATAAGGTGCAATTGTCCAGGGTCAGTTGTTATAAGGGTGTAATTGTCCAGAAGGCAGTTATTATCAGGGCCCATTAAGGGGGATATTGTCCATGAGGTAGTTGTCATAAGTGGGCAATTGTCCAGGGGGAGTTGACACAACGGTGCAATCGCCCGAGGGAAGTTATAATAAGTGTAAAATTTTCCAGGGGGAGTTGTCATAAGGGGAAAATAGTCCGGGGAGTTGTCATAAGGTTTGCAATTGTATAGGGAGCAGCTGTCACGGGTGCATTCCAGTTTGCCTTATCACAAATTGCCGATTCCCAGATTGGCGTCGAATTTGCTGATTCTCAGTTTGCCGATTACATATTATTAAACCAATTATGAACAATCCAAATGGTGTAAAAAGAATCGTATCGACAGCTATGAAGGTTTAGGAAAATTAATTATATAAATCAAATAATTTAAGTGACATACAAGGAATTATTGGTTTATAAAATTATAAAGTATCGGCTGGAGACATTCTTTGCTTTAAACAAATATGATAAGCTGAGAAAAATCAAGTTACTGAACTTTACCGACAATTATGGGTGCTTAATTTAGGCAATATTTTACAATTATAAATTATCAGCTTGGGCCGTTATTGTTTTGAATTAATATTTAATAATTAGTGATTGAGAAAATTTAAATTGATATAAAAAAGAAAATTTCAAAAAGAATTGCATTTAAGTTATTGAACTTAAACACAATATTTTCTTTAATGGTAAAATATCAATGAATCGGCAAACTGGGAATCGGCTAATTGGACGCGGCAATCTGGGAATCGGCAATTTGGGATTCGGCAATTCGGCACTAAACCGCTGTCAAAAGGGGAAAACTAATTGTCCCGAAGGGGGAAGTGTCACAAAGGTTAATTTTCGTAAGGGGCAATTGTCAAAGGGTAGTTGCCTGGGGCGGGGGGGGGGGGGTTGGAGTTGTCATAAAGGGGAAATTATCCAGAGGCAGTTGTCATAAGGTGACAATAGTCAGGGGAAAGATATCATAAGGGGTAATTGTCCAGGGTAAGGGGGGAGGTTGTACTAAGAGGAAAGTTATCATAAGTGTGCAATTGTCTGGGGAGGAGTTGTGATATGAAGGAAATTGTCTAAGAGAAGTTGCCATAACGGAGCAATTATGCAGGGGGCAGTTGTCACGAGGCAATTGTTCAGGGGTAATTGTTATGGGGCAGTTATCCCTGGTGCAACTGTCCTAGACCCCTAAGGTCCATGTCACAATAAATAAATTAGCACCTGATCTCCATAATAAAGTGGTGTAACATGTTTGCATTGTAATTTAATTACCTCATTTTAATTTCGTTTTAATGTTTCCATTGTTAATGACTACAAAGATGTTTTAAAGACATAGAGCTACCTGACATCTTAACATGTGACCTTGAACTGACCATCATTTGGAAATCAATGTCATTAAGGCTCCAATTTGGATCAATAAGAAAAAGGCCTTAGATATGCACTGAACAGTTTGACATTTCAATTCTTTACTTACTTCTTTTTAAATCTGGTATCTTGAATTCATGTAAAATACAAACAAAATGTCAGATATTGTCAACATTATATAAATAAACTTTAAGACAATCTTCATTTCTAGAACATTTATCAGCTTCAGAACAATTTTTCAATAACTACATTCAACCTGGATGGAAAGATTTGATGCTGTATACAATGCTAATGCCTTACATGTTAAACTAAGAAACAATCAAATGACAAGACTATGTATGCAGTGTTAAAAACAAATCTGAATCCATGTTGCTTAACTTTGTGGTGTTGTTTTTGTCATTTAACTGCATGTGCAATTCTATCATTCTTTAATTTCTTTTAAAACTCAATAGATGGGGGGTCATGGTGGCTAAGGTTATTAGCCTACTATTGATCAAATGGTCTGTCAATACTGATGTTATGGGTTAAAGTCTTACAGCGGGCGGAGTGTACTCGATTCCAATCTTAATTGACAAGGATTGCCAGTTTACCACCTTAGGTTGGAGGTTTTCTCTGGGAATTCCAGCTTCCTCCACCAATAAAAACTGGATGTCATAATATAGCTAAAAATATGCTGAAAGTGGCATTAAACACCAGTCAAACAAACAAAACAACTCAATAGATGAGCAACGTTTTCCATTTCATATAATCTAACTCGTTATTTCAGTGCATGATTGTTTAATATTGTCACAATGACCTACACATATTCTACAGCAAACAAGTGCTTACACTAAATATTGTGAATTCTAATATTGAATCTAAAATATAAAGATTATTTTAATTGTTTGTTAGATATATAAATGACTTTAGATCGGTTTATACGAAAACAATACTTAAATGAAAAGAAGTGGATTTAGTCAGAATCTGTTATTATCTATATTGTTTGTTTTTTTGGCATGGTCCGTGTCACTGGAAAAAAATTTCAGCCTAAATGAAACAATGGATAAAAAAAGGTGGTCATATTAAGGTCCAATGAGAAAAATGAAGTGATGGGCATAGCACATTAATGACTGTCAATGTGGTGAGATAAAGTTTTGTTTTCTTGATGACTATCTTAGATGTCATGTGCAGCTGACAATTGGGAAGGCATCCTTAAGATATAGTTTGACATGTGGATGATGGAAGGAAAGAAATTTGTACAACGTAATGCATTTATGTCCACCACAGACAGGCATATAAATTTCACGATTTCACGATTTCGTTAAAACATATTCTTTGACTTTGCTGTATTTCCGAAATGATTTAAATATGTTCCATATAAAATACTGATCCAAGAACTGCTGATGCAAACTTTTTATTAGATGAATGCTTATTGAATGTGATGATTCTTTCCAAACATCAAGACTACCATTCAAGTTATTCAACTTTGTAAATTTGCAAAGTTGTGTAGTTCTTCTAGACATATATTTCAACATTATCCGTGACACTCTCTCTGGTGTTGGGCAACACAAATAAATAACATCATTAATACCCATCAAAGTATTTAAAATGTGTGAGACAGACAACAATTTTATACAATAATAAAATTTGTTGGTTCAACACAAACTAAATACTAGTTTCCTTTCTGTAAATTATCAGTAGCTATAATTGTGATTTACAGTAAGTTTACCTTCCTGAACTTCCAAATTCAGACGTGCTGGTACATTATCTTTATTCTATGAACAAAAAAAAAACCAACATTTATCAACATTTTTTAAGCAACAGTATGTTTTATTAGCAAAACATGAAGGATTTCACCAGCTACATATTGTATGGAAAAATGAAATGAATGTTCACAGTATCTTTCTAACAATTGCATCAATTATTCGTAGACTTGACATGACACAATTAATTTTGCATGTTTATTTTGATACAATTAAAGTATGTTCATAATATTGGAAGACAGTCTTATACTATCAGAATTTTCACGTCCTGAATATAGCTGAAATATTGCTTGCTGGACATAAGACAACAACAATCAATCAATCAATCAATATACTATCAGACATATTCTGATGCCAAATTGACCAGTAATTGATTCATCTCCTACGTGCTGCATGTTTAGTGCAGAAGCAGAAAAACCAATTTTAATGTCTCTGGCTTTTTTCAACAATGCATTTATAAACTCACACATGTTTTGTTGAAATGTAGTTGAATGCTTCTTTCAGCCATTTTTCACTATCTATTGACATCCATTTTTTTTATTATGTAGTAAGCCAGTGGACAAGGCAAAACTGGGTAAGGTTGAAGTAGAGTCAACAACGCATCCAAACCCAGAACCTCGGGAGAGAAACTTGAATCCATGTTAATTAAGGTTAAAGTCAAGCGAACTATGTAAGGGTCGAACCTGCAACCTCAGTATTGATAGTTGAAAGAAAGGGTTATAATTTATGTACAGTGCCTTAAAATAAGAATAGAGAAGATTTCTTACCTCTTTGTAGTCTTCGAACCATGTCTGAAATAAATCATGAGTGCTATGACTATCACTATGTTCTTCACAAAAGTATGCATCTCCTTTATCAACTAATTCACTGTAGCTATGGCGACCAGCAGATATGTGTATGTTGCCATCAGAGCACTTCGACTTTACAGTGTAAGATACTCTCCTTGTTTCAAATCTTTCCTTGACGCTCATAATTGTTTCCTTCAATTCATCCAGCAAAGCTTTACATGTTCCTTCCTTGATATTTCTCCACTGCCATATCTGTAGTGCTATTGTGTTTTTACAGAAACATAAAACAAATTTTTTGAACTTAGTACTGTCATGAAAGAACACTCCCATACCATGATAAATAGCCATTCTGCCGGTTTGTGGTTCAATGCACAAAGGATATTGACTGATATAATGACACAAAATATGGTTGAAAAAGTCTAACGGCATAAAATCAAACTCAATACACAACCATGGTGTGCGCTTACAGTTATCTTTGTGTGCATTAAACTTACCAATGATATCTGAAAGTGACGCTTTCTCAGAGATCATACAAGGCATATAATATGAAGGTACGGTTTGCCTTTGTCCATTTTTCATTAAAGTTGTAAGTTTTACTATAATGCCAAATATTTCCATGACATTAAGTAAATGACTGCAGTGTCTACTAAACTCAAGTTCTGGTTCTTTATCAAAAAGTTTTACAATCAGAGAGTGTTCAAGCTTTCCTGTGTCTACTAGTTCTCTCCATTCATCAGTCAGCTTCAGGTTGGAATCGAATTTGGTTGATACAAGACATCTGAAAGCATTTGCTAACCATTTTTGGTTAAGTATTATATATTCTTTCAAATTATCAAAGTATATAACACTTCCGACCTTGTGCTGATATTTTAGAAATAGGTTGATTTCATCCTCGCTATCAATTGAACATTTTGAAGATAATATGAAAATATCTGGCCATGATAATATATTAACACCAGCCTCTCTAAAAACATCAATTAGGTGCTCTAAACGGATCCATTTTAAAGGCAACTGTTCAGCAAATGTTTTCAGTTGCTTTCCATACTTAAAAATTGTGACACGCAAATCACAGAAATCTTCTTCATCGGATTCGGTGTTTGAAACGAAGCATATATCTCTAACATGTTTTTTCTTAGATTCGTTTTTTAATACAGAACCCAGCTGTGTATATAAAACGTGTTTTCTTTCTTCCAGCTGAAAGGAAGAAAAAACATACATGAAATGATTGCACTAGCTTTTTCAGCTGGTCTAAACTGTTTGCATTCTGACCAATGGATTACATGTAAACAATTGTACAAATCTATTTGGATAGCTTACAGTTTGTTCATTGATTGGTAGTGAGCATCCCAGATGCGAGCTATACAGAGACATGCGTGTGTGTAAAAATAGTGATGTGATCCATATGAACTAATCCATTTCAGATGTTAGCTTAGCAAATAATGTAGAAGTGTATTAAAATTAATTTAAAAGTAGACAAAAATAATTTTTAAAAAATCGAAGAATGTGTCCATGGGACACAGATGCCCCTGCTAAATGAAGTCCCAAACAGGAAATAGTTGTCCTACAGGTCTGAAAGTCGCTTAGGACGTACAACTTGTGATAGTGAAACACACTGCCAAATTTCAATTGTACGCTTTCCGAGAAAAGCTTGACAGAAATTCGTACGTTCCTATGGACGGATGGACTGACGGACGGACAATAGTAACACTTAATGCCCCTGACAAGTCGTCGCAGGGGGCATCAACAAATCAGGCGACTTCTTGAAGTCTCTGAAACATTGTTAAAATTGACATTTGTATGATGTCATCAACACATCAGAGATTTTTGTTGGTATGTTTGTTTAACGCCACTTTCAGCAATTTTTCAGCTATATCATGGCATCCAGTTATTATTGGGGGAAGAAGCCAGAGTACCCGGAGAAAATCCGACTTCAGTATGAAAAATGGCAATTCTTGTCAATTAAGATTGGAGTCGGATACACTCTGCCGGCAGTGAGACTCGAACACGCAATCTCAGTGTTGACAGACCACATGATCAAGAGTAGATAACCCACCTTAACCACTTGGCCACAGATGCCCCTACAATACATCAGGGATAGATGTCATGTGACAATGATCACATTTAAAAGTTATATTACATATATCATATTGCATATGAATATATGCCCAGCCTAAAATGCTGACCAGACCACATTTGGTGTCCGGGATGTCCATTGTTTTTTCAATGGAACAGTGCTCGGTAATGTTTTGCAAACATGACGGAAATACTATTTGAGTAACCAAGTTTTTTTCGCTCAAACTGTTAACATTGACTCAAAGTGAAACAAGTATGGTATTTCAATTGTGGTTTATATGGTAGAACTTTGAGTGGTTTGCAGATGAAGTTTGGAATGTACGATGACATTACCTATATAGTACATCAAGGGAAGTAACTATTGAGCATATTTATCTACTAACTGTGGTCCTATTTTAGGTCTAATATTTTAATACATTTGTTCCGTATCCGTATTTTTCTGAACTTTCCGTCATTGCTTTCATGTATTGACATGTTGTTTTATATTTCCGGCATGTTTGCCTTGTCACGTTGTTTTGATATTTTGTCAACTTTCTTCATTTTGGAAGCTTAATGATACCAAATCGTAAGTGATTCACAATTTTTAGAGTTTATATAAGTGTGATTATTAAGGTTTTTGTCACCATTACTCATATTTTACGAAAAATTGATGTAACATTTCGATTGCATTACGCGGTACCTAAATTTTGTGCTGTGTACTTTCATCGTTCAATTAGTTCTACTTGTTAATAAACAATTTCAACATTTATAACAACCCTTCTGTAATTTTATTCGGTTTAATTTAGGCAATACAAGGGTCCACTTCGTCGATTTTTTGAACGTCCTATATTATGACCCTTACTATATATTGTATGGTGCGCATAATTGACTGTATCGTCGTGTTACTTTGAATTTTAGTATTTTCATTTGACTGTTTTTTTTAACGTTAGTTACCTTAGCTGTTTTTACAGTATTATTGTATGTGTATTGATTTAAATCTGATATGATTTATTGTGCTTAATCATTAACAAAGTATACGTTTGATATTTTGTCAGTGTGTTTAAGTTGCGAATAGGAAACCTTTGTGTACTCAAATTTGAATTGAGTTTATTATTACACATGTTTATTTGTGGATTTCAATTGTATGTTTAGTAAGTACTGTTCATTTGTATTTTCAGTTTTTTACCCTCTCCGGAGGTATGTCCAATAAACACAAGTAAAGTGGAATTGCCTTTCTTGTCACTGAACAGTAAAAAAGATTCAACCATCAGAAATGGCTTCTAAGGAACAAAGAGCTAGAAAACTAACAGAAGCAGGCCTGGAACTGTATCAGGACAAAGTTCTCAGGTATCAAAGACAGCTTTCATTGGTTAACAGGGACATTGACACTCTACTTGTATCGGTGAAGGAAAACCAGGGAGCATCCAATATCAGTGTTGTATGTGATCAAATTAATTACCACCTTGAAGATTATGAAAAACTGTCAGATCATTTCATAATATTCTTAGATAATGTCAGAACTGTTGAAAGCAGTAATCTGAAATCTGAACATTTGAAGATAAGAGACTTTATAAAGGGCAACGTTTTAACTACCCTGCGAGATGTTAAGCTAAGACATTGGCAAACCGATAGGTCCGAAGCTAGATCCTTTTCAAGTCATTCGTCAACAAAGTATCAGTAGTTCGTAAAAAGGCTCAACTGGAGGCTGCTAAGCTGAAAGTGAAGTTCGCTGAACAGCAAAATGAACTCTTGCGACAAAAGGCTGCTTTGGAAGCAGAATTAACGTTATTGCAAGTGAAACAAGAAACTGAAGCTCTAGCGACGGAAATCAGGGTGATGGAGGCTGCGGATCTGGTGGACGTCCGTGACACTGAATCAGAGAAAGAAACCCGTCTTGAAAGAACAACTGAATTTGTTCAAAAACATTTTCAGAGTATGAATAAACCTGTGATTACCACCTCGATTCAACCTGACTCGAGTACGATACAACCCATCAGTTCACAACAAGTTGGAACGGAATGTGTCAGTGCCAACAACGTTATTGGCCAATTATTGCCAAAGTTTGATCAGTCGTTTTCGCTTGTAGACAATAAAGCATCGGAGCATTTCATAAATCCTCCTCCAACTGTGGCACAACGCAAGCATTCAGCCAAGCAGTTAGCATGTCAATTAACACAAGCTGATATTCACCATGATAATGTAAGTGATGATCAGCCTGCTATACATCAACCAATACCAACGGTAGTTCATTCAGAACCATTGTCAGTAAACTTGCTACAAACTTCTCACTTACACAGTTCGACTCAAGTAAATGTCGCACCGCCGATATTTGAGCCTCATCAGTATTGTCCAGTAACTGTTCCATTGTCAGGAACTTTATGTTCTGACCAGTATGGTATAACAACAGCCCCGTCATATCCGAACAATACTCAAGTTGACCTCTGCCAGCTTATGACCAAAATGATCGCTCGTAAGGGTGTGATTCTTTCACGTTTGAACAAGTACAATGATAGCCCGATAAATTACCTATCTTGGAAACAAACCTTTAAAGATGTTATGTCAGAACTCTCAGTGAATCCGTCGGAAGAATTGGACCTACTGATTAGATGGCTTGGTCCGGATTCATCGCGCCAAGCGGAAAGCATTAAAACTGCTTGTGCTGGTAATCACTTAGTGGCATTAAATAAAGTTTGGGATAGAATAGATTTGCGTTTTGGAAGTCCCGAGTTGGTAGAGGAATGCTTGAGAAGCAACTTAGAGCAATTTCCGAAGCTTTCAAACACCTCAGCTGATGGAAAACGCTTGTATGATTTGTATGACATTTTAAGTGAAATTCAGTGTGTGAAGACCAATCCGCTCTACTCTTCAGTGCTTGCGTTCTATGATTCATCAAGTGGAGTTAACCAGATAGTGGCTCGTCTCCCTTTTAATCTGCAAGAAAAATGGTCATCTTAGGCAAACAAGTACAAAAACTAGCATGGCATGTTGTTTCCTCCGTTTAGTTTTTTTGTAAACTTTATCTATGACATGGCAAAGTGGCGTTCAGACCCTAGTTTTCAGTTCAACAATAATACACTATCAGCGAAACCAACAGTCCACAAGCCTTCGCCAATTCGAGTAAGTGCAAGGAAAACTGAGGTGTCATCGAATTCCACAACACTGGGGAAGTTGTCATGTCCAATACACAATTCGAACCATGATTTGAATCAATGTAGAGCCTTCCGTCAGAAGCCTCTTAAGGCGCGAATCGAAATCCTTAAAAAACACAAACTTTGCTTTCGTTGTTGTAGCTTAAAAAGGCACCTTCAAAATAAGTGTAGAGAGACTATTTGTTGCGATCTTTGCAAACAGTCAGACCACCCAACTGCACTTCATGTTACTAATGATCAGAGTTCAATCAAAGGCAAATTCGCAAGTTTCTTAGAAGGTGGTAAGAATCACGAAGGGGAGTCTCAACCTCAGACTGGAATAACCTCTCAATGTACGCACGTTTGCCGGAATGTAGGTAACACAAGCAAGTCATGTGCGAAAATACTGCCGGTTATTGTTTATAGCAAGCATCTGCCTCAAAACACTCGCAAGGTTTATGCTCTTATTGATGACCAAAGCAACTGTTCACTGGCGACTTCAGAGTTTTTTGACTGCTTTGCTACAAGTTCAGAACGTGTAAACTACACATTGTCATCATGCTCAGGAAAGATGACAACATCAGGCAGAAAAGCGGGGAACTTTGTAATAGAGTCATTAGATGGACTCGTTAAACTTGACATTCCTTCTCTGATTGAGTGTGAAATACCGAATAACCGCCATGAAATACCCTGCCCTGAAGTGGCCTTAAATTATTCGCATTTGTGTGACATTGTTTCATTTATACCACCCGTGGACAAGGATGTTAAAATTGAACTGCTCATTGGCAGAGACGTTATACAAGCTCACCATGTCTTGGACCAGAGAGTAGGAGGCAGGAACTCACCATATGCCCAGACATTACCCTTAGGATGGGTAGTGATTGGCGAGTCTTGTTTAGGAAAGGTTCATAATACTAACACTCTTAATGTAAACAAAACCTGCATATTGCAATGTGGTCGCTCGTCAATTCTTGAACCGTGCACAAATTCCTTTTCTATTAAACAGGAATTAATATTTCAGAAAACACCCTTCGACGAAATGGTTGGTCCATCTATTGAGGATAAACGATTTATTGAACTTATGGATTCTAAGGTGATTAAGGGTTCCAATAACCAGTGGAGTGCACCGCTTCCATTTCGTGAAGGTAGACAACAATTGCCAAACAATCGAGTTCAGGCCATTCAGCGAATGAATGCATTGGATCGCTCATTGTTAAAGGACAAGCACAAAAGAGAGCAAGTAACCGATTTCATGCGAAAAATGATTGACAACGGTCATGCAGAAAAGGCACCAAATTTAAACGAAAATACTGAGTGCTGGTATTTACCGTTTTTTGGGGTTTATCACCCTAAAAAACCTGATAAGGTGAGAGTAGTTTTTGATTCCTCTGCTAAGTTTGCTGGAATATCGCTTAATGATGTACTTATGAAGGGCCATGATTTAACGAATAGCCTTTTAGGAGTGTTATTAAGATTCCGCAAGGAGGGGATCGCAGTGATGGCAGACATTGAGCAAATGTTTTATAACTTTCAGGTTCCAGAAAGTGATCGTAATTATTTACGTTTTGTTTGGCATGAGAACAACGATGTTTCTCAACCATTAACTGACTTCAGGATGACTGTTCACGTGTTTGGAAACAGCCCTTCACCCTCAGTGGCCACCTATTGTCTGCGAAAGTCAGTTGAGGTAGCTGATGATGATGTGAGAAATTTCGTAAATCACAACTTTTATGTAGACGATGGATTGCAATCGTGCTCTGACGCTCAGTATGCTATTGATCTGGTAAAACGTACACAAAGATCTCTAAATGTAGGTGGTAGTTTACGTCTACACAAAATCGTTTCGAATAGTGAAGTTGTGCTTCAAAGTTTTCCATCAGATGACCTTTCTACTGACCTCAAGGACTTAGACCTAGGATCAGAGACCCCAACCGTACAGCGAAGTCTCGGGATTTCATGGGACATTGTGAACGATCAATTCGTATTCAAAGTTTCACGTGAAGCCAAACCTTTCACTCGAAGAGGAGCATTGTCCGTCATCAATAGCATATTCGACCCCATAGGATTTGCTTCTCCAATCACAATTCAAGGAAAGCTCTTGTTAAGGGAAATGATGTCTACATCACCGGGGCCCATTGAGTGGGACGATGACTTGCCAGAAGCTTTGAGACATAAATGGGAACATTGGGTGTCGTCATTGGTTGATCTCGAGAACTTCAAAATTAACCGAAAATACTCTGACATATCTTATTCAAACGCTTCAAGTAGGGAGGTTCATATCTTTAGTGACGCCTCCAAGGATGCGATTGCTTCCGTCGCGTATTTGAAACTATTCAAGGATGATCAGGTAGATGTTTCTCTGCTGATGGGAAAGTCTAAGGTGGCCCCATCACATGGTCACACGATACCCCGTTTAGAACTCTGTGCAGCAGTGCTCTCGGTGGAAATTTCAGATATATTGAAACATGAATTAGACATCGACTCGTGTGACTTCTACTACTATTCCGATAGTATGGTGGTATTAGGATATTTGACTAACGAAACTCGTAGATGTCTATGTGAGCAACAGAGTTAATAGAATCAGAACCGCTAGTTCTCCAAAAAGGTGGCGTTTTGTATCGACTGATCAGAATCCAGCAGATATAGCCACCAGGCATCTCAATGCATCTGACTTACCTAATTCTATGTACTGGAGTGGACCGTCGTTTTTACGAGAGAGCACTGTCCCTGAGTACCAGAAGTTTCCTCTGGTCGATCTTAACGCTGATAAAGAAGTTCGTCCTCTAGTAACTTCTCTTAAAACTGAACTTGGAACATGTGTTCAGTTTTCTAACCGATTTTCCCGTTTTTCAACATGGAACAGTCTTGTTAGGGCGATAACAATTTGAAACGTTACATCAGGAAATTTTGTAAGGAGAGTGCTCCATCTCTTCGTGAAGTTGAACGATTTATTATTCGTACGGTACAGAAGGAAGTATATGCAGAAGAGTTCGATTGTGCTTCAGTAGGTGCAAAATTACCAACGCAATCACAAATTCTATGTTTGTCTCCAATCTTGGACCAGGATAACATACTACGAGTTGGTGGCCGCTTAAAACATTCGAAAACTGTTAGTGAA
This sequence comes from Limnoperna fortunei, assembly GCA_944474755.1. Taxonomy (NCBI): domain Eukaryota; kingdom Metazoa; phylum Mollusca; class Bivalvia; order Mytilida; family Modiolidae; genus Limnoperna; species Limnoperna fortunei. The sequence goes on along the minus strand of OX104114.1, from coordinate 100,830,887 downwards.
AATCTCCAGCCAATTATCATCCCCAAGAAGCACCACATAGCAACATTGTTAGTCCGTCATTATCATGATTTGATGAATCACCAAGGCAGGCACTTTACAGAGGGTGCTCTGAGGTCAGCAGGCCTGTGGGTTATAGGTAGCAAGCGACTAGTTTCGTCAATTATTAGACAATGTGTAACATGTAAGAAACTTAGGGGCGATCATGTAATTCAGAAGATGTCTGATCTGCCAGAGGACAGACTTCAACCTGGACCGCCGTTTTCTTTCGTTGGAATAGATGTATTTGGTCCTTGGCCAATACTACACAGGAAAACTAGAGGTGGTTCTTCCCAATAGGTGGGCCATATTGTTCACATGCCTGGTTTCCCGGGCAATTCACATACAGGTGACAGAGGAGTTGAGCAGTGCCTCCTTCATCAACGCTTTTCGCCGTTTTGTTGCACTGCGTGGGCCAGTGAAACTCATTAGATCTGATAGGGGAACCAATTTTATTGGTGCAATTACTGATTTAGGAATATATGCGGAATTTTGTGAAAATGGACCAGTAGATAAAGTTATATCTGCCTTTGGTACCACATGGAAATTTAATCCACCCCATGCCTCCCATTTTGGAGGAGCATGGGAAAGGATGATTGGTGTCAGCAGACGTATTCTAGATGGAATGATTCTGAAGGAGAGAAACAAATTAACTCACGAATCGTTAGTGACACTGATGGCCGAGGTCTGTGCCATGGTTAATTCTAGACCGCTACTAAATGTGTCATCAGATCCTGATAATCCGGAAGTATTATCGCCATCACTGCTGTTGACACACAAGCAGACATTGGATGAACCCGTGCTTTCCCAGTTTAACACTAAAGACATGATCCGTAGTCAGTGGAAGTTAGTGCAAGGTCTTAGTGATGAATTTTGGTCAAAATGGTCAAAGGAATACTTGCACTCTCTGCAGTGTCGTAGAAAATGGGAAACGCCTGTCGATAATTTGCGTGAAGGTGATGTCGTTCTGCTAAGAGACAGAGACGTACATAGGTTGCAATGGCCGTTAGCGATTATAACCAAGGTTTTTCCGAGTGATGATGGATATGTGAGGAAAGTCGAGGTTAAAACAATTAGAGACAATAAACCTACTGTCTACGTTAGACCTGTAGTAGAACTTGTTCTTCTTGTCCCGGTTGATTAAGCATTTTTTTGTCGCCGTGTTTAAAACATTTCTAATGCGCACTATGGATTCCCATATATTTCAAGTAACTATATATAGTAGTGATTTTGTCAAAATCAGAAGGGGAGTGTTCCGTATCCGTATTTTTCTGAACTTTCCGTCATTGCTTTCATGTATTGACATGTTGTTTTATATTTCCGGCATGTTTGCCTTGTCACGTTGTTTTGATATTTTGTCAACTTTCTTCATTTTGGAAGCCTAATGATACCAAATCGTTAGTGATTCACAATTTTTATAGTTTATATAAGTGTGATTATTAAGGTTTTTGTCACCATTACTCATATTTTACGAAAAATTGATGTAACATTTCGATTGCATTACGCGGTACCTAAATTTTGTGCTGTGTACTTATTGTTTCATCGTTCAATTAGTTCTACTTGTTAATAAACAATTTCAACATTTATAACAACCCTTCTGTAATTTTATTCGGTTTAATTTAGGCAATACAAGGGTCCACTTCGTCGATTTTTTTAACGTCCTATATTATGACCCTTACTATTATATTGTATGGTGCGCATAATTGACTGTATCGTCGTGTTACTTTGAATTTTAGTATTTTCATTTGACTGGTTTTTTTAACGTTAGTTACCTTAGCTGTTTTTACCGTATTATTGTATGTGTATTGATTTAAATCTGATATGATTTATTGTGCTTAATCATTAACAAAGTATACGTTGATAATTTGTCAGTGTGTTTAAGTTGCGAATAGGAAACCTTTGTGTACTCAAATTTGAATTGAGTTTATTATTACACATGTTTATTTGTGGATTTCAATTGTATGTTTAGTAAGTACTGTTCATTTGTATTTTCAGTTTTTTACCCTCTCCGGAGGTATGTCCAATAAACACACAAGTAAAGTGGAATTGCCTTTCTTGTCACTGAACAACATTATATACTTTAACATTTCATTTACAATTTGTTATATTATATCTTGTTTCATCTTAATGTTTTATTATTGTTTTTATTTTAAACACAGTGAAAGTAAAAAAATTGAACATTTGCACAGCAAACATTTTTTTTTCAAATATATTTAAAAGCCAGTTTTTTATCTGGAACTCCCCTATTCAAAGAATTAAAAAAGAAGTATTACAAAAAGAGTATTGTGACAGAGGGCTAAAAATGATCAATTTAGATGTTTTTATTTTAGCAATAAAATCCACATGGATTAGAGGAATTTTTAATACAGAGGGTACTTGGCAAAATATAATATATATAATTTTAGATAAACATAGGTTTTCAAAATGTGGAAATGAATACGCCAAAAATAAATCATTGATCTTAAAGAAAAAATTTTGGATAGATGTTTTTAATTCGTAGCAAAATGTTATTGATAAAGAAGAAAACAGTTCATGAAATTACTTTTTGTCAAGTCCGATGTGGATGAATAGTAAAATTAGCATTAGAGGAAAGGTTTTTTAATAAGTAGTGGTTTGAAAAAGGTATTTATTATGTAAACGACTTAAAAGATGGAAAAGGAAAGTTTATACCATTTAAACAACTTTCAGAGACAAGATTTCAATATTAATCACAATATTATGCAATACAACAGCATTGTTTCAGTATTAAAACATAGTAAAAACCTGTATGTTGATGGGGTAAGTGACTATAACCTGTGTTCTCCTTTCATTCCATCATTTTTACGAATTATGTTAAAAAAACAAAAGAAATGTATTCACAAATAAATTATTAACAAAAGGTCAAACAAAATGGAAAGAATTAATAGCTATTGATGATGTTGAATGGAAAGAAACATATAAACTTCCGTTTATTAATGTTACTAATAACACGCAGTTACAGTGTTACAATATAAAGTAAACCATAGAATTTTAGCTACAAATTAATTTTTAAATACAATACATGTAATAGATAGTCCAAAGTGTACGTTTTGCAGAGAAGAAGAAGAAACAGTTAAACATTTACTGTTGAATCTTGGTTTTTGTCACCGGATAAGTGTTCCTTTTACAAAAAGTCATTTCTTTTTGGAGACACAACAAGAAAAAAAAGGTGATCTTTTTAATCTTATTTTTCTACACATAAAGCATTATTGATATTGTACCAGATATTATGGCAAATAATTATCTTTGGCAGCAGCACAGAATGTGTTTAAAAATTCATTTGAAATTGAGAAGTCTATAGCAAAAACGAGTGAATGAGTTTGATAAAATGTGGAATAGTTTTATAGGTGTATTTAATTGACATGCTTCAATCAGTGTATAGAAGATAAAACTAAACTTATACTATAGAAACCTATATATTTGTTATCTATTGACTTAGGATGTTACAGCATCTGACAGTACACACAACATATAATTTCTATCTTAGAACAATATTATATACATGAATCTTAATATGTTTTTCTAGTTGTACAAGGGTGTATTTTAACTACTTATTCCGATGTTGTATTGTAATTATTGTGTAACTTATATTTGTATTTTGGGATAGCAAATGTATAGATTTCAATAAATATTGAAAAGTAAAAAAACAAGGGCAAGTTGCTACACATAGCCAAATGTCCCCTGTCGCAGCAGTATCAAATTATCTAAGAGGTGTGAGTAAATAAAATGAAAAAAAATGTGATACATTAGTTTTGTGCCAAATAATTAGCATGTAATATTAGAACTGTTTTGACGGGTATTTGGGAAGAGTTATGCAACTACATGAAAAAACTTCATCAGAATGTGAAACTATAGTAGAGTGCTTGATAAAATCTAACTTTAAATATTGTTCAATATTTATAAAATGGCCAAAGTCCTAAACAATTTGACAGTAAAGTATGCACATCTACACATCATAGCAATTAATCCTATTAAATATCAAAGCAACCGATTGAACGGTTTTAGAGATGCATCCACAATATCAACCTTTGTATTATATTGCTGAAATAGTCAGTTCCACAACTCATACAAAATTTGATGAATCAAATACTGGTAGACTATGCACATCTATACATCATAACAATTAATCCTACCAAAGATCAAAGCAATCTGTCAAGAGGTTTCAGAGGAGATGTGTCCACAAGATCTATCATTGTATTATTTTGCGTTATGGGTCAAAGTCCATTAAGTCCTTTCAAAATTTTACAAATCAAAATGACGGTATACTATGAACATCAACCCATCATAACATTAATCCTAACAATTATCAAAGCAATCCATCAAGCGGTTTCAGAGGAGATACGTCCACAAGATCTACCATTGTATTATATTGTTGAAACGGTCAAAGTCCCATAACTTCTACGAAATTTGACAAATCAATATTTTGGTACAATATGCACATCTACCAATCATAACAATTAATCCTACCAAATATCAGAGCAATCTGTCAAGCGGTTTCAAAGTAGTTGTGTCCACAAAAGTCTGATGGACGGATGCACAGACGCAGACAGTTACTAGGTACAGTACTTGAGATTGAAAACGCAACACTTTTAGCAATCTGTCAGCTTTCCAAAATCCGTCAGCAATCAGTTATCAATCAGTCAGATCAGTCAAATCGTTCCCAATCCGTGCATCCGTCAATTGACGGATTTGGAACGATTTGACTGATCTGATGGATTGATTTGGACTGATCGCTCCAATCCGTCCACTCAACTTCCGGTTACTGAAATTAATACTTCGGAATGTGAAAATTCGTTTCACACGTAATTATTAGAAGTATAAAAAATGGCAACTGTTATGTCCTCATTTATGTCTCGTTTTACATAATAATAAGGTTAAAACTGGTCTAAAGTTATAAATGATATAAATGGAAATTCCCCCAATCTATAAAAAATGCATCTGTGACGACATATAAACATCATATATTGCCATTTTTTATTAACAAAATAATTAAAATACAGTAAATAAAAAACACACACACAATGATTTAAAAAAAAATTGGACCTCGCGTGCTAAGGCATACGTCTCGTATTTGTCTTCGAAATTTTTAAAAAGCGGAAAAAGTCTAGTCTAACGATATAAATGATAAATGGAAATTCCCCCAATCTATAACTAATGCATCTGTGAAGGAATAAAAACATCAAATAGTGTCATTTTATTAAAAAACAATAATTGAAAAAGAAATGAAAAAAACCACACACAATAAATTCAAAAAACTATTTGGCCTCGCGTGCCAAAGCGTACATTTTTTAAGCGGAAAAATACGAAAAACGTGAAGGCAGAATTGTAACATTCTTTTTTTCACTTCGCCCTTTCGCGTTAGCATTATTTGTATTTTTAAAGTTTGTTCAACTATTTTCAAATTTATATTAGTCTATATAATATGACGTCGAGTGTTTATATGGAAGAGCTGGAATACCCAAATAAACAGCAGACCTTCGACAGGAAAACTTGTGCTCTTTGCTAATTTAGGGATGAGTCAAGCACACCCTATCGCTGTAAGGGTCGAACAGACAACTCTGTGATCAATAATAGATTACTGCTACCTTAACCACAGAGGTCGAGGTTTTTTATTATAAACGCTTGCTTAAAAAGCTCATTTTTCACAGTTTGATCAGTTTTATTTCTGTGCCACAATTCTTAAGAATTCCGGTTTATAATACTGAATAAGATTAACAACAAAAGCGAAAACATTTATTTATATATTTTATTCACTATCTCATTGTGTCACATGAATTTACACAGAATTAAATCTCAAATAAAGAATAAACTACTTAACAAGTTCGTATATAAAAGCTTATGAGTTAAAGATGCAAACATGTAAGCGTAAAATAACAATCAATTTTGCTTTCGCATTTTAGCCGTCACAGTTGGTTTATTTTACGATGTCTCTTATAGTCGTTCGATATTTAATGATATATAAGTATAAATGGTTTCCTTAAAATTCGGGAGTATTTGAAATTAATTACTAGGTTTCACAGAGCTGCCCAGCGCGTCCTCAGCTGGCGGACATGGGATGTCCTCTCGTTTTTTTGAGGGGGGAGGTTGGTTCATGTTATATTAGAATTGCCGCGAACCATAGTGACGTGTTTAGAGATTGTCACGCTCCTTGCACGATAAGGATCTCTTTTGTAGATTTTGAAAAGGAATAGGCTTAAAAAGGTAAATTTCCCTCTACCAATGTCCCATATTTTTCTAGTGGAATTCCAAAATTTTTGCACTTTGGTCCAATTGATTGAGGGGCTTCGGTGGCCAAGTGCTTATGGTAGTACGTATTCTAATGATCACTTGGTCTGTCAACACTGAGGTTGCCGGTTTGAGTCTAACTTCCGGCAGGGTGCACTCGACTCCAATCTTAATTGACAAGGATTGCCAGTTTTCATACGGAAGGTCGGTTGTTTTCTCCGGGTACTTCGGCTTCCTTATCAAATAAAATCTGGACACCATGATATGGATGAAAAATTGCTGAAAGTGGCGTTAAACAATATTCAAACAAACAAACAAACAAATATAACTGATTTATGTTTTAACATGTTCTTGTATGACTGTAATGTACTTTTCTCCCCGGCGTTATTGGGGCCTCGGTGGCTGATTGGTTAGTCATCTACTAGTTATCACATGCCTGTCAACAGGTTGCGGATTTTCGAACGACTCCAATTTAATTGACAAAGATTGTCGGTAACCTGTACTCTTCCTCCCACCCCACCCCAATAAAAATGGACGCCATGAAATAAATGAAAACAATCCAGCGTAATTGTATGTATACTTTTTAAACTACTTTTATTGCCTGTCAAATAAAACTTGCGGCAAGAATCGCTATATATTTTACAATACAACTTTTTGTTTAGTAAACAAGGTGCTTTGATTGACAATGCTTGTTCAACAGTTCAACAATTGTTTATACACAACAGTTTTATAATTGTATTTAAAATGTTGTAAACTAAATAAAAACACGCAGGCATACATTTTAGTAACCAGTTACGATGTCAAAAAGAGGCTACGTAATTTCCTAACATAATCTGTTACTGATTGGGGGAGTCGGGTCGGCTTAATAAACGACAAAAAATATACATTTACCAGGTCGCAGAAAATAAAATAGGCCGAAATCAAAAGTCGCGGACATAAAAAAGGGGATTAATAATGGATTACGAAAATAAAACATTTACCTCGTTGCTGCTGATGTGCCTTAAATCGAAGTTTTTTAAGGTTTACAGGGCTCGACCCGCAGATATGTCCCGCCTTAAAGAAATGTGCTAATTTATAAAATATTAAGAAAATAGTTTTTTATTTAAATATGTTTATTTATTTTATTTTAACGAAACATTGAATAAACTATTCTTTTGAATACTTGCATTTATTTTATTATACATTTTATTATAAATGCATAAATGATATACAAATGACGCAGAATTCGTTTTATCTTCAAATTATTAATTTATACGTATCCGTTAATAAACTGACCGATTTATGCATATAATTAAATTAACGATTCTGGATCGCACTGATTGGACTGATCGCTGACGGTTACCAAGGTAATGACGGATTCATAATTTTGGACAGATGTATTTATAATCAATCAGTCAGCGATCCGTCAGCATTCCAAAATCCGTTATCAATCGGTCAAAGTGTTGCGTTTAGCGGTGCAAGTACTGTACCTACGTCGGGTTGTGGCGAGAGGACAAAAAACAAAACATTTAATTTGTATCACTGTCAGATTAGTAATACATTGATATAAAAGCTGTTTCTCAATTTCAAAAGTAAGAGCATTAAAAGAGAAAACAAGTTTGTTTAGTTTGTTGTTATTTGTTGATATCTGACTCTTCATGGGTATAAATGTACATCTGAATACTTCAAACTTAACCATAATCTAATTTTTACAGAATGTCATCCATATGTTAATTTAAATCCTGAAGTGGCATTTTGTATTCTGTGATCAAAATAAACAAGTGTATCTGTGAACTAATGCTCATTAGCAATACCCGGGCTTTCACAAAAAAGTATTGGAAAAACAGGAAGTTGATGACCAAGGATCATAAAATCACTATACACTATATGGTACTATAGGATAAAGCAATATATGCAAAATTTCAGGCTTCTGCATCCTATAGTTGCTCAGAAAACTGCGACAGAAATTTTTGTTATGAATGGACGAATGAAAGAACAGACGAACAGATGGCCAAGGGAAAGACAGTATACCGCCTCTTCTTCGAAACGGCGTATAAAACACATTTGTAAAGGAATATTGTGACTAAATTTGCTCTCAATTGTTTTATTGGTTCATGAGGAAGATGATTCAAACGTACAAGTTTAGAAGGACATCAATGATGGATGCAGTTATGACAATAGATCCAATTTGGCATTAAACACCAAAACAAATAATCTAATTGGCTTCAATAGTGCACATCAAAGTAACTTAAATTTCCCCAAAACATGGCAGTGTTTTTTCTTATTTAAATACACTGAAAACAAACTGTACATATTTTCTGAACACTTACGTGGTCTCTACACTCATCAATTCTGGTACAAACAATGATAGTTGGAGGGTATAGAAATTCTGTCTTTGTTTCCTCTTTTGATTCCTCATTAACTCCACAACAATGAATACTATCAAGCCAGAAATCTACATACCCTGCGAAAAATAATAATGATGACATTATTACAAAATAACACCATTGACAATACATTTTGAAAAAGGTTTGTTTTAATTTTTCAGCAAATATGATAACTTGAAATGTCTTCGATGATAATTGTTTATGCCAAATTAGGAATCTTTATCATTTAGAATTATGTGAAATGTATGTGATGTCAGAATAGAGATTTTGAAGTCTTTTTGGTACCTTTCAGTTTTGTCTGGTTAATTGTTGCTCAATTGGCTCAAATGTGCTTAGTGGTTTTCTAGAAGATTTTCTTTAAAAGCTAACAGACAACAGACACAAGTGATGGCACATGAACTGATTAGCAAAAAACTGGAAATACCAGTTACACTGAACTATATTTTTGTAATGAAAAGCTACAAACCTCCAATCTTATCATAGCCATCCTCAGTTTTGATAGGTTGTACATCTTTCATGATGTTGGTAACTAAGAGATGTAATGCATTTGGATTTAGGAATATTGGGTGAGTGGCATAGTATTCCTTCTCTCCAGCAAAATCCAAAAGTCCACATTCTACAAACACATCAGATGGAATATCAACTTCTTCAATACCATTAAAAAAATCATCCAAAGCTTGGGACACTTCTTCATTTAATAATTTGGTAATTAAATCGTGATGTAGCTGTGGAGTACTCTCCACCTCCATTTCTATATCACCTGACATATTGTGTATTGGTGGTGTCATCATTTGTTTTTCGAATTCAATGTTAACCGATTCATCTCCAAGCGTATCATGTATTGTCGTATGTTTTCCTAAACTATTACGACTGGTACCAGTTGTCTCTCTCTTACTACTTTGACTGTTTTCATCATCTTGCAAACCAGTGACATAGTAGCTGCTCTGGGGGTAGTTCTCCAGTAAATAATTTGTATCTCCACTGCTTGAACTTTTGGCTTTTTTCAATCTCAACAACAGTTCTTTCTTTTTATCTGACACTGTGAAATAAACCAAGAGACTGGATTCATGCAGATGATGCTAAAATTGTAAATAAAAATGGGAACCTGTGAGCTACTGCTCACTCGGTATACCCACTATTCATATCACTGAATTGACTAAGTCGGTAAACAGGAAGTAGATAAGCAACCGACCTGAAATCGGTACTAGCAATATGACAAGGTCACATATAAAATTTCAAGTGGTTGCGATAAGTAGTTGCTGAGAAAACTGTTACGAAAGTTATGTTGCAAACGGCAGGACAGACAGGGGTAAGCCAGTATACCCCCCTCTTATTTGAAACCGGGGTATAAATATGAATTAACAACAATAAAAGTATAGGTCATATTAAAAAGATTGTAAGCAACGCATAAATCATATAAAATAGCATAAACTACTGTACCACAGTTAATGTATTCCAGAATAACTAACGGCAGATAAGTTGATTCTTTAAGGGCAAGATTGCAGAGTTTTTGGTTTTCTTGAGATGCATTTTAATTAGAAAATTGACACTTCATGACGAAATATATTGTGATTTAAAAGTTACAGCAACAGAAAACAATAATATAATCTATGATGTCTACAGGATATTATAACATTAATGATTTGAAACTCTTATTTCTCATGAATAATAATTATTGTACTTTTTAATAACATTTGCCAAGTAATTGTTTTATTTACCATCATCAAAGATCCATTGCCCGTTACTCAGGTTAATTTTACATCGATGTATATCAACCCCATCAGTACTTTGAACTCCCGCCATACTCTGTCTTAGTAGCCGTCTCAGTAAGCATGTTTTACCAACTCCATTTTCACCTATAATAACTATACGGATGTAATACCGTGTCTCTGTCCCAGCCTTGATGATGTCTATGTATAACTCTTTATCCTTTACACTTAACTGTTGGATAGCTTTGGGGATTTCTATTAAATAAAGAAATATAACAGTCACTATCAACAGATCTGATGCTCAATGTGTTCTAATGTTTAATACAAAGTATGTCTATGTTCAGTTTATTCCTCTTTGAAGCCATGAAAACCATTCCATTAAAACGTATAGGGGTGGGTAGAACACACAGACAACAAACATTTTTACATTTAATAAACACACAATCAAATCTTTAATGGAACTGTCCAAACTCACTTACATGTACATGTATGAAGAACATGTACAATGTGCCAACGTTTTAAAAGATAGAAAATAAAGAATAAATTACGGCGTTTTATCCCGCCCTGTGGGCCACAACCATCACGAAAGTCTTAAGTTTGTTTTTACACAACTATATATAATCATGGCATCAGTGGCCCAGTGGTTAAGGTAGTCATTTACAACTGATCATGTGCCTGTCAACAATGACAAGGCAGATTTGAGTCTAAAAACATGTACATGCTGATATCTGAACTTGGTCGATATCCTTTATATTTTTCTATCATATTGTCTATGATTAAATATTTTTATCGATTGGAATAGCACGAAAAGGGTTTATTGTTTGATTCTTATATTTGTAATAAAAATCTGCATTTAAGTAATATTAATTCATGGTATTCTAGCATATTGTATATTATGAATGAGTTACAGTTACCAAACCTTAAAATGAAACTTTGTACAATAAGTAAACTAGTTAAACAAAAATTGATAAATAGTTTTAACACATATTGGAATAAAGAAAAGATAAATTTAGTTTTTTTCAAATAAAGAGAAATTAGATACTTATTTTACTCTTAAAAGCTCCTTTGGGAAAGAAAAGTATCTATTTATAAAAGATTTTTCTATAAGGCAATCTATTTGTAATCTAAGGATCAGTGCACACCCACTAAGTATTGAAGCTGGGAGATATAAAAACTTACCAAGATCAGACAGAAAATGCACCAAATGTAGTAATGAAGATATTGAAGATGAAAAACATTTTATGATAGATTGTATTTTTTATGAAAATTATAGAAAACCTTTTTTTGAAAGCATATCTCATTATAACCAGAATTTTAAAAATATGAGTAATGAATTAAGCTAAATTCATATGGCTCCTTACTTATGAGGATGAAAGAATTTTAAAAGAATTGGGTCTTTTTATAAAAATGTGCCTACAATATAGAGGTAAAAATCAGACATCACAAATTATTATTATTATTGTTAACATGATATATTTGTAACAAAATATATTTTAAGGTGCTCTGACCTATTCTGTTCTATTCTGTACATGACTTCAACCTTTATTTACAATGATCGCCAGTTTTCCTACTGACGGTTAGTGGTTGTAAACTATGGCTTTCTCCTCAATAAAAACTGGAACCCATGATACAGTTAAAAAATGCTGAAAGTGGCGTTAAACAACATTCTATGAACCAATCAACATATATATAAGCTGTTGATGTAGGAGATAAGAATTGAACAACATAGGAGTGTTCAAGGCAGACAAAACCATGGTTACGCAAAAGAGGGGCAAAAATTAAACAAACAGACACAACACAAAAACAATAAATGCAGTAATACGACCAACACTAAAAACTCCAGTTAACATTCCAGTAATAACATTTACAAATCATTATGTACATCATTAATGTTGATAATATTTGAAATAAATATCTTGAATCTCAACCACCATCACAATATGAGTCAAGGTTCTGCTTTCTACTATAATTTATACATGGATTCAGAATTGTTTCCAGACCATGTTATGCTTATTTTGTCCCTGTAACTCATAAATAGTTTATTAGCTATTGGTCACATGTGTGTAGACATGAAAGAGACTCACCAGCAAGAATTGCCTATGGAATATAACCTCTCAATAAAAGAAGCATACATATTTACTCATATGACAGACTTTGTTTTGATTCATTAAGAACCGATTTGTTTGTATTGTTTTAAAAAAAACTTCTTAAAGCATATTTTTAGAATACAGAGTTACTTCTTATTTATTTCTTATGTATCTGGAATGATTACAAAAGCACAATTATTTACAATGCATTTCCTAAATGGTTCCCCTGGCAATTAAGTTCATTTGTGCAAAAAATCTCAAAAATTTACCCCGGGAAAACAGTTTTTTGTGCAAGTTAAAATGAAAACCTTCATTATTAAGAAATAAATAAGTATAGGTCATGAATCAAAAATGACCGAAAATTTTGGTTAAAATAATGACGTTTGGATGGCACTGACGCAATTTCGTACCTCGCTCTTTAATCGTTTTAAGCTCAATTTTCCAGGCTCTTAAAAATTTCTGCCCAGATATCGAACATTTTCATTCATTAATGTTTATAATTTATAATTTTGCAATTTTCAGAACTCCAACATCCAACCAGATGCCTCCGTGTATTTTCTTCTGCATTCTATCTTGGGGTAAAAAATTTCCCATTGTCATGCAAACAAATAATTGCACAATTGTAACCTGGTAAACAGACAGGGAACAGTTATGGTTTTATTTTTTCTAAATAATTAATGTGCCCTTATTGTTCCAGTGCAACTAAAATACACTGCAGAACTGGTTTTTACACATAATAATTTTAACAGATGTTCTGCTATATGTAAATAAAAAAATACAACAGAAAAGCAACTTTGTACTATCCTTAGGCAATATAAAGTACCTGCACTAAAGAACAGACAACTCTGCATATGGCAGATAAATCTTGTTTACCACACATAGGAATTAACACGAACTGTGCCCAGCAGCAGTTTGTAATGAGAACATTTATAAAGCTTGGTTTAGGCCATATATAATAATATGTTGGTTTACCCTAACCCGACCAACCCCCAAAAAATGCACCCGACCCAAAATCTTTTTTTTGTTCAAAATTCATGATGTTTTTTCAGAATAGATGTGTATCAGTCTATAGTTCGTTGCTTAAAATAGTCTGTCAGATCCCAGTTAAACGGCGCTTTATCACATGGACGATTCCTGCTGAATTAAAAGCCTCTAATTGATAAAGAAGAAAATATGTCAGTCCAACATGTTTACCCTCTGGTCTTAAATTCAAATGAAAATTGGATCAAAATCCAAGTGATTGGTTGCAAATAGACTTTATCTTATTGTAAATAAATGGACGTGGCAAGAGGTGTTTGATGAAGTTTTTGATGATGCTTTTTTTCTGATGAAAACTGACCAAATCCTTGTGACTGTCTCGGATTGGTTGGGACACACATTTGAACCCGATCTTGAAAAACCAATATGCGTCATAGCGAAAGTCGACCCAGCGTTGAAGTTTGCATCTTATATTGTATATAGATATACTATTACTTCTGTTTAAGAAAACCATTTTGTGCATGTATGGCGTTCTGACATTAACTTTTGCTTATGAATGTTAAAAAAGTATCTGAGAGTAATAGCATTCTAGTCAAAGTCAGTGTTTATAGTCAGACTTTAAATGTCATAGTCAGACAGTGTCTGATGCAGTTTATAGTTTTGAAATTTGATTTTAAATAAATTCAATAAAATGTTTGTTTAATGAGTTACAAAAATGGCTAAATGTAAAGAAGATACCAAAAAGAAACACTTTATTAAAATCTAACAAAGCCATAACAGAGAAGAAAAGGCAAAATGACAAACATAAAACACAACTCTGACAACCAAAGCTTAAACAACACTAACCAATGTATACATGTAACAAAGTTGTTTACAGGTAAAACAATGTTTACATGCTATTTTTCTTTGAAAAGTAAAAAAAAGAATTTTCCTACCTACATACCTTAACCAGAGACAAGTGGGTCGGGTTTAAGCAAACAGAAATATTTTTAAGTCTCGCCATAATGATTTTGCTTCGAAGTTGTGCTGTCCATGAAACACAGTGTTTCTTATTAAGCGAAATCTGAGATTGATTAAGGTCTAACCTTTTACTGTAAGTTCTGTCCATCGAACACAGTGTTTTATCTGGACAGAGTATTCTCCTCTATCATCAAGTTTTGTATTGTTTACAACAAGTCTGTGAAGTTTTCCATCTCTCTCTACTTGATATTTGTCTGATATGCTCACTTCATTGCCATCTTTAAACCATAAGGCTAGTTGATTGTCATCAAGAACTTCACAATCAAACTGAACACTTTCACCCTCTATACATGTCACAGTACCCAATTGTTTAGTGAAGTATTCTGTAATGGAAATATACATAATTTATTTACATCTTATAAATAAAATATGTGGAGTGCCAACAAAAATTAAAATGGCATCAATAGATAAATTTTATAAATACATTAATAATTAATATTCATGTTGTGTACAAGTTAGACTTATACTGTACAGGCCCCACAAATTTTCATTTCTCTGTGCATACTGGTGGAGTAAATGGTTGTCTCTGTGGTCACCTCCACCGCGACTCTCAATGGAAAAGTGCAGGTGGAGAGCGGGAATATGTTGGAGAGCAAACTAAACCACCATACATTTGCGGTGTATCCACTAAGTAAAAACATTTGGAGGTAAATGTGCACATTTGATAATTATAAATATTATCATATTCATATAAATAACTTAAATTTATCGCAAGTCTGATTTTTCATATTTTAAAATGACACTTTCACAGTTTCATATATGTTATCCTGTAAAAACAGGAAGTTCGTGCAGAATACTATTTTTAACAACAGCAAAATTGTGTTAATAGTAATTCATGGATGTATTTGTAATGTATGATACTTTATCGTTATATTTAATTTATATTTTAGGTTGTCTGTGAAGATTTATTACTTATCTGTCTTACCAATTCATGTAGCCAATATAAAAGCCAATTGTCTTATTTATCCTTTTGTTGTTCTTTCTTAAGTAGTGGTCAATTAAGGCTTAGAGATATTATATAAATATTACATGTCTGACAGGGTGACAGTAAAATTGTCAACTTGAGGAAATACTGTCAACTGAGGCGAAAGCCGAGGTTGATAGTATTTTCGAAAGTTGACAATTTTACTGTCACCCTGTCAGACATGCAACATTTATTTTATTATATACCGAAAAACTATTCAAACCATGAACAACTTTATTCAATAATGGTATTTAATTGATGTAATAATGGTAATGAAACAGCAATTTAACAATAAAAGTAAACTAACAGTATCCAGAATCTTTAAATCTGCCTCGTTGTGGTATTTTTAGAGGGTGACAGTATTTTAAGAGGGTGACAGTATTTTTAGAGGGTGACAGTATTTTTAGCGGGTGACAGTATTTTTCCAACAGTAACTTTTTTGACACTACTTATATGTCACGGTGGCCAATTGAAGATTAAAATTGTAAATGAAATTGAGGTATAATAAATGCAAATATTGTTTTTGACTAAAATGACGATATGACGAATGTGCTGTCATATGCTAGCCATCTTCAATATATTTCTTCCAAATAAAGTAATCACTTTTCCATATCCTCTGCATTGACTGACGAAGTGACAACTTCGTGTCCGTATTCCGTTTTACAGCAGGTTGCAATAAAAAAATCCTGGACAATATGAATCATGAAATAACACACATCTACGTATTTGAAACAGAGAGCTTTGACATTGTTCAAATATAATTGGCTTGTGTTTTCACTTGTAAACTGTAGTTAAGTCTATAAGATAAAAAGTGAATAGATGACCTAATTATCTCAAATTGGATTCTATCTAACAGTATTACCTTTGTTACACTAATTAAGTATTGGAAAATGGACAGGAAGTGTCAGCATTCTAACTTTTAGTTATTTAGGTATTGGGCAATCATTTGAATAGAGCAAATATTGCTTGATCAAAGTACATACATCTCGTTAAGTTTTTTATATACATTTTTGGTGACATTATTAAGCTAATAATAGAATTCAATGATTATTTTACTCCATTATTATGAGATGCTGTTGAATAAAAAATATCAGCATTTTGTCAATGTTACATACTAGTACTACTGTAATGGAAATAATTGGCATTTCTTACAATTCTACTGAGTCCAATAATTTTTAAAAAAACTTCTTAAAGTGTGATGTCGAATTATTGATAAATATGTTTAAAGTATTTTCTAATTTTAAGTTTAAAATAAAAGAATAAGAATTAGTATGTTGCAATTGACATAATAAATATTATTGTTGAATTTTAACTTGAAATGTAACTGCATTCAAAATCAATAAGAAAACTGGCAAAGGAAACCGACCAAACTACAAGAGCCCAAAGACAAGGGACAATTACAAATAGGGATATAGACAGACAGTGACTAGTAGTAGTGAAAAAAACCACTCAGGTGCTCCGGACGAGTAAGCAGTGCCTCTAATTAGACTCCCTTTGTCATGTCTAGGCAAAAACCAAATCCAGAAATAGGAAACGCTGCCTATGAAAATGTCTGACGGTTTTTGCGAGATTGATTTCCCATAACGATCAATTAAGTCATGGTGAACTTTTTATTAATAAGCACGTTTCCTTGATAATTTGTAGATCTAGACAAATAATCTATAATCAGTTTGGTATTTGTATATTCCTGCTAATTATAAGATTTCAGAACTTAAAAAAAATGCTTAATTAAAGTTTTTTTTTGCATACAAAAACACTGTCTCCCCTATTTCCCCAAATTCGACCCAGAGGATACAAATTTTCTTGTAATATGCACAACTAGTATGGCGTACTTGCTACACACCAAATTTCTTAAAATTTGATGCATTAGTTTCGGAGGAGTTGTGCGGAAACCATGATTTATAAGTAATCGTTGGACATTTCTAAGTTCAAAGGGCCTTAACTCCCACAAAATTATGAGGATAAAAAATTCCTGATAATATGCACAACCACATATAGTGTACTTGCTATGTACCAAGATTCTTAAAATTGATTCAGTAGTTTCAGAGGAGTTGAGCGGAAACCATGATTTATGAGGAATTTTTCGAAAATTCTAAGTTCAAAGGGCCATGACTCCCACAATATTTTGAGGACCAGAATTAACAGGTAATATGCACGACTACATATGGTGTACTCGTTACATACCAAGTTTCGTAAACTTTGGTTGAGTAGTTTCAGAGGAGTTGAGCTGAATAACTTTGTGATGGACAGACGGACAGACAGACAGACGGACGGACACCAAGTGGGGGAGACATATTTTTTTTTTTAATTCCACCATTGCCTGACTCCTTCTTTTTATTTTATCGGTAAATTTATTTTTTGTTTTCATTTGTCACACATATAGTCAACATTTCTAGTGAATTCTTATTTTACTAATTTTTGTCATTCACTGTGAATTTTTCTGTTCACCTATTATTTTTTGAAAATCAAAATAATACTATTACAATTTGTATTTCGTTCGCTCGACCAATTCTACAAATTCACAAAATCTGAAGAAAGAGAAATGGTATTTATGAAAATATGCATGCAAACACGTCTTCGTCAAGCCAAGATAAAATGAAGAATATTGATGTGAACCTATAGGTTTAAAGAAGATATGTAAAATTTCTTCAATCAAGTTTTTCATGTAACAGGAACCATGTCAACTAGAATCAAATGAAGATTATTGATATAAGACCGCCCATACATTATTTCTCCCAAGTGGTTTTAGAGAAGAACATTGAAATGAAAACATGTTGATGACAAATGACTGAAGTGGCAAACATTGCCTTGCAAGGATAGTGATATAAACACTGTATCTAGCATTAACAACAAACCTTTGACTTTGATTGATGACGACCGTGTTCGGTTGTTGATAGTGACAGAATAATCTCCAGCATCCTGTAGATCAAGCTGTATGATAGACAACATGTGAATTTTACCCAAATCTTTTATTGTGTATTTAGCAGATGGTTGAATAGTAACGCCATCTTTTGTCCAATGAGCTGGAATATTGGCCTCACAAACAGCACAAAATAATTCCACATCGTCTCCTTCAATGCAATCAAATGTTTGTGCCATATTTTTTGTAAAGGATTCTGAAAAATGAATTTAAATGTGGTTGAAAGAAAGTTCAGAATACAAATAACAATAATTTGCATTTAACTGTGTTTAGTAAACTGATTTTTCACTTAAACTACAGGCTCCAAGGATCCTGTATCGCTCACCTGAACCTGACAATTCTTCCTTTTTTATTTAGCTTTCCTATCCTATAAGGTATTGTCCAACACTTCCCATAAAAACATTCAGTTTGAGGTCTTCAGGGGAATAACTCCTATAAAGAGTTGTCCAACACAAATGAACCAGTGATCATACAATCATACATGTAGCTCTTAAGTTTTCAAGATATTGAGGAAAAATGACAAAAACGACAATTTTGACAAATTAGGGGAAATAACTCCTCTAAAGCATTGTCACACATCTTCACACCATTTGATAATCTAGTTGGGTTTTTGATGCTGAAGGAGGCACACTTCAGATTTCCTCAATCTGTTATACTTTCTGAACTGTACATCAAAAACTATCTTGACCCCCCACCCCCACTTCACCCAAATACATGTACTATTTTAAGCCAATAGCCATATTGTTGGTCAGCTTCATGATTTGTGCAAATTGTGTAGAGGACATCCTAAAGATGAAAAGTTTAAGGGGAATAACTATTAAACAGTTCATAAGACAGTCTTGAGCTTGAAGTCATTTCTGTAGCTCTCATAGAGCTGATGTTATGTACTTTAAAGAACAAAAATGTTATTAAATCATTTAGTTGTGAATAAAAAATAAAAAAAGTTGTGTGTAGAACATGCTCAAAATTATTTATTCCCACATTTTTTAAAAAAGTTAGTGAGTTTGTGAGTTGTCCTTTTAAAACAAAATAGGCTATGAAGAAATGTCAGGTTCAGACAAGTGGCACTAAATCATATACTCCTCTCTTTCTTTCAATAATCAAATAAATGTACATAGATTTCAATTTAATTTTAATCTCACAATTAAGGCCTTCAAGAGACCACTAAGTGACACATTAATTCTCACCAAGTGCATGTCTGATTGTTATAAACTGCCACTTCAGCAATTTTCCAGCTATAGGGAAGTTATAGTAAAGAAGTATTAATAATATGGTTTACCTTCCTTCAACAAATACATTAATTACAAATAGTTGGCAATAACAGGTGTGCAACATATGAAACATGTATTGCATTTCCCCTGAATATGGTGATGGACAATTCTAATGCAATTATTGACGTAACGTCAATTCTGATTGGATAACGTGAATAATTTCATGGCATCAATTCCACGATTGATACCATCAGATTCTAACGCAAGCGCAGACGTTATTTCCTGCATGTATAAAATTCCCATTTCAATCAGTTAATTTAGCTTTTTATTGCCGTAGCATTAGAATGAAGATAACTGTAATGTATTTGAATATTTGCCGTCATCAATAAACTCATTTTCCGACCATCAAATCAGCAATTGATGCCAGCAAATCTTCAAATACAATACAGTTATCTCCTAATTATGTGCCCCTTTTCAAGAACATTAGCCTAATTTACCTAATGGATCATTGGGCTTGGTTCTTAAATACCAAGTCATCCAGCACAGCACTGAAAAGACAAAAATAAGTCAAGATGACTAAACATAATTATCTTATATAATCAGATTAATGAATGAAACTTTTCCAATAAAACCAAAGCAGTGGCAAATTATTCTAATTTCAGCAGCAAATTATTCATTTTTACTAAATGATTTTATTTGTGTAAATACATTGAAATATAGATTTTACAAACGGGTATAAATATGAAGAATGTGTGCAAGAACCAAATTAAGAAATAGATTATTGCGATTGAGTGTCTAGTAAATGTTTTTAAAATTTTAAATAAGCTCTAAGTGGACGTTTTCAATTGTATCATTACACTAATTAGAAATATCCCAAAACATTTCGTTACAGCAAATAAAATTTAATAAACATATGTGTTCGTTATTTTATTGAATATGCATACCTTATAAGCCAAAAAATATTGAGAAATCTTTACAAAATAACATTGTTTCAATTTGAAATTTTCAGTTGAGGGTATATGACCTGGGTACTCAACTTGTGACGTAATAGCAGGCTCTATGCTTATTACAACCCTAATGTGTTCTCAAAGTGTATGAAGGATGGTCATATTAGAATCGTAATTAAAAATATACCTGCGGCAATAAAACAACAGATTATCACCATGTATTGTGTCCATTCTTCTGTAAAATAACAAAACAAAACTGTAATAACCAATAAATGTTATAGCTTTATCTAACTACTAATGAAGTAAAGTCTGAAAAGGTTAATCAGACTAAAATTATAAAAAATTACTTCAATCTTGACTAGTCTTCTAATTGTCTTAGTCAATCTCGCCCTGCCTAAAAGACTGATCAAGTCTCAACCTGATCTCAAATCAGTCCTGACTGGTCGTATTAGTGTCCGAAATAGATATCAGTAGGATGGTATCCATCTATGTGAGCCCTGCTGAGCGAGAGGTTAAAGTTCATTGCCAAAGATCACTAACCATGGTATGCGACACAGCGCCTTGATATTACCTACCCACATACCAAATATCAAAAGCCTACCTCAAACAATAAAAAAGTTATGGGTTGGACAAGATTTGGACAGATGGAAGGATGGACAGACTGATAGGTACATGGCATCCCCGCATAGTGGGGGGGGGCTTATTATTCTCTACCTAGTGTAGTTATCTTACTAATACGACCAAAGTTAAAACTTCCCATTTGAGCAGGAAATCAGTCACGTTCCAGCAGAAAATTATTTTCACTTCAGCACTATATTCTCATTTCAGCATTAACTTTTTAAGAGGATGGAGGAATTGGAAAAGTAACAGGTGAGAATACTTTAAAATCTAAGACACAATTTCCTGCAATTGGCACATTCTGATTCTGATGGATTATCTTGTATTTAATCCATTTAAATTTAACAGTAATAAGTAAGAAATGATCTGATCTCCACAAAGTGTCTTAATTATTCTTGATCTGTTTGAAAAGACTGAATAAGTCTTGACCAGACCATTTTGTATTTACAATTCAAGCATAATGCACCGGTATATTTCTTTATGCATTTTTTTTAAAGAACAACCCGGTAATTCAAAGACAAAATTACAAATCAGAATCTTTCAATAACTGTAAGTGTTTATTCTTTATGGAAACAGCAGTAAACTGTGTATAAAACTGTACTGTAAAATGCAAAAATGGAAAACAGAATTATATACAAATATATGATTACAGATTTTGTGGTTTCTATGTAAAATGTTCCAACAAAGACAAAATTTTAAAGTCTATGTTGCTGGAGTGATGTGCGGAAACAAATAATTTTTGTAATAAAAATGTCACATATTATTTATAGTTCATTTTCATTAAAATACAGTTATAGTGCAGATTCAAATTTTCCGAGCTAAAATGTGTAAATCTGAACCCTACAGTTATCGGGTGTCTCAATCCCGATGTTTTCATTTCTTTTAACCGTTTTTATTCTTACCTCTTTTGTATTGAAAATTTGCTAGATCTGTCATATTCCAAATTTGCTCAGTGCCATTAAATCTAAAACATAAAGATTATGAACTATAACTGAGTTGAAGGCTTTGTATTCATCAAATCTCTTATAAACAGTTAATGTTTTATATAAATCTACCATGAGCTAAATATACTGAAACGTGTATCATTTATGAAAATTTCCGATAAATGTCAACAAATTGAACTGCCTAACCTACTTTTTGTACTATTACAACATGATTCTCTTTGATAAACTTTCATAAGTATACTTTGCATTTTTATTTAAATGATTTTACTAATACCATATTAATTATATGATGATTTAAATTAAAATAAATACAAAATCATAGCGTATGCTATACTGTTTGCGTAATACGCAAATGCACTTATTATTATTACCGGACCAAGAAATAAATTAAACTATAAACATAATTGGTATTTCAAGAGAGTATAAATTACATATTCTAGATCAAACTTTAAAAAGGCACTGCAAAATCTAACTCGGACATCTTCATCTTGGGACTTTTCATAAAAAACTTGTACAACCCGACTTGTACAACCGGGTTGTACATACATATAGACATTTTTCCTTAATTTTCTGGTCTACGAAATGGTTGCTGACAATATGTAAATGCAGACTATACACACGTTTGTACGGTAAACATATTTTGTTACCTGAAATCCTAACGGAATACTTACTTCCTCTTTTCTAACAATGGACAACTACCAGTTAAATTATTCTGTGCTCCATCAATACATTGATAATCTGCAAGTAGTGCAGATGTAAATATCTATACATATCTGCTAAACTTTAGATGTATAATATATACATTTATAATTTATAAATATCAATTTGTGTATCTTTGAAATAACCACCGACAACTGGCAGTAAATTATGTTAAGTCAAACATAAATATTCATTTAACTTTAAACTGTAAATAAATGATTTAGTCAGTAAAACATTAAAAAAAATAAAATTGGAATTAAGCAACTGAAATGTATTGGGAACAAAGATTTCACTGTTCTGGGTCAAGACGTTATCAAATTTAAATCGATGTACAAGACTGGTTTTATCAAATCCAGAAATGCCAACTGTGTTGACGCATGATTTTGCCCATTCCTAGAAGTCTGTGTGAAACACTCGTCTTCAGGTTTTTTTTGGTGTTGTTGTAAATAATATATCATTCCTGTCTTAGACAGGGTGTATAATGTCCCATTCACTGCTTTAAGGATTTATTTCAAGTCCCAATAATATCATACATGATACAGAATTATACTGTGACTTGTGACTTACATTATTTGAGCCAGAACCCCCCTCCCTTCCCGGTCTATTTTTTTGCTGATAGCTGAGTATTTTTATTCTTAATTTGCTATCTGTTATATAAATATATAATATTACATATCATTTTATTTACATCGTATAAAACATGTTCGTGTTAGACATTGTTGAACTGTAAATTTTGTAATTAAAGCGGAATGAAATTTATGATGATTTGTTTTTCCAGGGGCCCATACGGGATAAAAGTATGCTTTATGTATACGGCTGTCGATGTATACATAGCCTTATGTTTACGGCTTGTTAACCCATCAAAATGCAAGATTTTTATGTGAGCTTAAATATTTAATTACAACATTAAGGTTAACATATCTTGCCCTTCTAACATTTCTTATGGTACTGGTATATATGTACATAGGACAAATGAAGTAAAGTAATCAGAACACAGATGTTAAGGTACCGGACCACAATTGACCATGTGATCATATTTGTCCCGGATGTCCATTGTTTTTCAAAGGAGCAGACCTTGGTAATGTTCGGCAAACATTGGAAATGCTATATGAACAACTAATTTTTTTTGTCAAATTTGTTAACATTGACTCGAAGTAAAACAATCTATTTAATTTGCCTCATTAATTAGCAATACCTTGATGTGGTAAAGCTGTATTTCTTGGTCGAAAATAACATTAAACGGTGACTTCGGAATTATGGGTCGGATACCTTAAGGTATTACATCAGTACTATTTATAGAAACTAGAGAGAATTTTACCAGGTGACAGTAAATTTGGAGCATTGGAACATCTCTTAAAGTAACACGAACAGTCTTCTTGAGATGGTATGCAGTAACACGGATGATTGGGCTGGTTGACAAAATCGTATCCTCTGGTGTAGTCACATCTACAGGTAGTATCACTGGTATAATCAGGATCTTCTCTATGGACCACCTGACCTTCCTCATTACACAGGGACTTGAAGTAAATACAATCAGTACTGATGTTTGTCCAATATTGGTTTCTGGCTGGCTGGTAACGGTTGTGTGTGCAGTCCCCAGAATCAATTCCACCCCGTAGAATAATTATCTTACCTACAAAGTATAATATATACATGTAATATGTACAAGCTAGGTCTACAGTGATCCCTTTCTTGATTTTTTATCATCCAATATAATCAGGGCTCACCACACTGGACGAAGTGGGGAACAAAGTCGCCATACTAGGACCTGAAGTCGCTCTAAGGCGCCTTAAAAGCGAAGTCAAAGTCACCCTGTCATTTCACTTAAGTCACCCAATGGTTCACAAAATACTTGTAAAATCTGGTTCAAATAATTCACCCAGACTACCAATTTATCAGTAAATGTGTAATTCCAATAAAAAAGGCAAACAAGATGTGTATTTAACATTTTTTCTAACGATTTATGTCTTTCATTCGTATTATGCGCCATTTGTTTATTTACCGGACTGATTACCGACCTGAACAACGAAGAAAAGTAATGTATTACGGCCATAATGAAAAATCGTAATTTTTTTTTTATAAACAAACACTTTTAATTGATTTCAAACTTAAGTTCTTTCCAAGTGCATTGTACTTTAACCATTTTTCTTTGATAAATTTATGAGCTGCACTCATATATAAAATGTATAGAAATTATTGACATCATAAGGTCTGTAGTCCCATGAAGCAATCTGAATCAGCACAACTTTGTCCAAGTGGAAGTGCGTTGAACAGAAGAATTATTTCTGGGTTTAATGTAATTTTATTCTCTCTATCTTCTTTGGAAATTTTGCTCAGATAAACATGGCATTTTCATAACAAACTGTAAGGAATATTATGATATACAAGAACTCATGAATTAAGTTTATGTCTACACATATACAAATATTTTTGTTGATCTATTTTTATTTGTGAATACCATGTATGGCTACAAGTACTGAAGAAGATAGAAAAATGGTCCCTATATCTGGTGCTTCTTTCATTGATTAATGATAAAGGTTATGTGCTGTTTGATGCTGCATACCATGAATAATAATTAAAAAAAGAAAAAAACTGAATCTTAGAGTGTTATGGTTTTAAAACGCAAGAAAAATAATCCTGGAAATTTATGTAAATAATGAAAAATGTATGTAACTACTGCGAAATTAATTATTTGTATGTCCCCTTGACTTATCCCTAGTGTCTCCCTATCGGGACCTGACTTCTCCCTGTTTGGCGGCCAGAGACAAGTAATTCTCCCTACTTTTTTAGAGTGTGGTGACCCCTGATAATTAAAAAAAATTCCCTCTTTATAATCCGTTAATCATATCATCCAGTTTCTTGTCAAACACACAAACCTAATTAATTCTCCAGGGAATTTACAACAAATGCACCAGGTCTGTTGCATGTTTATTTAGGTTGGTTTTCATGAAATTACATCTTTTATCTTTTTTACTTCATGTTCCGTTTAAAAAACAAAACTTTCAATTAGAAATGTACCAAGTAACACTGTTTGTGAATAACGAAAATTTTTGGCAATTTCCGTTAGTTTTATTTTTTCATTTTTTCCATCCTCGGAAAACTAGGTCTTTTCTCCTAAAACCACAAAAATTTATACCCAAGAAAACAAATTAACCACATTAATTAATTTGCTTAATTTTTGTAACTATATGATCTACATACTTACTGTAGGAAGACAAAATATTGACATCATTACTACAAAATGTCATATTTCAATTGCAATTCACACTAAAGCATAAAAATGTATTTCACTGTTTCAATGTTTACCTCCTCGTTCAAAGTCTACTATTAAGCAATTTTCATTAAACCCACTTGGAGCAAAAACATCATGAAGACAGGAATACTTTGCTGGATTTGGACATAACAATCTAGATCGCATAAACCACTCTGCTGGTTCTGGACATTTCAAGTCATATGCAATGCATAAAGCAATTATCTACAACAAAGGACAATACATTAAGTATTAAGTACTATTTCATGTCATCTATTAGTCTATGGACGTTGTTTACAAGTAAAACATAATTATATATTGCAGCCAGAGAATATGCCACTAAAATACTAAAATATGCCAGGATCTCTTTGAGGTAAAATGACATCCATTAAACAATATGACATACATGTCTTCATTGTTCCAAGATCACTGGAGTATTAGTGACATAATATTGGTTTACGATATGCTGTTACTGGAATCTGTAAACACAAAAGGGCACGGGGAATGCTTCAAAACATTGAGTTGTGATAATAATAATAATAATAATAATTATTATTATTATAAAGGGTAGCACGGTTAGTATATAACTTATCTTCTCTGAGACAATAAATGGAAGATTCCTGAACATTAAATAATAATAATCATAATACTTTATTTGTAGAGGGTAGCACAGTTAGTTTATAACTTATCTTCCAAGAGGCCCTCATTGAAGTTTCTTTAAGATAGATTATATAAACATGGTATGCATTCATCCAAAAAGTATAATTTACACATTAAATACAGAACATAAACTTATTACATCATTCATTAAGGACAATAGTAAAAATGCAGTATATTGTTATAATACATACCAAATCTTGTATCAATCCTACTTCTGTACTCGAATGTGGTCTTTACGTTTCTCTTCAAAATTGTGTACACTTTGGGCATTACATATAAAGTTTAGTAAACTGTCTCACAATCGAAACCCAGAATAACTGAATGAATTCTTCTATTATTCCTTATTTGGTTTTGGGATTTGGAGATTACCATTTGCAGCATGTCTTAATGTATATGAATTTCAGATAGAAAAAAAATTACAAAATGTCATGGAGCTTCATTTTAGCCAGTTATTACTATTCTTATTCTTATTACTATTTTTGGCAAATTAGGAATTCAGTTTGGTCCATATTTCCTTCAGATACCACAAACTAACAATAATCAATAACTGGGAGGATGTAACCAGAGTAAAACATTTTTCTGGATTCCAGATTTCAAAACTTTTCTATTTTTGAGAGAAGATAAGGGCATGTATATTTCACATTAGCTGCTTTATCGTGTGTTTAACATTTTGTCCTGTCATAAGAAGTATACGGGATGTGTATCTCACATTAGCTGCTTTATCATGTGTTTAACATTTTGTCCTGTCATAAGAAGTATACGGGATGTGTATCTCACATTAGCTGCTTTATCATGTGTTTTGTCATCAGAAGTATACGGGATGTTTATTTCACATTGGTTGCTTGATCATGTGTGTTGTTACGAGAAGAACACGGGATATGTATCTCACATTAGCTTCTTTATCATGTGTTTAACATTTTGTCCTGTCATGAGAAGTATCTGGGATGTGTTTCTCACATAAGCTGCTTTATAGAGTGTTTAACATTTTGTCCTGTCATGAGAAGTATACGGGATGTTTATATTACATTAGCTGCTTTATAGAGTGTTTAACATTTTGTCATGTCATGAGAAGTATATGGGATGTGTTTCTCACATTAGCTGCTTTATAGAGTGTTTAACATTTTGTCCTGTCATGAGAAGTATAAAATTGCAAGAAAGAAGTATATAGTTATAATATACAAGTACCTGAACTAAGATCTGGTAAAACATCGTTTTTTTCCTGGTTTTTATGGCTTATAAGCGTTTCACATGTGATTCCTCCTAAAACTGGATTCACACTAACATGATAACCTAATTCAATAATCAAAATAAACAGTAATTTAAGGTTATTCAATCGAAACACAAGGCCCATTACAAAATTCAAATATCCCACAGCAAATTTCATTTCGCGACTGGTGACATCACTAACTACTTTAAACTCGTTTAATTTCATAGTGTTACTAACTGGTCAATTTAGGTCCAATACAGCCAACCTCACATCAATACCAGTACAAAAACAAAATTAACCAGTTCAAAACAATTTTATTAAATAATCCAAACAGTCCGTATGAAAATCAATATTACTGAAGAAATATAAGCAACATTTTGGAAATTGTCATCCGAAAATTGATATGGTGACCTTTGTATTCAGATGTTTACATGTTTAATTCCTTCGGAAATCATCGCATGTTTCGGCATCTAATTACGAAAAAAAGTAAATAGGTGCCCATAACATAAATATTATTTACAAGAATTCAACATTAATATTCAACATGTAGTTTTGAGAACGAACAAATGCGCCGGGCAGGTCAGCAGAAGGTTTGAATGTGCCATTTTCTAACTCGGAAATTGAGCAGGGCGCACGACTTTCTCAATCCCCGAGTTTTCATGTTAGATTATTAAATAAGAAACTTTTGTCTAAAAAATCATTTAACAACAATAACTCTTATAAGGAGTCATCTTACAATTTTAGAACAATTTACGTAACTTGTACTGCTGATCATGTTTGCCGTTTCCAGTTTCACTGTAACTGTTATACTAGTAGCTTTGCAGTTATCGAATGAAAAATAAAAATTTCATTAAAAAATTTGATTAAAGGGCAATAATATTTACATTGAGTCATAATACAAATTTGTACTAATTGCAAAATTTGTAGAGCTTGATGTGTACAATTTAAGGTTACTTTTCTGTAAAACTATTGTGCTCGTATATTGACCAATAATTGTGTTGACCCATGTTCTATCATCAGTAACAGATGCCATGTTTGTTAATGTACCAAAATGTATCAACAACCGAAAAATCGGAAACTACAATGTAGGTAACCTAGGAATGATTTTAGCCAAGTTTATATAAAATTGGCCATTAAAGCGGTTTCAGAAGAGAAGATTTTTATTTCAAAGTTATACTTCTATTCATTACTTTTATATTAAATTTTAAGTAATTCAATCCTGACGTAGAAAAATTTAAATGGTTTATGTTATTTTCTGGGGAAAAACACAGCAAAAATATTTAATGAGATTATTTATCATGCTTCGTTATCCTTCAGGATTCTGTCTGTATAGTTTTGTCCGATGCATACTTCCAAAACTGTTTGATATTTTGGATTCAAACCTACGGTTGGATAGACCGTGTCTTTGAGATAAGAATGAGTGCACTTCTTTCACAGGAACCACTATTTTGACATACAAAATATATATCAGGGGCCGCCACACTCAAACAAAAGTGTTTTCTCCCTGGCAACTAAACAAAGCGAAGTGAATCCCTGATAATGGGACTTCATGGAGACACTAGAAAAAAGTTAGGGAGATCAAAAAAATACTTAATTTTGAATGTATGCAAATAAATTTTGATAAAAAAACTAATCACATGTACCAGTCCAGAGTTGCTTTTTGACTTATAATGCAGTATACGTGTGTTTTGTGTTCATGTTGTATTATTTTGACCAAAAACTGCTATTCAAACAGTCATTTTAATATATTATTATAATATAAAAAGAATTAATATGTAAATCACGACTCCCTTCATCTAAGTTTTACAGGGAAAAAAATTAAATGAACAGTCTATTTAATGAGAAACCAAAGTTAATTATATCCAATTGTTTGTGAAAGAACCTTTTCAGAGTGTTATACTGCGATAATTAAATTATACATTTAAGTACATCAAAACGTTAAATAAAACACTCAATCGAAACAATTGAGTATATAAAAATAATGAGTTATAGAAAACAAACTGCGACAGCTGGGTGTCAAGATAATGTTTGTACATGGCAATTGCTGCTGTAGCTTCATTGTTATTTGCCATTAGTGCCAATGTCAATAGTAGCAATTTATTCATATCTGTAATGGCATGTATGCCAATAATTTAAATGAAACATATATTTGAGAAAATGTTAAAATATCTCATTTATTATTAAATTCAAGAAAGTTCCCTCTCAATTAGAGAGGTTCATTCAACCTATGCCAACATTTCTAATTTTGGTTTAAAAAGGTAAGAAAAAATGTTGTCATACATTGAATTGTTGCATAATCATGTAAATCCCTTCTTTAAAAAATGTATTAGTCAGTGATACAGGTAAAACCCATTGAAATATCAATAGCTTAACCAAGGTGCAACAAGAAGGAGGCAGCATCAGCAAATTCTTCTACTGTAACTTATCCATCGTGTAGTTGCTGCTACAAGGTGAATAAGGTTTTCCTGGGTAGAGAAGATGAGTTTCCGCTTTACATCACTGTCCTCTGCCAGTAGTAATGGGTGTCCAGTTGTTGTCATTCTCCATGGTCTCTCATGTTGATGTCTGCTATCGCCTTGGGTATCAAGGTTCATATTTGATTGTAAGGCTGAACACTACAGGTCGGGGCTAAGTTTCTAACTGTTGCACGCCTTGTTGTTCACTTCTTTAACACACATTATACGCAGCTTTATAGTTATAAGTAACAAGTATATTATATAATGGCCTAACACTTTGCATTCTACTAACTTAAAAACATTTTAAGTTTTAATTTTAATGGATTCCTATCATAGATTTGTAAGTATTCGGCTTATTTTTTGCATTTCTACAATTTATTTTATTTTCTATATACACGTGCTTTCAATTCGTTTTGTTTGCTGATTTCAAGTAGTTATATAAACTGCAATATTGGTTTAATATGTGAATGTTTTATTAGGGTTTAGAATAAACAGATTCATGAGGTGTTTTTAATTGTAGCACAAACAAAAAGTACAAACGAACAAATAAATATCACTTTGTGCAGATTAAAAAACTTTCTTATGTGTACGTGTATATAAAACTCATGTCGCAGAAACATTTGGAAATATGTTATCAACAGAAATGCATTCGTCTGTCTATATAAATGCACAAAATATGGGTATGTTAATTTGACCTGATTTTGAGTTGTCAGTTATCGAAATGCCATAACTAAAGGACATTTTACACAAAGTATCATTGTGTTTACACAGTCACAGATAAGTGGTGTCGCTGTGAAATTTATAGTATCAATTACATTTATTACAGTCATAAATAAATTGCACAAACAGTTAAAAAAATATAGTTGTAAATCAACGAAATTAAATAATAGTCTTCAAGTTGTTTTTTTTTGGTTTACCCACAAAATATACATAAAACATAACAGAAATTTCAAATTTTCCTAATGTGATTTCCGATCGAAATTAATTTTATTGACGTGCATGTTTAGCAAAGGTTACATGACAACTCAGATCATAATAAATTTGGACCATTGCATAATCGGACCATGTCATTTTCGGACAACTGCAAATTCGGACTACCAATATTGATATTATTTGTTGGGTTATGTCTGTATAACTTGAGAGTAAAAGGATGTATAAATTTCTTTGGCATCAGCTATTGTGTTGTTATAATAATTTTTGTATTTTTATAAAGAAACCATGTTGAGTTAATTATCAACTGGTTCTGAACTAGTCCGAAAATTCTCTGCCGACCACCGCTTTTTTGCGTGGGTCCCACTCTAAAAAAGCGTTGAGCGGCATGGCAAACTCGGACTAGTTGTCAACGTATGACACTCGTTGTTTCAATTATGTTGACGTATCTCTCTCTCAAAGCTGGTCAAATGCTGATATATATTACCGGTAAGAAGGGATGAGCCATTATGTACCTACACTCATGTGGTCTTCAATCCCAAGGACTGTACCTTTCGCCAAACGCCACAGATAATTTGTATACAGTATAAATATTATGACACGTGAGTATAATTAAATTATTGACTTTGATTATGCGTATATATGTTATAAATGTTCTTATTATCATAACATATATAGATGCAAATATAAAGAATACAATATAACTGGCACTAGAATATACGGTTGTAAACGTCACGTGCCAATATATAATAATTAAATTTATGAATGTATTAAATTATTTTATGCGTACATCTGTAAAAAAAATTAAGAAAGAATTTAACAGAAAATAAACGAAAAATAATTAAATTAAACAGTGTTGCATATGCTATGCGACCAGCTTTCGCACTTGTCACACTGTAAATCGTGCGTCTTTGACGTTACTTTTAGATGGCAATCAACACAGCGGTATAATGACAAAAGCAAATTGGAAATGGATTTATATATCATAACTGCAAAGTCGAGTTTGTGTTGTTTCAATATTCCGATTGAGAAAATATAGTTCCAACAAAGCTTTCTTTGAATGCAAAATTTAAGAAGGCCGTAGCTTGTTTCTTTTTGTATACCTCTTAATTAAGTTAATTATAAACAACAAAGTAACACATAATTCCTTTTATAATCTATGTATTTATCATTACGACCCATACATAATAATAAGCAATTAAATTTTCGTCAAACCTTTATTTAACATTTCATTATATGTACATATTATATATTTTTATCTTATAGTCCGAATTTGTTCACCATAAAATGCATACGTTGAAACAGTAGGCCGAATTAATTATTGTCATTCGGAATATATAATGGTCCGAATTTGTTTTGGTCTGAACCGTCTGGTTACCCTGAGCAAATTATCTATTGGTAGCTATATATTTCTGTAGAAGATGTCATTTCATTTTCATTACATTTGAGATGGGAGTTCGACCCGGGCCAAAATGGTAAATAAACATTGACTCATCTTATTTTGTTTTTAACATTTAATGTTTTCCGATCACATGCTCAAATGTACGTGTAT
Organism: Limnoperna fortunei; assembly: GCA_944474755.1. Lineage (NCBI taxonomy): Eukaryota > Metazoa > Mollusca > Bivalvia > Mytilida > Modiolidae > Limnoperna > Limnoperna fortunei. Next base: position 100,798,090 of record OX104114.1, on the reverse strand, counting down.
ACTCAGATTAATTGTGTTGTCGTCATCTTTAAACAGTCTTCATAAAGGCATACGCTAAACTTTTCTTTGCATAATGAATGAAATGGACAACTATACAATACAATAATACAATCGGTACAGAGATGGTAACACAAATACAATATAATACAATATATACAATATTTGCAATATTTGCAATGAAAAGAAAAACAAGACAATGCTTATGTGACAGCAGAGCCAATTGTTCAGACCTAATAATTTATAATATTAATAAACCTGGCAAGGTTTTTAGCATAGACGTTCTGCTGCTATAGATCAATTCTGAATACTTATAAACATTGTAGTTTTTCACGCAGTAATTTGGAACGACCTCTTTACGTTGTTCTGAAAGAGCGGTGCATTATTCAAATCTGAAATGGTATTCTTCTCTTAATTTATTACAGTCACACAAATGGCAAAAAACTATTTTCTCTTTCAGCAGTTATTCCATCTAACAGTTTCTTTTGATAAATTTTGATTTGATGTTTTTCTATATCGGCTAATTTTGACCATCAGCAGAACTTAAGACATTTAAATAGTTTTCGAATTTCAATTTTGTTACGAACATTCTATAGTTTAGTTCTTTTGTTTTGAATTAAGTGTTTTGTGCAAACCGGTCTGTTTACCGTTGTTTACTATGTACTTTAGCAAATCATTACTGAGGAATTGTTCTGCTTCCCAAAATAGTAAAAACCACACTCTTTTTAATTTTAACACACTTAATGGAAGCATGGTGTATACTATGGTGGTTTTCTTCAATTTCCGTCTAAACAAATGTCGGACACGTCATATGCAGCTATTACGGTCATAATTAGGTTCAATAACTGTTTTTCGCTGAACGACTATCGCGCATCATTTTCAGTAAAATTTTAGAATATATCAAACTGCTATTACAAATAACGCTTTTATTTTTGAGACAGCCGCGGCATTCGTCTAAGATAATTTAAAAAAAATTAAGATATTTTTCGGAGTGTGACGTGATGTGATAAACCTTATATGCACACAACAACCACACTAATCTGACAGCCTTTAAATAAGTCACAAAAAGATCGAAATGCGACATCAATTTACACGAGAGGAAGTTAAATGTACCACTAAAAATGTTCGTCACAAAATACGTAGAGCTTACTCTTCCGGAGCACCTGAACTCATTTCCGGCATATTCAAACTCCTGCGTTGTATTATTCCTATACTGATTAAGTATAGACTTTAAGTATTACAGTTGATAGTTTGATTTAAGTTTGGCGATACTAGTTTCGGTCTGCCTATACAAATGCTATATTATCATCAACTAGTTCCAAAAACAAATGGAGTTACAGACAGCACACAATTCTAAAAAGTTAACATGGAAATGTTTTAATATATGTTGCTTGATACTGTAAACTGAAGACCGTTAAAAAGTGTAATCCGGTGACGGCGGCTAGGACAGCCAATGGTAAATAACCTTATTTCTTATAGGACTTCTACTATTATCTGTATACGTTATTAATATCAATCACACCGAATGATACACGTGCAAGTCTATAAAACCATATAGAACAAAGCACACGTCTTGTAAATAAAATAGTTTATTTACTTTTTGGAATTTCAAATAATGATTGCTTCTCAAATAAGCGAATAAATATCAAATTGGGAATTAAATTTCAAATCTGGATTGGGGCCTCGGTGGCCGATTGGTTAATGTAGTTCATCTAATATTGATCGTGGTCTATCAACACTGAGATTGTGGGTTCCAGGCTAACTGCGGACAGGGTGCGCTTAACTCAAATATAAATTGACAAGGATGGCAGTTTGCCTTCCAGAAGTTCGGGGGTTTTCTCCGGATAATCCGGCTTCATGCCCAATTAAACTTTATCCGAGAAATGTTGATCTTGACAAAATGATTTTTCTCATCAAAAGAATATCAAATGTTAATAAACTTAAGGACAACCGTCGTTGGCTTGAACCAAATATGACTTAAAACAAATGCCTTTTTGTAATATTGAATGTCTCTTTGCCTTTTAATGTAATGCTATAATTTAGTCGGTTTGTGTGTTTTACGAAAAAAGTCAAGTTTGATTCAGTTAAAAAAACTTCACTTATTGAACGTGTTTTTGCTTTTACACGGAATCACGCAGGATGGCTAGAGCCAAACAAATGCTAAATTTCATGTTTTCAGCCACTTGCGTTTACGACACCCATCACCACATGCACACTTTACATGCAGTGTTTCACTGGACAATACTACACACTTAAAAATTATCAACATTTCCAATGTTAGTGAAATATTTATATCATATATATAAACTATCATTGTTGTTATTTATGCGTAATGCATATATACTTATATGGCAGTATATGTGCAACGTTTTACATTTGTTAACCTTCCATATATGCACGATATATTAGTGTATTCTTAAAATGCTATGCTACATTATGAATCTAGGGATAGTGTTTTTCCAACAAATTACATTACAGTTAAATATTTAAATTCCGTTAAGGACACTTCTATGTAAAATGTGGTTGCCATAGATTTATAAACTGGTAGAAGTCTCCTATTAAATAGAATACGCCAAAAAAATAACCACATGACCTAATTTGATTAATCTAGAAGTCATTTAAATACAAAGAAATTATGTATGAACTATTGACTTAGCTGGTGGTTAATTGTTTTCTGAAGCGTATCTAGTGTTAAAAATATATTACCTTGTTGTCAATTGCTTTTGGTATTCCACAGAAGTTTTCCTAACCTCAAAGCAAGTTTCGTTTTATGCCGGTCGCTTTCATCCCCTAAATTTTGAGGTGTTTGTTCTAAGTTGTCCTGCACATTCACAAATATTTGATAAGGTATAGTGTTGTAAAATGAAATGGTGTTTAAAATAGTCGGTTGATGACGTCATACAAAAGATAAGAAAAACTAAATAATTACATGTTAAAATTGATTTACGCAAAATTCTCAATATGTATGCCTTGTATTCGCCGTCTAAAACAGATTCATACATGTTTTTTGTCACTCACATAACACCTGCAAATGAACGCTGACTTTTACTATAACAGCCGTGGTTTTTAGTGGAACACAATTTTTGGTTGTGTTTTCCCATCTCCTGTTTAACAATGGTTTTATCTATCCTTGACTTGACTTATTGTTGCTGAACACCACTCAGTATCTTTTATCGTAGGAGAAACCATTGTTTCTGAATTCTGCATTTTAATTATAATTAATAAGACTTTTAAAGTAGACGACGTTAAATATAATACTTGAATAAGAAAGAGATACATTATAAAAATAAGATAATTTAAACATTTAAATATTGCATCAAAATAAAAGAGCTACAATCTCATAAAGCATATACATGTAAAACAAAGTCATTGGCATTAAGTTTAATTAAATAATCGATTAATCCTATCATTAATAAATACAAATAAAATATGCCGTCTGCCCACCTAATTACTTTGTAACTAATGCCACCCCTACCCCCAATCGGAAATTCAGTCACCTTTAAATTTTGTAGTTGTTAATATTAATGCAAAATCTCAGTTTATATTATATTTTTCTGTCGCTCGGTAGGAAGAGAAACAATTCAGAATGTGTTAAGTAAACGATGATAACTACTGAACTGTCACATAAAAACATACTATGCATACTATAAAATGCTTAGTCATCTGATCCGGTAAACGACACGATTAAAGTAATGCGTATAAGTCAAGATTGATAAATTGCTCTTTAGATGGACGGTTTAATGACTTTAGGTTTATAAACGTGTTTACGTTTTCTGCACTGATATTTTGTTCAGAATATTAGATCGTCAAGTAGATTGTGTCATACGTTAAATATTTGAATATCATTAACAGCAGGATTTATTTACTGAAACGCTTTAACTCCAAGGCAATCAATTGTTTGTGATCGCTTTCGCTTATTCCGGCTCAAAGCGACGGTAGTCAATTAATCAGTCTCAAATTATCAGAGATATTGAAACTGTTCATAGGATAATAATCATTAGGGGTAACGAAACCGTTACAATATCAGCTGATATGACTGATTTTGTTATATTTCTGCTAAATACCATGCACCTTTAGTCAATGTGAGTCAATCCAAAGGCTGGACACAGAATGGTCATTCTTCTGATCGTTTAGTTTGGGGAGATTGCATGTTTTTGCACAAACGTGTGTGTTTCTGGCGATTATTTAGTTTGGAGGGATTGCATGTTTTTGCACAAACATGTGTGTTGTTGGGGACTCTTTAGTTTCAGAGATATTTCATGTATTTGAACAAACAGTTGTGTTTCTGGTGATTGTTAAGATTCGAATGATTTTATGTCAGTGCATAAAAATGTGAAAAGTGATCACAATGTCGACTGCCACTGGACAAGCGGTAGTATTGGGTAGGGGCGAAGTATTTGGCTTTGTATTGCGGTAACAAAGTCTTAATTATTTTCAAATTCTACAAAAGGATTCTGCATCGCATAAGGAGGGTGGCATTCTCCAAAACCCATCCACTACGTTCCGCGGAAAAGCTTTCGCCTTATGACCTGACCCCCCCTTAACAAGAAGGTCTTCCTTTCGCCACCCGGGTACTCGCTGGGCTGGTTTGTGGAAGCATTAGGAACCCACGCAGTATGGTCGTAGTATATATCATTGAAAATGCATTATTTGCATTATAACATTAACTTTCAACATGAAAATGTTATGTCATTTGTTGTTTTCAATGTAGCTAGTTGACAGGGAACACATTTTTCTCATTTATGACATATTCGGAATTACACAAATCAGCATACAAAAGCAAGTTCCTTATATGTGTTCTGTGTAAATTAAAAGTAGGTTTGAAATATGTGAAAATAGTCAACGATAAAGTCTACTAAGAATCACTGATATCTAGGAAAATTCTACAGACATACCTTAGGGCTAAATGTATGTAGTTTATGGAAATCTACATTTCGACCTCAGTCTCAGTCAAGTTAACATGATAATTCTTCGCCGTTGTTTTCATTTCGGAACAAGTCTTTTGGAAAATTTGTTAATTTACCCTATATAAGAACTTGTTAACATATTTGAAGCAAGTTAGATGGATAAGCAAATACAAGACTAAAATGGATTTCCTCATTACATTTGATAGTTTCATTTTACTGTGAAGCTAACATATTTTGCTCGCCTTCCTTTATGCTAGTAGCTGCTGTAAAAATATGTGGTACTTTTCCGTTATCCTAACATAGGAACGGAATCCGTACTGAGCAAAGAGAAAAAAAATCAATTTTCGTCTAAATGTTATTATTGATAGCACTGACAAACGGAATAAATTATTGTATTGTCTTGTCATCTTAGCTAGTTCCATTGAAAAATTATAAAGACTTGACGAACGCATTCAACTACAGCAGCTAGGTGTAATCACTTAATTATCAGACATGTATTGGATGCGCCTTAGAATCTGGTGTAAATGTAAGGTTTCTTTTGTCTTAATATGCACAAAAGATGATCTCACGTTTTGGATGACAAACAAAATATCGAAGGATGATGCAATTGTGCATTCCTCGCTTCAACAATGCACATGCGACAGTGGAGCCTTAAAAAAACACGATGTCGACAAAGGGCATATAACCCCAGATTACTTTATTACGAGTCTGCCTACTAATAAAGTGATCAAGAGAAGTACTCAGATATCTAAGTCAATTTTGACAGGCTTATATACACCTGAAACGTATACATACGTTCAGAGGCTTTCTTGTTTAGGGATAACCAGATTTTTCATTGGATAATAGTTGTATCAAAAGGGCTATACGAAGTGAACTGTTTTCCCACACGACATTTAAGAGAGACGCGAGCGATGACAAATCGAATAAGATCGTCTCAACCCGGACCTAAATTGATAAAGATTTCTATTTTCCTGCAAAAGTTCCGGAATTTTACAAGGTATTTACTTCCTAACGAAATAAAAAGGAAATCCATGATATAGCCTAAATTATCAAATTGGCGTTATACGACGGCAAACTTGAATGTTTGCGCATCCCATTAATCAGAAACTTGTTCAGTTAAATTTTGCCTTAAATGACCATTTAAAAAAATGGGTTTTATTAACTTTACAAAACCCATGAAATGTAAGACTTTCAATCGGCAACAACTGGAATAAAACATATATTTAAAAGTACACATTTATATTTAATAATCAAATGTGGGCAGCCGTGGATTATTTGATTATTACATTACCAATTTCGCGCCTACATAAGTTGAGGTTGGTTTTAGCCTATCTAACTTCCGAGTTACATATTGTTTTCCAGGTCATATATATAATAATGTTTTTGTAGACAAATAGAAAAATATGCATTTAATTGAAGTAACATATTCATTAACGTTAACGATATAATTTAACAATCAGAAAAGAAATTACGCGACAAAATCGAATGTTTCGTAACATGTCATCCAGGACTCAAGAAAGCTGACGATGGAAGCGTAAAGAAATGTTTAAGGTAAGTCATTGTTTATTGTGTAATGTTCCAACAGTAAAATCCTTAAATAAAGAGGTTCATATCAGATAAAGAACTGTGGGATACAGTATTTACGGATGCGAAATAACAAACATATTTTGACATAGAAGCACACTGTGACTGTCCAAGATTCGTAACATGCTGTGGCTGGAGGGTACTGCAACATTTTGTAGATTTTTTTAAAGCTCATATATTTTTCTTCAAATGTACCAGATATAGCTTTCAGGTGATTTCAAGCAGACGATGACTCAGCATTTATTTATTTGCGCGTGGGACGTTACAAGATTGTAGAAACACCCATAACAAACGCTTTACAAAATGCATTTTAAACATGTTGCACAATTGCACATTTCCAAATATGGTGTGAAAATAACATTATCATGATTATGATGTTCGTTGCAAGTCGAAACAAAAACAAAAAACTGCAGTTAAATATATTTTTATGAAAAGAAGATCAAAATAAAACTGGCGTAATACGCAATTACTTACTTCACTAATCGTCTCCATCCCTGCAGGGACATAACGCACAAAAAAGTTTCTTCCACTTGTTCCGGTCCTTCGCTATATGACGAGCCTGCCCTAAGGTGTAACCAAGTTTTTAAGTTCCCTTTTAATGATACGCCTCTAGGTCATCTGTGGTCTTCCTGGCTTCCTTTTTCCTAGTGGTTTCCAAATGAGCGCTGTCTTGGAAATCTTCTCGCTGGTCATTCTAAACACATGACCTACCCATCTGTAGCGCTGCTATTTCATCTGCGTAGCGATGCTGTGACATTTGCTTTTCCGCAACAGATTGATGTTTGTTATCTTTGTCACTCTGCAATATTCCGAACCATACGAGAGGACTGTCTTGAAAGTACTGTTACATAACTTCAGCTTGGTGTTGATACTGCAGTTTAATACATTGTGATGATTAGAACTGTATGTAAATGTGACTTAAGTTTGATTAATTCTGAGATTATTGCTATCGTTACATGTTTCGATTTTCATCACCATTTGAATTAAAGTACATTTTTTGCAAGAGTGACTGAGTAGCTGTGATGTTTATTATCTGTTATAAATGGTTAGGCATTGCTTTAGCCTGAGTTTGCAGGCGACAACAAATGGTGAACTGGATTCAAATTTAAGTTGTCTGGCCAGAGTCGGCAAGTCTCTCTGTCGTCGTCGATAAAGTTTATAAAGCTTTCGATTTTAAAGCTAGTTCGGCATACTTCGATGAGAGATAATAATTAACTTTCACAACGCTACATACAATTTTACGATATTTTTACAACCCCTAGAGAATAGAACGTCTTAATGTTACAAGACCGCCTTTGAATGTATGTATAACATTATAAAGTTGATGAATCTGAATCCTTATTTTGGATGAAGTATTTCCAATCGAACTAATACTGAACGAATTTTTTAATAAGTTTCGTAAAAATGGACCTAATGTGTACTTGCAATGTAGCTTCTCTATAACTTGCATATATGATGATTATATTTTAATTTATGAAGTTGTAGGGGTAAATTGCTAAAAGACAAATACAAATTATAAATTAAGGTAGGTAATTAACTGAATTACTTCTGGAGACAAATCTTCTATACATGTACATGTAAATTACATCCTGCTGGAACGAGATCATCTTTGTTCACAGCTATCACCAACATGTGAAATATTTAATCAGCTAATTTTAGATATACAACCACCATGGAATAAAACGAAACTATTTTTGGCACTATGAAAATTTACTTCTTTGGTTCATTTTGACACCTTTTCTACTTTTTATCTTTTGAACTGTCTAATCGATTCCTGCATTGTTTTTTAGTTTACAAATTACTATGACGAATTTTAAATCCCAAACTATTGCGCACGAAATTCCCCGAGAATGAGGCATGGAGGGAGAAATATTCATGTGTTGTAATTGTTTATTAGATGTGAGTTGTTTACTTGTAAATTGCATATTAATTGCCTGTTACTGATCTTTAAAAAATCCTTACAAAGAAAGGTACATAGCTGGCTCATCTACGAGCACTACCAAAAGAGTTGTCGAAACGGTTAACTAAAATATTGTCTACAGTATGAGAAGGACAGCAAACATACCGTGAAACTGTTTACACGCGAGGTAATATTAATCGTATGTGGAATCTTACACATTCTAAAGAACGTCTCGACTTTAAAATCAAGATATCTAAAATCTCATTTGTCAGAACCTGCCATTTTCAACTCTTTGTAGCACATTGACTCGCGAGAAACGAAACTCCCGTCTTAAAGAAATCACGCATGAAACCTTCACTCCAAAATGTGGCTACAGATATGTTATTTAGGGTAACAACACTACTTTTTCGTTAAAGAACTAAAGGGAATATTATGCTACAGGGAAGAACACATTTATTTTATGCTAGATTTTCTGACCGACATAATATTTGCAACTTTTGGAGAAGGTTTTTTTCAGTAGGCAATCAAACTTTCAATCGGTACAAACTGTTCTCTTTTCTTGCCGATTTGTTTCCGTATTCTCCTCTGAAACTTGATTTCTGCAACTTTGTATTAAAGACAAGAAGATATCAGAAGCTAGGTCATTTAATTTCCCATATAGATATATTTGATGCCCATTTATTTAACAACCCCCAATTTGCTTATTGGCTTCAATTAAAATATCCTTTAGAACTGGAAATTAAAAAACCACAGAAACAGATTGATATAAATCATTTTTAGACTTTCATCTTAAATATCTTAGGAAAATAATTTATGACAAAAGAGACGATTTTAATTAAGTACCGAAAGTCTACATTTTGGTTAAATTGTGTATCTTTTCAAAATTAAAAGATAAACTTTTTTACCTTGAAGTGAAAAAAACTATATTTTTAACACATTTTCAGTTGTTTTGGTTATTAAAACGTATGCTTAGTTTTCATCTTTTGTTACCTTTAACAAAACTAAAAGATGCCATTTCATCATCTTTAATTTATAACAAAAGTGGGCCATTTGACTGCTTTTGATGATAATAAAAGGCAAATAAAAAAGGCGACCTTTTACAACTTATATATTTTTTCGAAAGTTATATAAAGGACAGAAAAATGTAGTCAAAAGACGTCTTCTCAGAACATAGAAAGGCGATTTTTCAAGCAGTGTACAAAAACTACTAATTATGACTCAAATAGCAAGAAAGATGTGCTCTACTTCATTTCTTTTTTCTTGTCAAAGGTATGTAACTGGGTTCTCTAGATTGTTTTCCCTTGGTACCGAGTGCATACTTTGAAATAATAAGTGTATTAAATTTTGTTTATTTTGTTTTCAAAAACACTGAATGGATATTAGTTGGATTAACAAGGTTTTTCATTATTTAATTGTACATTATGATGTCAATTATAACAGCAGCGATGATTTGTTAATAGTTGAAATATTTATTAGATAAACATTCCTGTGACTCGGTTTCAATAAGTTTTGTTCAATATTCACATCTCTTAGATACAAAAACAGTGAAAGTTGCAATTTTTCGCTAATTTAGATTCCAATGTGTAATTAAACCAGACAAGAAAAAAGATTTGCTTAATAACGCTCACAGTGACGTTGAGGAATATTAAATTAATGATAATGTTGATTCTATAACATCTGAAGAAGAAATTATCCAGACAATTTCCTTAGAAACAGATAATGGATTTTCAATTGCAAGAATGGTATATTTGTTTCCCTTTCTACCTTTAAAGGTTTATATGACATACAAAACTTTTTTATTGCGAGAAATATAAGTCATTCGGTTTTTTTTTACATATGACATACACAACTTTTTATTGCCAGAAATATAAGTCATTCGGTTTTTTTTCATTGTGCCTTACAAGGCTTTGGCATCTAATAAATTAAATTTTACAAAATCGATTCACAGAGAATTAAAAATTAATTGTCGTAAAATCCCTTTCCTGATACCCATGTCTATGTCTAAATAATGCCTGTATAACAGGTTGACCGTATACAACGTATTTCATAGAATGAAAAGGAAATGGATAATAGCGAGTCATTCATTTCTTTATTTCCTCATATAGAGATTACAATGATATGATACAATTTAACAACAGTTCAATAAATGATAAAAAAGTTATATAGAAAATTTTAATAAATAAGGGAGGTGAAATATATACATGTACATATATACATTAGAAAGTTATAAGATTTTTATCAATATTCATAATAAACATGATGCCTACTGGTTCTTCATCCTGTCCTGCTGCTTGTTTTGTCAGAATATCTAGTCAGACGACTGTAGATTGATGACGATTTCACTTCATGTGAAAGGATACTGTTGGAGGGTACTCGGAAATATTTCTTTAGGTAAGGTAAACGATTGAAGTCTATATAAAATAACCTTTTCGAATAGTTAAAGGAGACAAGAGAGCAAGCACACGGATCTGTAGCTGTCCGGAGACTGTTTTGATTTTTCTCCAGTTTTATCAATTTGTACATTAGACCTTTTTTCCATACACTTGGAATCTTTTCTCATGAGACAATTTTATTATTATTTGCGTCTTTTAAGGTCTCTTACAATCTGACCAACTTCTGATTCTGTTATTTGTCCACAGGGCAAGAATTCATCCGTTGTGTCACAGCAAAGATTGTTCAAGATTGTATGATTCACTTCGATTTCAGTAAAAGTTTTAACGTCAAAGTTTTTGTCGTTAGCGGTCGTGTACAGGTGTTCGAAGTATTTAGCAAAACCTTTAGCAACGGATTCTGGATTGTCATATACCACATTGTCAACGATGATTTCAGGTAATATTTTATTCGATTTCGGTTTTTGATGCTCAATGAGTTTCCGAAAAAAGTCGGATGTCACACTCAGCTGCATTATTTAAGTCATCATAAGTTTTTGTTAAGTATTCCTGATTCGCTTGACTCTGAATGTTTCTAAATGCACTTTTAGCTCTCTTTCAATTAAAGTATGATTTGTGCTGCATACCTCTTGGTCTGTTCTCTGACATTCATTTTGCAATAGTCACGTGTTCTAGTAATTAAATGGTAATATAAGATCATTTTGTAATTGCAGTAACTACTTTTTCCTTTATGTTATTTCTCGGCATGGTGTGCTCCACTCCAATCTTAATTGACAATAATTGAAACTAGAAATCTGGGGATTAATACGTGTATTCCGACGTATACCTCCAATAAAAACCAGACGCTACGATATAGCTGAGAACATTATGCAATTTGCTTTAAACGCCATTCAAGCAAACAAATAAATGGTGTCTTTTAAAGGAGAATACGAATGTATTACTCAGATTCAGGTAACAGTTACTATTTAGTATACAATGATCATCTCTAATTTTAGAAAGGACAAGATGGAAGCAATGTACAATTTGTAGGTAAGGTTTGAGAAACTCGAATTATTATTAACCGTATAAACAGTCATGTAGTTTTATTATGTACATTAACGTCACTTTTCTTCAAAGTGTAACACATAGATAGATAACAAGGCCTAACAAGGCTAATAAGGTGTTAAACATTGTATGTCTGATGCTACTTATATAAATAAAAATAAGGTGCTTTTGTATACTATATTAAAACAACCAGCTAAAGTCTAAAAATCATCGATCAGAAAAAAACCAATACTAATTCAATGTGTTTGTTTTTGGCTTCGGTGGCCGAGTGGTTAAGGTAGTTCGTGTTCTATTGATCACGTCGTCTTTCAACACTGTGGTTGCGAGTTCGAATGCTGTCAGGGTGTACTCGACTGCAACCTTAATTGAAAAGGATTGACAATTTTCATTACATAACTCGGGTTGATATTTTTCAAAATTAAAAAAAAATAGATTTGTTAAGAAACTAAATTTTCTCACTACGGACTATTTATGTACTTGAATGTGTTATATTCAGGTTTTCTGTTAAAAAACATAAAAGATATGCCTTTACGATACGATTGCACGTTTTTGTTCAGTCTGATGCTAGTCCATATTATCAAAACCTATACGCCAAACGATTAATTAGTAGCATTATGTACAATACACCATGTAAACGACGACACTTGGATGATGACATTTTTCTGTCAGAGGTAAACATAAAAATAAACAAAATTCTTGTTTCTGTGTCTTTACTAAAAACAAGAAGTTTAACATGCTTTGACCTGCTTCTACGTAGGACAGCAAACATGTTTTTGCAAACAAAATCACAACTTCCGGCTAAATTTCAAAACTAATCAAATTGATGAGAAGTATATAGTAGAACATTACCATGATTTTGTCCACTCTATAGGAATGAGTGGAAACAAAAATAATGTAGAACAGAGATCATTGGGACAGTACCAAGTACTCAGTGGAGATGTTTCCAAAAAAGTCATGTGCACCTCTCACCAATTTCAATCCTGGAGTTGGAGATAATGTGCACTTTAAACCAAATTCATCATTATCTGCAGGAACTAACGTGTTTTTATAGGGGTATTACAGAAACAAATAATATTGCACATTGAAACGAACGACAGCAAAGGTCGGGTATATACTGTTGAAGACTGTCTCAACAAGAAGGTGCACCAAATATCTGAATACCTGCTGAGACATAATATGTTACGAAATTAAAGTCCTATTATAATTTGTAAATTGTTTTTTCTTCTTTAATTTGGACACAGGAATATTTTTAAAGACAGTATATACATTCATTATCAACACGTGGGAACAAAAGAAAGACAGTTTGAAAATGTCAAAAAAAACAATATCAACCTCTTTACAACGATAATTATCCCGTCTGACCTTAGCCGGTGGGACCATTGTACTTTAGCGTGCTGTACACGTGCATCATCACACTTTAGCCTGATTATAACCATCGCACTTTAGCGGATCTAGGCCATCACACTTTGGCATCAATAATCATACTTTGTCATGACCATCACTGTTTAGCGTCGCATCGCAATTTGGATTCTAACATATATATTACACAATTTCACCTGTTACAGTTTGTCTGATAAGAAGGTGATATAATCTGACCTTTGTGCCGCTTGGAAATAGGAATAGTTGAAAATCCTTGTTGCATGTGCGAATGTAGTTGCTTACCATTTTTCAGTTGTTAACAAGATCATCCTGTACATTAGAAGTATATATTTTATTTAGCTGTCTACTATTGATGACTTGCATGTTAACATTGAGTTTTCTGTTCGCGGGCATAATGCGCTCAGATTTAAAAACAAAACTGGTTTTATTAAATATTTAGCAAACACAGATACCTATTAATGCAACAGCTGTTTGGATTTATATGTTATATATAAAAGATTATAGTGTTGCATTATACAATTATATGTATTAGCAAACGTAAAATTTGTTTTAAAATGTTAGTGCATGCACTTGAAAAAGCAATTGTCTTAAATGTAAAATTTAAAAAGCGTTTTTGAGATAATAAATTAAACACTTCAATTTTATCGATGTCTAAATTATTTGTGTCTACTTTAAAATTAATTTTAGTGCTCGCCTACAATATTTTGTTCTGATAGCTTCGCTATCATTTGAAATGGGCGTGTTCATATAGATCACGTGACTTTTTTTACACACATACATGTAACCCTATAGATCGCATCTGCGATGATCGCTATAACCTTTCCTGGAGTACAGGTTTCTCATTGTACTCTTTTTTCATTGTTTTGTATTTGGTTTCTTTTATTTGATTAGTTTCCATCTCCATGCCATATTTGCTAGAAATCTGCAGCGGATAAAATAAAAAATCTTCCTATTTCATGTAATGGCATGTTATGTTTCATTGTACTTATTTTAACTATATGACAAGTAACTTTGTCATCCTATATAATGTATAAAAATCGCAAAAGTCTGAAATGGCCCGGTTGCGAAGCAAGTGCTTTAATAAATAGAGAATGATTTACAATTTGTTGAAAGTAGGTTTGTGTAAAAAATGTAGGAGGAGTTGATTACACAAAATAGGCATCGTCTTTTGCAAATGTATGTTCTAAAAAATTACTAAGTTCCCAATTCTGGAAATTTAGGAAAAAGTTTTTGAATACCTCCTTTTCGACATTCATTTTTCTTTTCGTTATTTAGTTTCCTATTCGCTATCGGAATGGGAAAATGAACCATTTTCCTTTTCGACATTCATTTTTCTTTTTGTTACAATTACATCCTGCTTAAATTCTCAACGGAATACTTGGGATGGATTTTTTACAAAATCACAATTGTGATATAAAATTATCATAAGCATAGCTTGTTATAAATAAAGCGATTTTTAGTTTGAAGAACATACTAACACTACCTTTGCAAGAGTAGTAAAAATCTGAAAAAATAGAGTTATTCCTCCTGAATCAGTCATGTTGGTAAAAGGTTACATTGATGGAGATTTTCAAGACATATATGGAATGATTGAACCATATAAGAAATTAAAACACCAAAGTGGCATTCTCTTTGCGAAATCATGAAATGATGTAGTTACTAAAAAGAAATGTTAACTTCGGCTCCTGTTTTATCATTTTATCACTGATGCCAGTTTTACTGGAATCTCTGGAGTTGTATTCCAAGTACAAGAAGATTCAGAAAAAGTTATCTCTTTTGCAAGCCGCACTGTTAATAAAAGCCAATGAAACTACTGTGTTACTAAACGCAAATTGCTAGCTGTTGTTCTTTTGTCAAGCAATTTAGACATTATCTTTGGGGTAGCAAAATTTATAATACGAACAGATCATGCGTCTCTAACTTGGCTAACGAATTTTAAGGAACCAGAAAGTATGGTAGCACGCTGGATCAGTATACTTGAGATTACAATTTTGAAATTCAGTATCGAAGAGGTAGTTACACACAAATGCAGATGGTTGTCTCGAATACCAGTTCGTAAATGTAGGCGGGAAGAATGTAGTGAGTGCTATACAGCACAATTCCTAATATCCAAAGTCAAAATGAGGAAAATGTTGAATGCCGAGTTTGCCATCAGACTCAATCAGGAAAATGTCCTACAGTTATGACTGATGAAAATGAATTACTAGAAACTATAATTAGCACTATCACAGAAACTTCTGCAAATCAAAGCTCACAACCTAACTGGTTAGACTTTTGGAGTAAACAAGAAATAAAAAATATGCAAGAAAATATCTCTGCTATAGGTGAAATATTAAAGTTGAGGTTAAATCAGGCGGAAGAAAAAACCCAATATACATGAAGTCATTAAATATCACTCACAAGCCAAAGTTCTTTGTGGACTATGGGAGCTCTTACATGTTAAAGACAATATTTTATATAAAGTTTTTCTTAAAGAAGATGGAAATAAGATTTATCAATTAGTTGCCCCTAATCTTCATCATAATAAAATTACAAGTCATTTAGGAAAAGACAGAACTTTATCTGAAATTAGAAATAGGTTTAATTGGCCAGGGATGACTGAACATATAAAACAGTGGTGTTTAGAGTGACCTATGTGCTCGTTGTAAGCCAGGACCCGGGTTAGGAAAGTCCCCTTTAAAACAGTCACAGAGTAGTGCCCCTTTAGAAAGAATAGGGATATATATTGTAAGACCCCTTTCTGCTACTGAAAATGGTAACGAATAGATTATCGTTGTTGGTGATTATTTTTCAAAATGGAAAGAAGCCTACCCAGTACCTGACCATACGCAATGACGGTGGCAGACAAACTTATCACTGAATTCATATGTAGATTTGGATGTCCATTACAAATTCATAGTGACCAGGGCAAATAATTTGAATCAATCTTATTTCATGTCCTAAGTGAGAAATTAGGTGTTTATCAAATAGGATCAACCCCATACAGATCCCAGAGTTCAGGTTTAGTGGACAGATATAACAGAACCATGAAACAAATGTTATCAATGTTTGTAATCTCCCATCGTAATGATTGGGATGATCATGTACCATATATCATGATGGCATATATGAGTACATTCTACTACATGTACTACTAAGTGTACCCCAAATAGCGTAATGTTAGGCCGAGAAATCAGATGTCCTGTAGATTTAATGTTTGGCCTTCCTGCAGATGAAAATGATTTTGTCCAATTGAATATGTAGAGTGGGTAACAATCAATTAGAGATCTTTTTCCTTAACATATGAAAACTTTGGTCAGGCAGTCAAAAGACAAAACTTTATTATGACAGAGGTTTAAAACCTAGAACATTTAAAGAACATTCATGGGTATGGAGATGGTATCCTCCGAAGTAAACCAGACTTTAAGCCTTGGATGGACGGCACCATATCTTGTACTTGCAAAATTAACAGATCTTTCCTACAAAATACAAAAAGATGAAAATACATTGCCAATTATTGTACATGTAGATAATCTGAAACCTTATTTAGGTAGAAATCCACCTTAAAACTGGTTTATACAACAAACACATGAAACAGTCACGATCAGCTTACTTGACAGTGTTAGGTGGTTGCATCACTCGATCGGAACTCTAACAATTGTTTACTGACGGTGTTAGGTGGTTGCTTGACATGATCAATATACTTGATAATTTTGTACTGACGGTGATAATTGGTAGATTGACACGATCGACAAACATGTACTTGATAATTGTTTATACTGACGGTGTAAGGTGGTTGCTTGACACGATTGACTTACTTGATAACTATGTACTGACGGCGTTTGGTGGTTGCTTGATGCGATCGCAAAACATGAACATTCACGTTCAATAAAATATTTTCATATGATGTCAAACCTTCAAAATATCAACTAATGAAATTGCTTTAAAAAGCAAGTGTTTGGCAGTAGTCATTCTCACTCATTATTGAGTGGGAAGAAAACGTAACACAACTAATAAATAACGCGGTAATAAAAAAACTATTAACACTATTGTACAAAATACATTAATTTTCAAATGGACTATGCAACACATCCGTTTGGTTTATTTACAATCGACATCGGGATATCCTCTATACAATTCGTTAATAAAAGTGAGCAGCTTTAGATTGGCTACATTTAGGCCCTGGAATTTCCTAGCGAAGTTTGTCAGAGTATCGTGGACACATGTGAACACAGAAACACTGACTTGTGAGGATGGTACTGGCGGTGTTAGATGCCAGCTTGACAGCATCGGTATACTTGATAAGTGTGTACTGACGGTGTCAGATGGTAGCTTGACACAATTGGCATACTTGATAATTGTGTTAGATTGCTGCTTGACAGTACCGGTATACTTGATAATTTTTTACTGACGGTGTGAAAAGGTACCCTGACACGATAGGCATACCGTAGATGCTCTCTTAAAAGTCGGTCCGCATATAAGTCGGGGGGTCTTTTTGGGCCTTTAAATCTGGTATTTTGCTGTTGACCCTCTTATAAGTCGGTCGGAAGACAGACGTGTTGACATGAGGTCAGAATCAAATAAACATTCCAAATTTGTGAATAAAAATCATTATATCAGTAAGACTTCTTGTTTATTATTGGTTTCTCGTGTTTTATGAGTTAAATATCGCTTGTCATTTATCTAAGTGGTTTGTTTACACTAGTGTACACGTGTTTTGAAAACGTAAACGTAATTATCTCCCTGAATTTGCTATGACTAAAAACCATAAAAAAGACAAACACAAGTAAATAAACAAATATTCATTTTCATAATTATTTAATAGTTAAAGCAGAGTTTTTAAAATAAATGAAAGCTAAAATACAAAATATAAAGGAATATGGTTTGTAAATTAAAATAATAATGGATGAAAAAACGAATTCTGTAGCATATATGTATTACGGTAGTAAGTTTATCTTGATTTTCGGCTTTTAGTTGTATCATGACATCACCGGATGTATTATGCAATACATAGATACATGTGTAAACAGTGGTAAATACGAATGGAAATATGGAAACTGGATAAAATAAACAATACACAAGTAAAAACAATCTTTATTAATTTAATACTTGATAATTGTGCCGTTATGCTGTTAATTGTCGTCATGGCACGATCTGCGTTCTTGATAATTGCGTACTGACGGTGTTGGGTAGGCGCTGACATCTTTGGCATTGTTGATAATTGTGCGCTAATGGTGTTAGGTGGTTGCATGACACGATTGGCATACTTTGTAATTCTGCCTTCACTTTGTTATGTGGTTACTTTACACAATCGGCATACTTGATAATTGTGCCCGGGCGGCGTTAGATGTTTTTTTGAAGCCATCTAACTACGTGATAATTGTGTGCTGATGGCGTTAGGTGTTTGCTTGACACCTTTGGCATTCTTGATAATTGTGCTTTGATGGTGTTAGGCTTTTGCATGACACGATCGGGATACTTGATAAACGTGCCATGACTTTAATAGGTGGTTACTTTACACAATCGGCATACTTGATAATTGTGTCCTAGTGGTGTTAGATGGCTGTTTGAAACGATCGACATACTTGATAAGTGTGTGCTGACGGCGTTAGGTGATTGCTTGACACTACCGTCATGCTTGATAATTGTGCCCTAGCGGTGTTATGTGATTGCTTGACACGATCGACATACTTGATAATTGTGCCCTAGCGGTGTTATGTGATTGCTTGACACGATCGGCATACTTGATAATTGTGCCCTAGCGGTATTAGGTGGTTGCTTAAACGACCCGCAATATTGCTAATTGCGCCCTTAGTGTGTTACATGGCTGCTTGATACGATCGGCACACTTGATACTGACGGTGAAAGGTGGTTGCTTGACACGATCGGCATACTAGATAATTGTGGTGTTAGGTGGTTTCGTGACACGAACGGCATACTTGATAATTGTGCCGTACAGGTGTTATGTGGTTCCTTGACACGATCGACATACTTGACAAATTTTTCACTGACGGTGTTAAGCGTTTGCTTGACACATTCTAAATACTTGATAATTGTGCCCTTACGGAATTAGATTGTTGCTTCAAACGATCGGTATACTTGATAATTGCGTACTGACGGCATTAGGTTGTTGCTTCACACGATCTGTATATTTGATAATTGACGGCACACTTGATACTGACGGTGAAAGGTGGTTGCTTGACACGATCGGCATACTAGATAATTGTGCACTGACGGTGTTAAGCGTTTGCTTGACACATTCTAAATACTTGATAATTGTGCCCTTACGGAATTAGATTGTTGCTTCAAACGATCGGTATACTTGATAATTGCGTACTGACGGCATTAGGTTGTTGCTTCACACGATCTGTATATTTGATAATTGCGTACTGACGGTATTAGGTGATTGCTTCACACGATCGGCATACTTGATAATTGTGTACTGACGGTCTTATGTGATAGTCTTAGGTGGTTTCTTGACCCGATCGGCATACTTGACAATTGTTCATTGCGGTCTTAGGTTGTTACTTGACACTCAGCATACTTGATAATTGCTTAGTGACGGTGTTAGGTGATAGCTTGACACTCAGCATACTTGATAATTGTGTAGTGACGGTGTTGGGTGATAGCTGACACTCAGCATACTTGATAATTGTGTAGTGACGGTGTTAGGTGATAGCTTGATACTCAGCATTCTTGATAATTGTGTAGTGATGGTGTTAGGTGATAGCTTGACACTCAGCATACTTGATAATTGTGTACTGACGGTGTTAGGTGATAGCTTGACACTCAGCATACTTGATTATTGTGTAGTGACGGTGTTAGGGGATAGCTGACACTCAGCATACTTGATAATTTTGTAGTGACGGTGTTAGGTGACAGCTTGATACTCGGCATACTTTATAATTGGGTTCTGTCGATGTAAGATGGTTGCTAAACACCATCGCCATACTTGATAAATGGGGCAAGACGGTGTTAGGTGGTTGCTTGACACGATCGCCATACTTGATAAGCGTGTCTAGACGGAAATTCTGGATTGCATGACACGATTTGTATTCTTGTTAATTGTGTACGGACGCTGTTAGGTGATAATTTGACACTCGGTATAGTTGATAATTAGGGGCAGACGGTTTTAGGTGTTTGCTTGACACGATCGACATACTTGATAATTGTACACTGACGGTGGTTGTTGGATGCCTGTCACAATTGTTATACTTGATAATTTTAGACTGACGGTGTTATAAAGTTGCCTAACACGTTACGAATACTTGGTAGTTGTGACCTGACGCTGTTAAGTGGCTGCGTGACATGATTTGCTAACCTAATTATTGCGTACTGATGTATGTTAGGTGACAGCTTGACACGATCGGCATGCTTGATTATTGTGCCCTGATGGTGTTAGGTGGTTTCGTGACACGAACGGCATACTTGATAATTGTGCCGTACAGGTGTTATGTGGTTCCTTGACACGATCGACATACTTGACAAATTTTTCACTGACGGTCTTAGGTGGTAACTTGACACGATCTGTATACTTGATTATTGTGAACTGACGGTGTTAGGTGATAGCTTAACAATTGGCATACTTGATAATTGAGTCCAGACGGTGTTAGGTGGTCGCTTGACACAATCGGGATACTTGATATTTGTGCCATGACGGTATTAGTTGGTTGCTTAACACGATTGGGATACTTGATAATTGTGTCCTGACGGTGTAAAGTGGTTGCTTGACACGATCGGCACCCTTTATAACACGACATATTACAAGGACAAATCATCTCATATACACATGTCAACTCACATAAAAATCGTCTTACCTAGATACATGAGATGTCACAAGGACACCTCATGTCATAGATACATGGTAATCGCACTACCCGGAGATATGGAATGTCACAATGACACATCATTAGAGGCACAAATGTCATCTCACGAGGAAATCATCTTACCCCGTCACGTCACATGATCTTACGTAAATTCGCACAAGGACACATCATCACACATGTCACCTCGCATGGAAATCATCTCATCCGAAACATGAAATGTCACAGGGACACATCATCACACATGTCACGTCCAGAAATCATCTTACCCAGATACACAAGACGTCACAAGAACACATCATCACACATGTCACCCCGCATGGAAATCATCTTACCCAGATAAATGAAATGTCACAGGGACACATCATCACACATGTCACCTCACATGGAAATCATCTTACTTAGAAACATGAAATATCACATGGACACATCATCACACGTCACCTTGAATGTTAATCATCTCACCCAGAAACATGAAATGTCACATGGACACATCATCACACATGTCATCTCGCATGGAAATCCCCTTACCCAGATACATGAGATGTCACACGGACACATCATCACACGTCACATCGGATAAAAATCACCTTACCCAGATACATGAAATGTCACAAGTACACAGCATCACGCACGTCACCTTGCAAGGAAAAGATTTTCACCAGATACATGAGATGTCACAAGGACACATCATCACACATGTCACCTCACAACGAAATCATCTAACCCTCTCATGGAAAACAACTTACTCAGATACATGAGATGATACAGGACACGTCATCACACGTCACCTCACATGGAAATCATCTTACTCAGGTACATGAGATGTCACAAGGACACATCATCAGCCATGTCACCTCGCATGGAAAACACCTTACTAAGATACATGAGATGATACAAGGACACATCATCACACATGTCACCCCGCATGGAAATCACCTTACCAAGATACATGAGATGTCACAGGGACACATCATCACATGTCACATCGGATGGAAATCACCTTACCCAGATACATGAAATGTCACAAGTACACATCATCACACACGTCACCTTGCATGGAAAAGATTTTCACCAGATATATGAGATGTCATAAGGAAACAACATCACACATGTCACTTTGAATGTTAATCATCTCACCCAAATACATGAGATGTCACAAGGACACATCATCAACCAAGTCACCTCGCATGGAAATCACCTTACTAAGATAAATGAGATGATACATGGACACGTCATCACACGTCACCTCACATGGAAATCATCTTACTCAGGTACATGAAATGTCTCAAGAACACATCATCACACATGTCACCTTGCATGGAGAAAATTTTACCCAGATATATGATATGTCATAGGAAACATCATCACACATGTCAACTTACATGGAAATCATCTTACCCAGATACATGAGATGTCACAAGGACACATCATCACACATGTCACCTCGCATGGAAATTACCTTACCCAGATACATTTGATGTCCAAAGGACACAACATCACACATGTCTTCGCACATGGAAATCATCTTACCCAGATACATGAGATGTCACAAGTACACGTCATCCCACATGTCACCTTGCATGGAAAAGATTTTACCCAAATATATGAGATGTCATAAGGAAACATCATCACACATGTCAACTTACATGGAAGGCATCTTACCCAGATACATGAAATGTCACAGGGACACATCATCACACATATCACCTCACAAGGAAATCATCTTACCCAGACACATCAGATGTCATCCAGATACATGAGATGTCACAAGGACACATCATCACACATGTCACCTCACATGGAAATCATCTTACTCAGAAACATGAAATGTCACAAGAACACATCATTGCAGGTCATCTCACATGGAAATCATCTTACTCAGATACATGAAATGTCACAAGGACACATCATCACACATGTCACCTCGCATGGAAATCACCTTACACAGAAACAGTTGATGTCCCAAGGACACATCATCACACATGTCACCTTACATGGAAATCATCTTACCCCGATACATGAGATGTCACAAGGACACATCATCACACATGTCACCTCACATGGAAATCATCTTAACCAGATACATGAGTTGTCACAAAGACACATCATCACACATGTCACCTCACATTTAAACCATCTTACCCAGATACATGTATTAAGGTCATAACGTCAGCTTGCATGCAAATCCTCTTACCCATCATTTCATATACGCTTCACCTCACATTAAAATCGTCTTAACCGGAGACATGTGACGTCTTAAGGACATAAAAATGTCAACTCACATGGAAATCATCCCACATGAGATATGACATAACATGTATCACACTGACACATGTCACTTAACAATGAGATGTAAACCCACCAAGACACGTATCATCTGATATGGTTTTAGTCATTTACATCAATATGGCATTTAATTGAATGATTCCTACGCCACGATATTCATCAATAGTTAAATATGTTTTTATATACTAGTATACTATACTGTATATACTATACATCCACTAAATACTAGTATATAGAGACAGAAAGAAATGAGTTATCTTTCTTAGACCAGAAAATTTCATTATTGTCAAATTTGAAAATTTATAAAGTGGCAAAACTTCAATAATACTTTTTGGATCATCCTGAAAATTGAACTTGACCTGTATTTTATTATACTGAACAGCTGTGCAAAATATCAGTCAAATCCCTTGAGGTGTTTTCAAGTTATCATCTGGAAACCTTCGAGGGACGGACGGACAGACGGATGGACGGACAGACACTGAACGGAACTGAGGGTATAACATAATACCTCGCCACTTCGTATGGCGGGGTATAAAAACCCTGGTGATTGTTGCCATTTTATGTACACATTTTATTGACAGTGAAACCATTTAAGTGATTACAAAATAATACAAAATAATACCTTTATTTATTAACATTACTTATATCGATGTGCTGTTAAATACAAATACAAAGTCAGTGAATATGATACATGTACTGTAAATAAATTGTTGATACGTCATTAGAATACACAAATATAACCAAGTCAGTGAATATAATACATGTACTGTAAATAAGTTGTTGACTTGTCATAAGAATACACAAATATAACCGTCATTAAATAAGATACATGTACTGTAAATAAATTGTTGACTTGTCATTAGAATACACAAATATGACCAAGTCAGTGAATATGATACATGTACTGTAAATAAATTGTTGACTTGTCATTAGAATACACAAATATAACCGTCATTAAATAAGATACATGTACTGTAAATAAATTGTTGATTTGTCAATAGAATACACAAATATAACCAAGTCAGTGAATATGATACATGTACTGTATATATTGTTGACTTGTCATTAGAATACACAAATATAACCGTCAGTAAATATGATACATGTACTGTAAATAAATTGTTGATACGTCATTAGAATACACAAATATAACCAAGTCAGTGAATATGATACATGTACTGTAAATAAGTTGTTGACTTGTCATTAGAATACACAAATATAACCGTCATTAAATAAGATACATGTACTGTAAATAAATTGTTGACTTGTCATTAGAATACACAAATATGACCAAGTCAGTGAATATGATACATGTACTGTAAATAAAATTTTGACTTGTCATTTTAATTAAAAGATACATTAAATTGTTTACATTGAAGTAGAAGTCCTACAATGATCAATAATTATTAGATAGGTTTATGTAAAAACCATTTAATACAGTTATCATATTACAAAATAATACACAGAAATAGACATAACCTTTATTTAGTACTGTTTATATAACATGTTACTAAATATAGTCATTTAGGTCAATAGGTCAACCATTTTAAACAGATCATCAGTCAGCTTTTATGCTATATTGTGACATTTATTTAAGAGTTCATTAGACAGAATATTATCTTACACTAATTCTTTACATATTCACAATATTTGACATGATTTTTTAGTTCATATTACATGTAGTAAATTAATACACAGATACACATTGTTTACATCCAGTGATCAATATCAACAGATAAGTCAGACTTATGTAAACTAAATGATCACTTCCTGGTGTCAATCGGAATATATTGTAATGTGGATTATTTAAACTTTCTTATAAACATAAACATTGTCATCACAACCAATAACAACAGATAAGTCAGACATATGTAAACTACATGATCACTTCCTGTTGTCAATCAAATATATTGTCATGTGGATTATTTATACTTTCTTATAAGCATAAACATTGTCACAACAACCAATAACAACAGATAAGTCAGACATATGTAAACTACATGATCACTTCCTGATGTCAATCAGAATATATTATTATGTGGATTATTTATACTTTCCTATAAACATAAACATTGTCATGACGACCAATAACAACAGATAAGTCAGACATATGTAAACTACATGATCACTTCCTGGTGTCAATCAGAATATATTGTAATGTGGATTGTTTATACTTTCCTATAAACATGAACATTGTCATGACGACCAATAACAACAGATAAGTCAGACACATGTAAACTACATGATCACTTCCAGGTGTCAATCAGAATATAGTGTAATGTGAATTATTTCTACTTTCTTATAAACATAAACATTGTCATCACGACCAATAACAACAAATAAGTCAGACATATGTAAACTACATGATCACTTCCTGGTGTCAATCAGAATATATTGTAATGTGGATTATTTATACTTTCTCATAAACATAAACATTGACTAGACGACCAATAACAACTGATTTAGACAGTGAATTATAGCATATGTATGGCCAACCAGATGGTGGTGGTATCTGTGTAATAATAACCTGACTTTGTTTACCATCAGGACTAATCCTAAGTACATTGTTAGACCCATGACATATAACAAGTACATGTCCTTTATCATCTGTTGTAATTCCCTCTGGTCTACTCATGTTAGGATCAGTAAATGTAAACAAAGTGTTCCCCACTGTATCAATACAGTACAACTTATCTTCGTCCGTATAGTTCACACGTCCTGCCTCACCACCACAGATATACCCAGGCCAAACACCCACTGGTATTGTACGTATTACCTCTCCTGACATGTTCATTACCTTTATTGTTCTATCACCACAGCCTACAAACAGCTGGTTATCTCTGTACATTATACCTCTACACCACACCTTTACATCAATACGTTGTATAACTTCTCTATGTCTGAAATCTACTATCACTACAGTATCATATAATATAACAGCTATAGTGTTGTTGTCTACTACAGCTATACGCCATGGCTCACCAGGCAATGGAACGGTATGTTTTGTTTTCCTGTTATATCACATATTACTAATTGTTTACCAATAATATCAGCTATAACTAACACATCATCATGTAACACCTTTATATCATAGATCCTCTTTACATTGACTTTGAAGTTATAATCCAGTGAAAACACGGCCTGTACATGTTGTACAATGTGATCTTCAGTATCATCCCTGTGTTGATTGTTACAGTCCTGACACATAGATCTCTGACAGCCATGACACCAGTATACAGATGGTTCCTTGTAACAGACATGACACATGTAAATGATTTATATAAATATAATATCATAATTCTGACTAAAAACAATTGAACTTTATATTATATAAAGTAAAACAAAACACAATGTTGGGTGTCTCTCCATTTAAATAGATCAAAGGATGACTTCAAGATTAGCATTAATTTGTATAAATGTTATATCATAATACTGACTGGAACTATTATACTGTACAATTATATAAATTAAACAGTAACAATATCTTGTCTGTTCGTAAACAGACATGACACCTATAAAGGTTTAATATCATAATGATTCAAATTTGTAGAATAAATATAACAACAGTAATAGTAATGTTGTCTTTATGTCTATGATGTCGAGGATTAATTTATATAAATGTAATATGACTGGAACTATTATTGTATACAGTTATGATATTTAATGGCGGCTACTTAAATCTTTAATCATTAAATGTAACATTTAGTATTATGATGAATCTGTGTAGTAAACATGTAAAATAAACACAATTCAATAACAGTAACAATATGTCTGTATATAAATAGGTCACATGATGACTACTTAAATCTTTAAACTTGGGTGATAATAAAGATGTAGTGTACAATAAAATAAACTTTATATGTCATTTGTAAAGGTACTTGCTACTAAGCGTATTCATGTGACTCCATATGAAGTACTTACAACTTACCCTCTCCTTGTGACCCTCTGTAAGGTACTTGCTACTTACCGTATTCACGTGACTCAAAATGACGTACTTACTACTAACCCTCTCAATGCGACCCCCTGTAAGGAACTTATTACTAACCGTATTCATGTGACTTCATATGAGGTACTTGCTACTCTCCCTCTCCATGTGACTCCCTGTAAGGTACTTATTACTGACCATATGACTCCATCTGAGGTACTTGCTACTAAACATCTCCATGTGACCCCTTGTAAGGTACTTATTACTAACCATGTGACTCCAAATGAGGTACTTACTACTAACCCTCTCCATGTGACCCTTGGAAAGGTACTTACTCCTAACCTGTCTGCTTAACCCCCGGCAAAGTAATTACTATTAACACTGCCCACTGACCCCTACCTAATAAGTAATTACTGTCCACATGACATACTATAAGGTCAAAAATATGACGAAAACTTGGAAAATAACAAGTTGTAAAGACCTAAGGTCAACACTTTAGACATTTCTGACACGTGGCCTTGGAATGATTTTTTAGTTGGAACTAAAGTCATTACTGTTCAAATTTATGATAATATAATAAAGACCACTGAACTGTACTTTAACAATCGGCATTTCAGTTCTTAACTTACTTTTGCTTAAATCTGGTATCTTCAAATCCTGTAAAATACAAAATATGTCAGTCAGATATTGTTAACATTTAATAAATGTACTTCAGACAAACAAATTTCTCTATTTCACAGATTTAAACAAAATTATAATGACTGCATTCATTCTGCTGCTAAAGGTAATCAAAATATCCGAGTGGACGGGGTCACCACACTGGGGAAAGAAGACAAAAAAGTCATCCCACTTGGACCTAAGTAAAGTTTCATGGGAGATAGTTGTATATATGATCACAAAACATTGTTTGATATTGGATACAACCATTCCAACCCTATTTGTGATACAACTTCTGGTAATGGGCAACAAAAAAATAGTAATAGTAAGAATCATTTATTACCTTCAAAGAATGTTAATGGTATGAGACAAATTTGTTTCAAAAATAAATGGAATACAGAACCAAAATTTATGCCAAAATGGATGAATTTAATTGTGAATTTTCTATTTTTGTGTTGCAACATTTTAGCAGCACATGCATATAGAGTACACATCTCCCAATTAATCAGGTACTCAAGAACCTGTATTTCCTATCCATAATTCTTTGAAAGAGTGTGTCAGCTGACAGAAAAGCTAATTAACCAGGGGTTCACATTGGCAAGATGGAAGTTATCACTTAGAAAATTTTACGGTCCCAATCATAATTTAGCTGAAGGTCACAGAATATCTGTGTCACAAATGACCAATGATTTGTTCTGATTGCCTTTGCCACATTTCTGTACTACTTACTGGAATATGACTGCCCCCGGATATCATTAACTAGTTTTTCACCAGAGTGATATGACAGGTACCACACTTGGCATAGGAGTTGCTTTCCCTTCTGGGAGTACCTCGAGTAACCCATAGTTTGTAATGGGGTTCGTGTTAATTAATTTTTGGTTTTTGTGGTGTCTGTTTTTTCTTGTTGTTGCACCATTTTTGTGTCATCATGGTTTTTTCTGTCCTTGATTTTTCATTTTCTGAATACTCCTCGGTATCTTCGATTCTTTTTTCTTGGTTGTTGTATGGGCATTTTACTCTTGTCTGCAAATTATCAGCAGCTTTATATATTCTGAAAAATATTGTTGTCGTAAATATGTTTTACTTTCCTGACCTTTAAATTTTAGCTGTGCTGGAACATCTTCATTCTAGAAAGAGAAAATCAACATTTATGAACATATCCGAATCAACATTAACTGTAACAAGTGTTTTTGTATCAACTATTTCATTTCAAAATAAACATGGACATGTATTTATTTAACAGTTACATTCACTTGTAAATGCACACATGAAAAAGGAAAAGAAAACTGAACATAAATAGCATATTTAGAAAATGTAAAACAAATGGAAATCCCCAACCATTAGTTGACAAATGTAGTTATT
Source organism: Limnoperna fortunei (assembly GCA_944474755.1). Classification (NCBI taxonomy): domain Eukaryota; kingdom Metazoa; phylum Mollusca; class Bivalvia; order Mytilida; family Modiolidae; genus Limnoperna; species Limnoperna fortunei. Next base: position 100,768,853 of record OX104114.1, on the reverse strand, counting down.
ATTAGAACAGATTAATTTATTTAGCATGTTCAGTGCGTGTATTAAATACAATTTGTTTCAGACATAACCTGATTTAAAGTTAACTAGTTCTTGTGTTACTATTATTGAATACCATACAACTGACCACATAAACAGGTCTATCACTGATCACCATATAACTGACCATATAAACTGGTCTAATACTGATTACCATCCAACTGACCATATAAACAGGTCTATTACTGATTACCATACAACTGACCATATAAACAGGTCTATAACTGATAACCATACAACTGACCATATCAACATGTGTTATACTGATTACCATACAACTGACCATATAAACAGGTCTAATACTGATTACAATACAACTGACAATATAAACAGGTCTATTACTGATTACCATACAACTGACCATAAAAACAGGTATAATACTGATTACCATACAACTGACCATATAAACAGGTCTAATACTGATCACCATACAACTGACCATATAAACAGGTCTATTACTGATTACCATACAACTGACCACATAAACAGGTCTGTTACTGATTACCATACAACTAACCACATAAACAGGTCTAATGCTTATTACCATACAACTGACCACATAAACAGGTCTATTACTGTTTGCCATACAACTGACCACATACACAGGTCTTTTACTGACTACCAAACAACTGACCACATAAACAGGTCTATTACTGATTACCATACAACTGACAACATAAACAGGTCTATTACTGATTACCATACAACTGACCATATAAACCGGTCTATTACTGACTACCATGCAACTGACCATATAAACAGGTCTGTTTCTGATTATCATACAACTAACCACATAAACAGGTCTAATGCTTATTACCATACAACTGACCACATAAAGCGGCCTACTACTGATTACCATACAAATGACAATGTTTGTTAGTTTGTTTGAATGTTGTTTAACGCCACTTTTAGCAATTTTTCAGCTATATCATGGCATCCAGTTTTTATTGGGGAATCAGCTGGTTTTTATTGGGGAATAAGCTGAAGTACCCTGACCTTTAGTACGAAAACTGTTAACCTTTGTCATGAAGACTGGATTTAAGTGCACCCTGCGGCATTGTGATTTGAACCAGCAATCTCAGTGTTGACAGAGCATGTGATCGATAGTACACGAACTACCATTACCACTCCCAACTGAAGCCCCAGCATGTTTAGTGCAAAAGAAGAAGTACTAATGTTAATGTAATCCGAGAATCCTCTGCCGCCCGTTTGTGTGTGTGTGTGGGACGTCAGAGAGCTCTCCATAAGCAAACAGTAGATTTTGCGACATGGGTCTGAGTCTGCAAATTTCATCGTGTCCAGATGTTAAAAAACATTTCCATCAACTTAAACTATACATAATTCGCTTCTTAAGATATTTTTTCTATGTATGTAATTATCATACCTTCAACCAATCTAATTTAAGCATTGGATTTAAGTCACATTGTCGTCGCGTGTTTTTTTGTTCTAAATGAAAGCGAAATGTCCGAATGTAAGGATATAGATGGAAATGAGCTTAGAAACGGACTGAAATCATCTTGATTGAAGGTATGATGATTATATTCAAAGAGAACTATATCTGAAGAAGCGAATTATATATAGTTCAACTGTTCGGAAATGTTTGTTAACATCTGGACACGATGAAATTTGACGACTCCGACCCGTGTCACAAAAATCTGCTGTTTTGCTTATGGAGAGCTCTCTGACGTCCCACGCAAAAAAAACAACGTTGGACGGCAGAGGATTCTTGACTACTGTTAAACGTTCTGGTTTGTCCTAACAATGCATTCAAGGTGTCTTTGGAAAGTATTAAATAAAGTATCTGTATGTTGGAGTTACAATTAATAATAATAAGATCAATATACATGCACATGTATGTAAATTCTCCCAAATGTTTTATCATATTTATTTGATTGAATGGGATTTAATGCTATTTTCAGCACATGTTCAGCTTCTACTACTATATCATGACATCTAGATTTTATTGAAGAAAGCTGGAGTACCTGGTGGAAAACTCTGACATTTGGTAACTGGAGAATCCCTTGACCTTTGGTAGCTTGAGTACCTGGTGGAATCCCCTGACATTTGGTAGCTGGAGTACCTGGTGGAAACCACTGACATTTGGTAACTGAAGTAACCAGTCTAAATCCTTGACCTTTGGTAGCTGGAGTACCTGGTGGAAATCCCTGACATTTGGTAACTGGAGTACCTGGTGGAATCCCCTGGCATTTGGTAGCCAGAGGACCCAGTGGAAACCCCTGACATTTGGTAACTGGAGTACCTGGTGGAGACCCCTTACATTTGTAAGCTGGAGTTCACAGTGGAAACCCCTGTACCCCTTTGACCTTTGGTAGCTGGCGTTCACAGTGGAAACCCCTGACTTTAGTAGCTGGAGTACCCAGTGTAAACCGCTGACCTTTGGTAGATGGAATACCCAGTGGAAACTCTTGACCTTTGGTAGCTGGAGTAGCTAGTGGCAATCCCTGACATTTTGGCAGCTCGAGTATCTAGTGAAAACCCCCGACTTTTGGTAGCTGGAGTACCAGTTACCATTCGTGAGCTTTGGTAGCTGTAGTACCCAGTGAAAGCCCCTGACCTTGAATAGCTGGATTACCCTGTATAAACCCTTGACCCTTGGTAGCTTTAGTACCCAGTGGAAACATTTGACTTTTGGTATCTGGAGTACCCAGTGGAAACCCCCAACTTTCAGTAGCTGAAGTACTCAGTAGAAAACCGCTGACATGTGATAGCTTGAGTACCCAGTGGACACCCTGAACTTTGATAGCTGGAGTACCCAGTGGAAAACCTGACCTTTGATAGCTGAAGAACCCAGTGAAAATCCTGACCTTTGATAGCTGGAGTACTTAGTGGGAATCCTGACCTTTAATGCCGGAATGTCAGCGGAAACACTGACCTTTAATAGCTGAAGAACCCAGTGGAAACCCTGACCTTTGATAGCTGGAGTACCCAGTGGGAATCCTGACCTTTAATAGCTGATGTACACAGTGGAAACCCCTGACATATGGTAGCTAAGTACCAGTGGAAACCCTGACCTTTGATAGCTTGAGTACCCAGTGGACATCCTGACCTTTGATAGCTGGAGTACCCTGTGGGAATCCTGACCTTTGATAGCTGGAGTATCAATGGAAACACTGACCTTTGATAGCTGAAGAACCCAGTGGAAACCCTGACCTTTGATAGATGCAGTACCCAGTGGGAACCCTGACCTTTAATAGCTTGAGTACACAGTGGAAACCGCAGATATTTGGTAGCTGAAGTACCAGTGAAAATCCTGACCTTTGATAGCTGTAGTACCCAGTGGGAATCCTGATCTTTAATAGCTGATGTACACAGTGGAAACCCCTTACATATGGTAGCTAAGTACCAGTGGAAACCCTGACCTTTGATAGCTTGAGCACCCAGTGGACATCCTGACCTTTGATAGCTGGAGTACCCAGTGGGAATCCTGACCTTTGATAGCTGGAGTATCAGTGGAAACACTGACCTTTGATAGCTGAAGAACCCAGTGGAAACATTGACCTTTGATAGATGGAGTACCCAGTGGGAATTCTGACCTTTAATAGCTGGAGTACACAGTGGAAACCCCTGACTTTGGTAGCTGAAGTACCAGTGAAAATCCTGACCTTTGATAGCTGGAGTACCCAGTGGGAATCCTGACATTTAATAGCTGATGTACACAGTGGAAACCCCTGACATATGGTAGCTAAGTACCAGTGGAAACCCTGACCTTTGATAGCTTGAGTACCCAGTGGACATCCTGACCTTTGATAGCTGGAGTACCCAGTGGGAATCCTGACCTTTGATAGCTGGAGTATCAGTGGAAACACTGACCTTTGATAGCTGAAGAACCCAGTGGAAACACTGACCTTTGAGAGATGGAGTACCCAGTGGGAATTCTGACCTTTAATAGCTGGAGTACACAGTGGAAACCCCTGACTTTGGTAGCTCAAGTACCCAGGAATCTTGACCTTTGATAGCCGGAGTACACAGTGGACACACACTGCCATAAAAATCAAATATTGTAATATTTCCTACCTCTGTGTAGTCTTCAAACCATGTCTGAAAGAAATCTTCAGTGGTATGACCAACATTATGTTCTTTACAAAAATATGTATCTCCTAATTTCACTAATTGTCTGTAGCTTTTCCGACTAGCAGATATGTGTATGTTGCCATCAGAGCACATTGGCCTTACAATGTAAGACACTCTCCTTGTTTCAAATCTTTCTTTGACTCTCTCTATTGTTACTTTGAATTCTTCTAGCATTTCTCTACATTTTCCTTTCTCCAGCTTTTCCCATTGCCATATCTGTAGTGCTATTGTGTTTTTACAGAAACATAAAATAAATTTTATGAACTCGGCACTATCAAGAAAGAACACTCCCATACCATGATAAATAGTCATTCGACCAGTTTGTGGCTCAGTGCAAATAGCATATTTACCAATATAATAACACAAAATATGGTTAAAAAAGTCAAACGGCATAAAATCAAACTCGATACACAACCATGATGTGCGCTTACAGTTATCTTTGTCTGCTTCAAACATAGCAAGGATATCTGAAAGAGACGCTTTCTCGGAGATCATACAAGGCATATAATAAGAAGGTAAGATTTGCCTTTGTCCGTTTTCCATCAAAGTTGTTAGCTTTACTATAATGCCAAATATTTCCATTACATTCAGTAAATGTTTGCTATGTTTGTTAAAGTCAAGTTTTGGTTCTTTATCAAAGAATTTTTTAATCAGAGAGTGTCCAAGCTTTCCCGTGTCTTCTAGTGCTTTCCATTCATCAGTCAGCTTCAGGTTGGAATCGAATTTGTCTGATACAAGACACCTGAATGCATTTGCTAACCATTTTTGGTTAAGTATAATATATTCCTTTAAACTATCAAAATATATGACACCTCCAACTTTATGTTGATACTTCAGGAAAAGTGTTATTTCGTCTTCGTTATCAATTGAACAATTTGTAGACAGTTTGACAATATCAGGCCAAGATAATATGTTTACCTCAGCTTCTCTTAAAACATCAATTGATTGTTCTAAACGAATCCATCGTAAAGGCAAAGTTGTAGCAAATGTTTTCACCTGGCTCCCATACTTAAAAACTGTGTTGCGCAAGGCATTAAAATCATCTTCTCCTGAATCGGTGTTTGAAACATAACATATCTCTCTTATATGTTTTTTTCTTAGTTTCATTTCTTAATACAGAAAGTAGCTGTTTACGGAAGTCATCTTTTCTTTCCTGCAGCTGAAAGAAAGTAAAAAAGGTAGATGACATCTACACGCGAATCAGTTTTCAGTTGCTTCTCAATGTTAGTTTTGTCATAAAAAAATAACTTATAACCTGAAAAAGGAAATACAAATCAGAAATCTCAATTTTTTTTAAGATAGAGTAATCATGTGTTAGTTAAATGATCCAAGACTTCACTGTGTTACTGCTTTATCTGTTAATCGTGTATTAGTTAAATGATCTAAGACTTCACTGTGTTACTGCTTTATCTGTTAATCATGTGTTAGTTAAATGATCCAAGACTTCACTGTGTTACTGCTTTATCTGTTTATTTTGTCTTAGTTAAATGATCCAATACTTTACTGTGTTACTACTTTATCTGTTAATCATGTGTTAGTTAAATGATCCAATATTTCACTGTGTTACTGCTTTATATGTTAATCATGTGTTAGTTAAATGATCCAAGACTTCACTGTGTTACTGCTTTATATGTTAATCATGTGTTAGTTAAATGATCCAAGACTTCACTGTGTTACTGCTTTATCTGTTAATCATGTGTTAGTTAAATGATCCAAGACTTCACTGTGTTACTGCTTTATATGTTAATCAAGTGTTAGTTAAATGATCCAAGACTTCACTGTGTTACTGCTTTATCTGTTAATCGTGTGTTAGTTAAATGATCCAAGACTTCACTGTGTTACTGCTTTATCTGTTAATCATGTGTTAGTTACATGATCCAAGACTTCACTGTGTTACTGCTTTATCTGTTCATCATGTGCATATTAGATGAAGACAATGTAAATTACTTTGTTTAAATTGTTTTGCAGCAGATGTCTAATTTTATTTACCCTCTGTAAACAATAAAGCTATGATTTTTTCCAATTCTATCATCATTTAGTTGGTCCTTATATATAAAATTTAATTAAAATCTTTAATTAGGTGCAGCAAAATCAAGTTTACATATTGATAAAAATGTTGTCATCAAAACTCACTATTAAATATCAAAGTAAATTGATTTAGATTGTGTTTGATTGTAGATGTTTAATTTTGTTTAAACATTTATAAGACAACAATGTGGACTGGTTGACTGTAATCAAGTCGAATATTTTTTTTCATAACACTTACATGGTCTATACACTCATCAATTCTTGTACAAACAATGATAAAGGGAGGATTGAGAAATTCTGTCTTTGTCTCCTCTTTTAATTCCTTCTTAACCGCACAGGAGTGAATAGTATCAATCCATAAATCTATGTACTCTACAAAAATAACAGTGTAAGCTAATCTAACAATCAGACTACAATCTAAGCAGTAAGCTTCAGTGTTTATAGTCAGTCTGTATCGCTTGTTTGGCACATATACTAGTTAAGTCGCCCAAAACGAAGTTTTGGCGACTTATTGTTTTTGCACCGTTTCTTCTTCTTCTTCTTCTTGAAGAGATAGGACGGTTTTTTCGGAGCTCCGCTCAAAGCATTTATTTCTTGGTTATTTTGTATTGTGGTTCGTCAAAATTTATATTGTTGTGTTCAGAAGAAGAAGCTCTTTCATTTTGTGGGGTTGTTTTCATTATTTATTCTCGGATTGCCGAGATTTTTGGTGGATTGTGTTTTTGTTTATTGGTTTAATTTTTGGTTTAAAGATGGCGTCGCCTTCGTTTTCCAGTGTGGTCGTAGGTAAATCTACTCAGTTGTCGACTGTAGTTGCCTCGGGCAATTCTTTGTCGAGTACTACGGACAATAGAGATCTTATTTTATTTAAGAGAACAATGCCAACCAAGGTAGGTGTAAAATCCGTGCCCCAGGCTAATGGTAGTAATGTTGTTAATTCGCGTGGAGAAAGTTCAAGACTAAAAAGTTCACCTTTGTCAACCGGAAATAATGTAGAGTCTGTTCGAGAAAGTGTAGGATCTTAACAGAGCGATGACATGCCATCATTTGGGCATAAACCGTTTGGTTTTGTTTCAAGGACACATGGTGTCAAGTTAACAAATATACAGTCTATATCAATAGAACAGTATGTTGTTGCTGTTGCTGATGTGGTAAATCCAGAGAATATAGTGGCTGCCTCTCGTATGAGATCTGGAGTTGTTATATTTTTATCTAACCTTGACGATGTCGAACATTTGTGTTCAAGTGGCCTTAGCATAGGGGACGAATTCATTGAAGTGCAGTGTTTAGTTAAAATCCCTAAAAAAGTTACCTTGTGTAATTGCCCCCCTTTTATTCCTAATGATTTACTCGAAGATGAGTTGATGCGTTATGGACGCATTATTTCAGAAATAAAACCTATTGCACTAGGCATTAAAATCCCAACATTGAAACATGTAAAGTCATTCAGAAGACAAGTGTCCCTTGTTTTGCACCCCAATGTTATAATACCGGAATACTTTGATATGTATTATCAAAGGCAAAACTACAGAATTTTTTTAAATGATGATGTAGTTTGCTTTAAATGCAAACAGACTGGACATATACAAAGTCGATGTCCCGAAAACAGACCTAGAGTCGAGAACAAAATTTCAGAAGTAAATACAACCCCATTAACAGCTGAACGTATACCATCAACTAGAACGGTAGATCAGTCTGTTGCCTCGGACTCTAGCGTCCAATTTACGGCTGTACCAGTTTCGCCAATCGGGACAGTGGGGCAGTCCGTTACCTTGGACTCTGGAGTCCATGACTCTGCATGTAACAGCCCAGCCAATCTTAATTCAATTGTTTGTAACACCGCTGTTATCGTAGACATCCACACACCTAATGATAAAGTGCAGATTGATGTTTTGCCAACGAAGTCTGCACTTAAACGAAAAGCAGAAAACAGTGATTCTGCTATTAGTGTAAAATCCCCCACAACTGAAGCTGTATCTGCTCCAGATGATATAAGTATATGGGATTTACCTCCCCCATCCCATATAATACTTAGTACCAATGAGGAGGAGGATGTAGACATTGAGTCTATATCCTCCGATATATCGGAGCAAAACATGTCCCAAATTGTAGTGGATCATGAACAAAAGTTGTCCACTGATGAATTGGATCAACTTCTTTCCGAACTGAAAAGTAACAAAAAACCAATTGAAAAATGCTTAGAATACACCTCCAACCTGAAGCAACTCTGTCAAGATTTTATAGACCTTCGTAGAAACCCTGAGTCATCATCACAGTTAAAAGCTCGTCTCAATAAGTTGATTAAGAAAGTTAAGGTATATGTGAAAACTCATGTTTAGACGACAATTATTCCGAAATCAATATGTATTTTGCTATTAGTTATGCATTTTTATTCTGTGTTTTCACTACAATTGTAATGTCCGGTTTTTCGTTAGTTTCACTGAACACTCAAGGTTGTCGTGACTCTTTTAAAAGATATTTTATATTAGATTCTTTGAAATCTAAATTAAATGCAGATATAGTGTTTCTTCAAGATACCCATACCATTCCTTCTGATGAAGGTATATGGAAAATGATATGGAGAGGAGAAATTGTGTTCTCTCATCTCTCGACTATTTCTGTTGGATTAGCGATATGTTTTTCAAATAATTTAGAATATACTATTCTAGATCATAAAGTTATATTACCCGGTCGCATTTTACATGTAACTATCAAACTACAGGAACAAACTGTATATTTGTTGAATGTTTATTCCCCCACCTGTCCCAAAGAAAAACTAGACTTTTTGAAATATTTAAAACACCATTTGAATCAACTTGATTCGTCCATTCCAATATTTCTTGGTGGTGATTTTAATTGTACTACTAATCCTTCCCTAGATCGGACAGGAGATATTGAACCCCACCCCCATTCTTGTAATGAATTTAAATCTATTGTTAAACGTTTCAAATTTATTGATACGTTTCGCAATATTCACCCGTACGATAGAACTTATTCCTGGTCGAGAAATGACGGTGTCGCCGCAAGACTCGATCGAATTTATATATCTAAACACTATAGTCAGTTTATTCGATCCTCAGAAATAAAACCATGTTCATATTCTGATCATGATTACGTTCGTGTTTATTTTAAAGAAATACCAAATAAACACAAGAGTGCTTACTGGTGTTTAAATACATCTCTTTTAGATGATAAATTGTATGTTGACATGATAAATAACTTTTGGCTTTCCTGGCGATTACAGAAATTTGAGTTTAAGTGTATCCAAGATTGGTGGGATCGTGGAAAATACAAAATAAAGGAACTTTCGCAAGAATTTTCCATTAAAAAGAATTATGATTTTAAACGTAAATTTGATAGTTTGCAATCTGATATTGAGTTATTAAAATCAAATATTGCAACTAGCCCTGATCTTAATGTCATTTTAATTGAGAAGCAACATCAGTTATCTGAACTTGAACGAATCCAGGCCCGTGGTGCTTGGGTTCGTTCAAGATTCAGATATGTTAATGATTCAGATAAACCTACAAAATATTTCTTCGACCTTGAAAAGAAACGTGGTACAAAGAAATTATTATCCCATTTAACCTTGCCTGATGGCAGCATAACTGATTCAGATCAGGAAATAAAAACCCTTGCCCGAAATTTTTACTCCGATTTGTATAGCCCCGATCCTGTTGATGAAGGTTGTCAAAATGAAATTTTGAAAGACCTTCCTACAATAAGTGACACCCAAAAGCAAAAATTAGATAGTGTAATAAGTTATGATGAATTGTCCTCTGCCGTTTTTAAAATGAATAATAATAAGTCCCCTGGTATTGATGGGTTGCCTAGTGAATTTTACAAAACCTTTTGGAACATCGTTGGGAAAGATATGCGCGAAGTTTTTGTTTCTTCTATTGAAGAAAACAGACTTCCGCTTTCGTGCAGAAGAGCCGTTCTGACGATGATTCCAAAGAAAGGTGATAGTAGTTTGTTGAAAAACTGGAGACCTGTGTCTCTTCTCTGTTGCGACTATAAAATATTAACGAGAGCTTTCTCGTTAAGACTCCGTACCGTTCTACCCGATATATTAAATATCGATCAAAGTTATTGTGTTCCCGGTCGTCATATAAGTGATAATATTCGTTTTATTTCTGATGCTACGTGTTATGCTAATCAGGAACATATCCCCCTTGCTATTGTTTCCCTTGACCAAGAGAAGGCTTTTGATCGTGTTCATCATGGTTATTTGATGAAGTCATTAGAAGCCTTCGGTTTTGGCGATTATTTTATATCATGTATAAAAACTATTTATACAGATGTGCATAGCTTACTTAAAATTAATAACTCGTTATCATCCCCTTTTCAATTTAAAAGAGGTATACGACAAGGATGTTCTTTGTCTGGTCAATTATATGCCATATGCCTTGAACCTCTTTTACACAAACTAAGATCAAACGACGGCTTATCAGGACTTGAACTTCCATTATCAGATGGTAAGAAAAGTTATTTATCTGCATATGCAGATGATTTGGATACTTTATTAACGCAAGACTCTGATTTTGATAGGTTGTCTTTCTGGTTAGATATATACCAGAAAGCTTCCAATTCAAAAATTAATTTACAAAAGTCAGAGGGTTTGTGGGTGGGAAGTTGGAAAAATAGAAATGATTGTCCACTTGGTCTCAAGTGGAATAATAAAGGTTTAAAGGTTTTGGGTACTTTTGTTGGAAACAATAAGGATTTCTATAAACAAATTGGGAAGGGATGGAGGAGGATATTACTGTCAAACTTGACAGGTGGAAGCCTTTTGCTCGCGGTTTGTCACTCAGAGGACGAACACTTGTTATCAATTTACTTTCCGCGTCAAAATTATGGCATCGATTAAATTTCGTGGCCGTGCCCGATGAAATTATTAGTGCCATTCAAAACAAATTTGTAGATTTTCTATGGCAAGGAAAACTTTGGGTTTCGAAAGAAATGTTATATCTTCCTGTATGTACTGGAGGACAGGGTTTAGTTCATATTTTGTCTAGAATTCGTGATTTTCGAATTCAATTTATGTACAGATTCTTGACATTAATGAATGGTGAAGATGTTCATCCTTGTTACTATTTTTGTAAATAGTTTTTGTCTACTGTTTCTAATTTGAATTATGATGTTCAGTTGTTATTACTTGATGGGGATTTTCAATACACTCACATTCCAAGATTTTATCAAGATTTAATTAAAGCCTGGAAGAATTTTGAATCATCTAGAATTAAAATAGATGATACATCAGTGGCCGACATATTAGAAGAACCTTTGTTCTTTAATCCTTCATTAATTAACCCCAAAACTGATGAACCTTTTTATTTTGAAAATTTTGTACTTGCCGGTATGACTAAAGTTAAAGATCTTTTTGATACTAGTTTGGAAAGAAAATTTACTGTAGAAGATCTTGTTGGCATATTAAGCATTCGTTCTGAACGCTGTATCCAACAACATCTGGATTTACTATGGTCGTCGTTTCCTCCGCAGTGGAGTATATTGATTGACCGTTTTTTAAATAATGATGTTGATATTGGTGTTGTTCACCAATACATTTTTAAATTAGATATTGACAATGCTCCTGAATCAAGTAAGGGCGTTGTTCTTGATAAATGTCCTAAGAAAATGATTTATTTATTATCTGTTGTTCAAAATTTTAATAATTCCCGTGCGAAAAAGTTGCTGTCCCCCTGGAATAATATGTTACAATCAAATATCCTCACTAATGTCATATTTAGTCACGTTTATGAATATCCTCATAGCATGCATGAAGGTGACCTCAACTGGAGAATACTTCATGGTGCTGTTTCAACTGCCAAATTTTATTATAAAGCTGGTTATCAGTCATCTGATGTTTGTCCTTCTTGTGGTGTACAAGAAGATATACAAATATGTATTACATATTTTTGTTTCTTGTCCGAGAATCAAACAATTATTAAACTATTTTTACAGTATTGTAACAAAATTAAGCCGTAATGATGAAGTTTCGATTCAATCTTTTATTTTTGGACCTTCGACCTTCACAAGCACTGACGAAACGTCACCTCAGGTCAGCGCAAATCGATCTCCTGCAGCTATCTACACGCCATCATCAGACAGCTGTCCAGTTCGGAGGTCGACTCCAGCTGATCCACCGTCAACTCGGATCAGCTGTCCAGAGATTCCAGTACCAGCCGATCACACGTCATCCAGGGTCGGCTGTCCAGAGACTACCAGACAGCCAATGATAATGAAGAATGGAACAGTCGTGTTGGGAGAATGTACCAACACGCAACGATGGAGCAAGCGGTATAGGATCCCAAGACGACTGTACCAATGGATTGCCACACAAGCAAAGATGGCCACCTACCTCACATTGCAGCACCTGAAGACTGGCGGTGGACAAACAGACGCAATACAGGAGTTCAGGTCGCGTATTCGCGCCCGGCTGGCAATTAAGTTTGCCTATTATAGGTTTGTACATAATGTTGATTCTTTTTCAGATTTTTGGTGTTTTAATAATGTATTATGTTTTATTTCTAATGACAAGCTTTTTGTTAATATTTAATGGTAAGTTATTTTAATTGTATTTGTATTTTTGATTTTTATTTTCTTGTCTTGTTTATATATTGTAAACCGCGATGTATTAAAGGTTAAAACATGGACTGGCGTGTACCAGTCCATGTTGACTTTGACCATTTGGACAAAGTCATTTATAGGTGTCTTTAGGTTCAATGTTAGGTAGGTAATAAATAAATAAATTAATTATTAAAGTTTAAACTGGCTTGTATCAGTTTAAACTGATTTTGATCAGTTGGACAAAGTCTTTTATTTTTCTATAGTATTTTCACATGATTTTGGATTTAAAGTTATTATTTATATGTATATTCAAAATTGTTAATGTAGCTTGTCAAATAATGTATTGTTAGGTTTATATTTTATGTAATATGAATTTTTGATACCTTGTTAAACTGTGATTGATTGTTTTATTTAATAAAGGGTATTGAAAATTCAATTCTTCTTCTTGAAGAGATAGGACGTGTTTTTCGGAGCTCCGCTCAAAGCATTTATTTCTTGGTTATTTTGTATCGTACTTCGTAAATATTTGTATTGTTGTGTTTGGAAGAAGAAGTTCTTTCATTTTGTGGGGTTATTTTCGTTATTTATTCTCGGATTGCCGAGATTTTTGGTGGATTGTTTTTTTGGTTTAATGGTTCATTTTTGTTTAAAGATGGCGTCTCCTTCATTTTCAAGTGTTGTAGTCACGGGTAAAAGTACTCAGTTGTCAAATGTAATTGCCTCGAGCAATTCTTTGTTCAATCATAAGGACAATAGGGACCTTAATTTAATCAAGAGGACAATGCCAACCAAGGTAGGTGTTAAATCCGCGCCCCAGGCTAATGTTAGTAATTTTGTAAATTCAAACGGAGAAAGTTCAAGATTAAAAAGTTCACCTTTGTCAACCGGTAATAATATAGAGTCTGTTCGAGAAAATGTAGGATCTGAACAGAACGATGACATGCCGTCATTTGGACATAAACCGTTTAGGTTCGTTTCAAGGAAACATGGCGTAAAGTTAACCAACATACAGTCGATCTCTATTGAGCAATATGTTGTTGCTATTACTACTATTATAAAGCCTGAAAATATAGTGGCTGCCTCTCGTATGAGGTCCGGGGTTGTAGTGTTTCTATCCAACCTTGAAGATGTTGAACTCTTGTGTTCTAATGGCCTTAGTATAGGTGATGAATTTATTAACGTTCAATGTTTAGTTAAGATCCCCAAAAAAGCAACTGTCCCCCTTTTATTCCTAATGACTTATTGGAAGATGAATTGATGCGTTATGGTCGCATCATTCTGACATTAAGCCTATTGCACTACGAATCAAAATACCGGCTCTTAAACATGTAAAGTCTTTTAGAAGACAAGTTTCCCTTATTCTCCACCCCAGTGTAGTGTTACCAGAATATTTTGATATAAAACTACAGAATATTTCTTAATGACGATGTAGTTTGTTTTAAATGTAAGCATACTGGACATATTCAGAGCAGATGTCCAGAAAACAAATCTACAGCTGATAACAACAAGTCAGAATCAAGTACAGATGTCCCATTTACGGCTGAACCAGTTCCGCAAACTGGAACAGCGGGGCAGTCTGTTACCTTAGATGCTATAGTCCATGACTCTGCATCTAACACCACAGCCAATGTTACTACAATGGCAAAGTCTGGGCAATCTACTCTTGCCAATCTCATTGTTGATCTTCACACCCCTGTTGAAAAATTGGAGAATGATCAACTGCCAGCTAAATCTGCAGTTAAGAGGAAAGCAGTAGACCATAATGACTCTATTATAAGTACCAAAACCCCTACAACGGCTAAAATTGCAGATGTAGCTGGGGAAACTAATACAAGTATATGGGATTTACCCCCACCACCCCCTTGCATTCTTAACGCTAATGAAGACGAGGATATAGACATTGAGTCTATATCCTCTGATTTGTCAGAACAAAACCTGTCACAAATAGTAGTAGATACTGAGCACAAATTATCCAGTGAGGAGCTGGATAGACTACTTGTGGAACTTAAAAGTAATAAAAAGCCTGTTGAAAAATGCCAAGAGTATACCACCAACCTCAGGCAACTATGTCAAGATTTTATTGACCTTCGACGAAACCCTGAGTCCTCTTCCCAGATGAAAGCCCGTTTAAATAAATTGATAAAGAAATTAAAAACCTACCTGAAAACTCATGCTTAGAGATAAAATATATCTAAGTCAATATGTATTGTCCACTTAATTATGCATTTTTGTTCTGTATTTTTATTACAATTACAATTGTAATGTCCGGTTTTTCGTTAGTTTCGCTGAACACTCAAGGTTGTCGTGACTCTTTTAAAAGATATTTTATATTAGATTCTTTGAAATCTAAATTAAATGCAGATATAGTGTTTCTTCAAGATACCCATACCATTCCTTCTGATGAAGGTATATGGAAAATGATATGGAGAGGAGAAATTGTGTTCTCTCATCTCTCGACTCTTTCTGCTGGATTAGCGATATGTTTTTCAAATAATTTAGAATATACTATTCTAGATCATAAAGTTATATTACCCGGTCGCATTTTACATGCAACTATCAAACTACAGGAACAAACTGTATATTTGTTGAATGTTTATTCCCCCACTTGTCCCAAAGAAAAACTAGACTTTTTGAAATATTTAAAACACCATTTGAATCAACTTGATTTGTCCATTCCAATATTTCTTGGAGGTGATTTTAATTGTACTACTAATCCTTCCCTATATCGGACAGGAGATATTGAACCCCACCCGCATTCTTGTAATGAATTTAAAACTATTGTTAAACGTTTCAAATTTATTGATACGTTTCGCAATATTCACCCGTACGATAGAACTTATTCCTGGTCGAGAAATGACGGTGTCGATCGAATTTATATATCTAAACACTATAGTCAGTTTATTTGATCCTCAGAAATAAAACGATGTTCATATTCTGATCATGATTACGTTCGTGTTAATTTTAAAGAAATACCAAGTAAACACAAGAGTGCTTAGTGGTGTTTAAATACATCTCTTTTAGATGATAAATTGTATGTTGACATGATAAATAACTTTTGGCTTTCCTGGCAATTACAGAAATCTGAGTTTAAGTGTATTCAAGATTGGTGGGATCAAGGAAAATACAAAATAAAGGAACTTTCGCAAGAATTTTCCATTAAAAAGAATTATGATTTTAAGCGTAATTTTGATGGTTTACAATCCGATATTGAATTATTAAAATCAAATATTACAACAAACCCTGATCTCAATGCCATTTTAATTGAGAAGCAAAATCAGTTATCTGAACTTGAACGAATCCAGGCCCGTGGTGCTTGGGTTCGTTCAAGATTCAAATATGTTAATGATTCAGATAAACCAACAAAATATTTCTTTGACCTTGAAAAGAAACGTGGTACAAAAAAATTATTATCCCATTTAACCTTGCCTGATGGCAGTATAATTGATTCTGATCAGGAAATAAAAACCCTTGCCCGAAATTTTTACATAGACTTGTATAGCCCCGATCCTGTAGATGAAGGTTGTCAAAATGAGATTTTGAAAGACCTTCCTACATTAAATGAAACCCAAAAACAAGCATTAGACAGTGTTATAAGTTATAATGAATTGTCCTCTGCCGTTTTAAAAATGAATAACAATAAGTTTCCTGGTATTGATGGGCTGCCTAGTGAATTTTACAAAACATTTTGGAACATCGTTGGGAAAGATATGCACGAAGTTTTTGTTACTTCGATTGAAGAAAACAGACTTCCACTTTCGTGCAGAAGAGCCGTTCTGACGATGATTCCGAAGACAGTAGTTTGTTAAAAAACTGGAGACCAGTGTCTCTTCTCTGTTGTGATTATAAAATATTAACGAGAGCTTTCTCGCTAAGACTTCGTACCGTTTTACCCGATATATTACACATCGATCAAAGTTATTGTGTACCCGGTCGTCATATCAGTGACAATATTCGTTTTATTTCTGATGCTACTTGTTATGCTAATCAGGAAAATATCCCCCTTGCTATTGTTTCCCTTGACCAAGAGAAAGCTTTTGATCGTGTTCATCATGGCTATTTGATGAAGACATTAGAAGCTTTCGGTTTTGGCGATTATTTCATTTCCTGTATAAAAACTATTTATACAGATGTACATAGTTTACTGAAAATTAATAATTCGTTATCTTCCCCTTTTCAATTTAAGAGAGATATAAGACAAGGATGTTCCTTATCAGGTCAGTTATATGCTATTTGCCTTGAACCTCTTTTGCATAAATTAAGGTCAAAAGATGGTCTTTCAGGCCTTGAACTTCCATTATCTGATGGTAAGAAAAGTTGTTTATCTGCATATGCAGATGATTTGGATACTCTGTTAACGCAGGACTCTGATTTTGATAGGTTGTCTTTCTGGTTAGATATATACCAGAAAGCTTCCAATTCAAAAATTAATTTACAAAAGTCCGAAGGTTTGTGGGTGGGAAGTTGGAAAAATAGAAATGATTGTCCGCTTGGTTTCAAGTGGAATAATAAAGGTTTAAAGGTTTTGGGTACTTTTGTGGGAAACAATAGGGATTTTTATAAACAAAACTGGGAAGGGATGGAAGAGGATATTACTGTCAAACTTGACAGGTGGAAACCATTTGCTCGTGGTTTGTCACTTAGAGGACGAACGCTTGTAATTAATTTACTCTCCGCATCAAAATTGTGGCATCGATTAAATTCAATGCCATTCAAAATAAATTTGTTGACTTTTTATGGCAAGGAAAACATTGGGTTTCCAAAGAAATGTTATATCTTCCCGTATGTACTGGAGGACAGGGTCTAGTTCATATTTTCTCTAGAATTCGTGATTTTCGAATTCAATTTATGTATAGATTTTTGACATTAATGAATGGTGAAGATGTTCACCCTTGTTACTATTTTTGTAAATATTTTTTGTCTACTGTTTCTAATTTGAATTATGATGTTCAATTGTTATTACTTGATGGGGATTTTCAATACACTAACATTCCAAGCTTTTATCAAGATTTAATAAAAGCCTGGAAATATTTTGAATCATCTAGAATAAAAATAGATGATACCTCAGTTGCAGACATTTTAGAAGAACCTTTGTTCTTTAATCCTTTATTAATTAACCCTAAAACTGATGAACCTTTTTATTTTGAAAATTTTGTAATTGCCGGTATAACCAAAGTTACAGATCTTTTTGATACTAGTCTAAAAAGAAAATTTACTGCAGTAGATCTTGTTGGAATTTTAAGCACTCGTTCTGAACGCTGTATCCAACAACATCTGGATTTATTATGGTCGTCTTTTCCTCCGGAGTGGAGTGTATTGATTGACCGTTTTCTACATAATGATATTGATGTTGGTTTTGTTCACCAATATATTTTTAAAGTAAATATTGACAATGCACCTGAATTAAGTAAGGGTGTTGTTCTGGATAAATGTCCCAAGAAAATGATTTATTTTTTATCTGTTGTTCAGAATTTTAATTGTTCCCGTACCAAAAAGTTACTGTCCCCTTGGAATAATATTTTAAAATCAAATGTTCCCCTTAATGTTATATATAGTCATGTTTATGAATATCCTCATAGCATGCATGAAGGTGACCTTAACTGGAGAATCCTTCATGGTGCTATTGCAACCGGTAAATTTTACTGTAAATCTGGTTATCAGCAGTCGGATGTTTGTCCCTCTTGTCGTTTGCAGGAGGACTTATACCACATTTTTGTTTCCTGTCCACGTTTACAAATTTTATTAAGCCATGTTAAAAATATGTTGCGTAAATTAATTATAAATGATCTAGGTTCAACAGACTCTTTTATATTTGGACCTTCTACCATAAGCACTGACCATACGCCACCTCAGGTCAGTGCAAATCGATCTCCTCCAGCTGTCCACACGCCACCATCGGACAGCTGTCCAGTTAGGAGATCGATTCCAGCTGATCCACCGCCACCTAGGATCAGCTGTCCAGATACACCAGCCGGCCGCACATCATCCACGGCCGGCTGTCCTCAGACGGTGATGGAACCTGTTTTAGTGGAGGATGGTGCAGTCGTGTTGGGAGAAGGTACCAGCACGCACCGATGGACGAAGACCCAGAGGATCCCAAGACGGCTGTACCTATAGATTGCCAACCAGGCGAAGATGGCCACCTACGTGACCCTGCAGCACCTGAGGACCGGAGGCGGACAGACAGACACACTCCACAATCCGCGCCCGGTTGGCAATTGAATTTGCCTATTGTAAGTTTATAAATAATGTTCATTCTTTTTCAGATTTTTGGTGTTTTAATAATGTATTGTGTTTTATTTCTAATGACAAGCTTTTTGTGAATATTTAATGGTAAGTTATTTTATCTGTATTTTTGATTTTTATTTTTATTTTCTTGTTTATATATTGTAAATCGCGATGTGTTACAGGTTAAAACATGGACTGGCGTGTACCAGTCCATGTAGATTTTGATCATTCGGACAAAGTCATTTATAGGTTTTTTTAATTTTAATATAGGTAGGTAATAATGTTTAAAGTTTAAACTGGCTTGTATCAGTTTAAACTGACTTTGATCATTTAGACAAAGTCTTTAAAAATAGTTGTCACATTTTATATACTTTTGGGTTTAAAGTTAACTTATTTATATGTATTTTCAAAATTGTTAAATGTAGCTTGTCAAAATAATGTATTCTTAGGTTTATATTTTATGTTACTTGAATTTTTGATACCTTGTACAACTGTGATTTATTGTTTTATTTAATAAAGGGTATTGAAAATTCTTCTTCTTCTTCTTGAAGGGATAGGACGTGTTTTTTTCGGAACTCCGCTCAAAGCATTTATTTCTTGGTTATTTTGTTTTGTGGTTCGTAAATATTTGTATTGTTGTGTTCAGAAGAAGAAGTTCTTTCATTTTGTGGGGTTATTTTCGTTATTTATTCTCGGATTGCCGAGATTTTTGGTGGATTGTGTTTTTGTTTATTGGTTTAATTTTTGGTTTAAAGATAGCGTCGCCTTCGTTTTCCATTGTGGTCATGGGTAAATCTACTCAATTGTCGACTGTAGTTGGCTCGGGCAATTCTTTGTCATGTAATACGGACAATAGAGATCTTAATTTAATTAAGAGGACAATGCCGTCAAAGGTAGGTGGTAAATCCGAGCCTCAGGCTAATAATGTTAATAACATTGTTAAATCAAAATTTAGCTGCGAAAGTTCAAGAGCAAAAAGTTCAGATTTGTCAGGTGAAAACAATGTACTCCCCGAAAGAGAAAGTTCAAGATCTGAACAAGACGATAACATGCCTTCGTTCGGACATAAGCCGTTTGGTTTTGTGTCGAATAAACATGGAGTAAAATTAAGAAACATACAGTCAGTCTCTATTGAACAGTATGTTATTGCTGTTTCCTATGTTGTGAAACCAGAGAATATAGTGGCTGCCTCCCGCATGAGGTCTGGAGTTGTGATATTCTTATCCAACCTTGACGATGTTGAGCATTTGTGTTCAAATGGCTTAAGTATCGGGGATGAATATATTGATGTTCAAAGCCTCGTTAAAATTCCCTAAAAAGTAACATTGTCAAACTGCCCCCCTTTTATACCGAATGACCTATTAGAAGACGAATTGATGCGCTATGGACGCATTTTTCCGATATTAAGCCTATTGCACTAGGCATCAAACTGCCAGCACTAAAACATGTTAAGTTTTTTAGGAGGCAGGTTTCCCTTCTTCCCCATCCCCATATCGTGTTACCGGAATACTTTGATATGTACTATCAAAGACAAAATTATAGAATATTTGTAAATGACGATGTTATTTGTTTTAAATATAAACAGACTGGACATATACAAAATCGATGTCCCGAAAACAGAACTGCAGCCGAGAACAACAAATCGGAAACAAATACAGATGCCATATTTACGGCTGAACCGGTACCCCCAACTGAGACTAGTCAGCAGGCTGTTGCCTCGAACTCTGGCGTCTGTGCTACTGCCTCAAAAACCCCAGCCAATTTTACTAGTGTGGAAAAATTCGAGAAATCTACTATTTCTAATAAAATTGTTGCTAATAACCCCCCTATTGAAAAACACGAGACTGATCAGCTGCCAGTTAAAGCTGCAGTCAAACGAAAAGCAGCAGAGAGTCATGATTTAGTTATATGTGTTAAAACTCCCACAACTGATAAAAGTCAAGATGTTTCTACTGAAGAGAATACAAGTATATGGGATTTACCCCCTTCATCTAATTGTATTTCCAACAGCAATGAAGACGAGGATATAGACATTGAGTCTATATCCTCTGATTTGTCAGAGCAAAATTTATCACAAGTAGTAGTGGATACTGAGCACAAATTATCCACTGAGGAGCTGGATAGACTTCTCGTGGAACTTAAAAGTAACAAAAAACCAGTAGAAAAATGCCTAGAGTATACCACCAACCTCAGGCAACTATGTCAAGATTTTATCGACCTTCGACGAAACCCCGAGTCCTCTTCCCAGCTGAAAGCCCGTTTAAATAAATTGATAAAGAAATTAAAAACCTACCTGAAAACTCATGCTTAGAGATAAAATATATCTAAGTCAATATGTATTGTATACTTAATTATGCTTCTTTGTTCTGTATTTGTATTACAATTACAATTGTAATGTCCGGTTTTTCATTAGTTTCCTTGAATACTCAAGGTTGTCGTGACTCGTTTAAAAGATATTTTATATTAGATTCTTTAAAATCTAAATTAAATGCAGGTATAGTTTTTCTTCAAGATACTCATACCATTCCTTCTGATGAAGGTATATGGAAAATGATATGGAGAGGAGAAATAGTGTTCTCTCATCTCTCAACTATTTCTGCTGGATTAGCGATATGTTTTTCGAATAATTTAGAATATACTATTCTAGATCATAAAGTTATATTACCTGGTCGCATTTTACATGCTACTATCAAATTACATGAGCAAACTGTTTATTTGTTGAATGTCTATTCCCCCACCTGTCCCAAAGAAAAACTAGAATTTTTGGAATGTTTAAAACACCATTTGAATCAACTTGATTCTTCCTATCCAATATTTCTTGGAGGTGATTTCAATTGTACTACCAATCCTTCTTTAGATAGGACAGGAGATGTTGAACCCCACCCCCATTCTTGTAATGAATTTAAAAATATTGTTAAACGTTTCAAATTTATTGATACGTTTCGCAATATCCATCCGTATGATAAAATATATTCTTGGTCGAGAAATGACGGTGTCCCCGCAAGACTTGATCGAATTTATATCTCCAAACATTATAGTCAGTTTATTCGATCTTCAGAAATAAAACAATGTTCATATTCTGATCATGATTACGTTCGTGTTTATTTTAAAGAAATACCAAGTAAACATAAGAGTGCTTACTGGTGTTTAAATACATCTCTTTTAGATGATAAATTGTATGTTGACATGGTAAATAGTTTTTGGCTTTCCTGGCGATTACAAGTCTGATTTGTATTTTTGATTTTTATTTTCTTGTCTTGTTTATATATTGTAAACCGCGATGTGTTAAAGGTTAAAACATGGATTGGCGTGTACCAGTCCATGTTGACTTTGATCATTATGACAAAGTCTTTTATAGGTGTTTTTAGGTTCAATGTAAGGTAGGTAATAAATTAGTTATTAAAGTTTAAACTGGCTTGTATCAGTTTAAACTGACTTTGATCAGTTGGACAAAGTCTTTTATTTTTCTATTGTATTTTCACATGATTTTGAATTTAAAGTTATTATTTATATGTATATTCAAAATTGTTAATGTAGCTTGTCAAATAATGTATGGTTAGGTTTATATTTTATGTAATATGAATTTTTGATACCTTGTTAAACTGTGATTGATTGTTTTATTTAATAAAGGGTATTGAAAATTCAATTCTTCTTCTTCTTCTTCTTCTTCTTATTATTATTATTATTATTATTATTTTTATTATTATTATTTCGGTTTCCACTTTTTCTAGACCGTGAACTTGTCCGACACATTTCTCAGAGATGTCTTAATAGAATCAAATTAAACTTGGCACAAGTATAGATTGACATATGGAGGGGTGCAGTCGATAGTCAGATTTTTTATAATGGCCACCATTTCAATATGGCCGTCACTTTTTTTCTCCGATGTCCGGTTTCAAAATGCCCGCTAAAAACGTGTATAATTTTCAACGTTATGCGATTTCGACGACATTTAACGTGCTCTGATTGCAACAAAATTTGGTGTGGAGGTAGATTTAAGTGTCCCGAGTGGAACTTAACATTCGGAATTTTTTTTTTCGACCGTGGTTTCATAATGGCCGCCAAACACGCGTCAAATTTTCAATGTTGTCCGATTTTAATGAAATTTGATATGTAGGTACATTTCAATGTCCTGAGTGGAACGCAATACTATCCATAGGGATTTTGGGCGACTTCTGTGTTGGCATCCCAACACATTATTTTTAATATATTTTGTCTTATGTATAGAATTAGTATTAGTCCACTCAGGTTGATCCTATAGTATAAGAATATTAAAACATTATTAAACGAATGATTTCGTTCCTTTAGTACAACAGTGTAACAAAAGACATACTATGGTCCATTTCCACTAATCATGCAACCATCCAATGAGAGAGAAAGTTGTCTCCAGCAACCTGGAATGCTATGGGTAGCTCTGTGGGTTGAGTCCTGGATCTCTCCAAGTACCCACCAAATACCAAGGATTATGGAAGTTTATGGTAAACAATTACAGTGCAGGACTATCTCAGCCAAGTTCAGGTCAGTTTGGAACTATGGTTTAGAACTAGTTTTAGAACCATTTGCAAAGTAAATATGATCAATTAGAGGGTTATGTTGGATATCTATACAATTGCCTTACAATATGATGAATTTACTCTGTATTCTAATTGTAACATAATATATATTTAATATATATATTTTCTTTGGTGTATTCTGAGGGTCATGGGGAAGATTTGTGTAGCTAACTGAGTTTACCCTCGTCAAATGAAGTATTATTATTATTATTATTTTTATTATTATTATTACTATTATTATTATTATTATTATTATTATTATTATTATTATTATTATTATTATTAATATGATCAATTAGAGGGTTATTGTGGCAATCTTGACATAACTTAGACAAGGCTCGCAAGACTTGTATTCTTCTCCAGATTCAAACAGGCATTATAATGCCATACAAAGAATTTGCTGATAAGTTTGGTTTCAATTGGTAGAATGATTTCAGAGAAGAGGGCTTATAAACATTTTGTTAATATGTTAAAATAAATGTTGCAGATCAGAACAAAAGACATAACCATAGGTAGTAGAGGGCCATCTATGAAACATTAATATACAATTATAGTAAAGTTTCAATAAGCTTTGCAGTTTGTGAAAATCAGCCATTTTAAAACCTTCACATACATCAAGAGCCAGAGATAGGATACAATTCCGGAACAAAACTGAAATTTGACCAAAATGTCTCACAGAGATGGAGTAAATAAGAATAAAAAAATTTCATATATTACAGTGCCAATGAGACAAAAATAATATGATCTTCTAAACTACATCTATGTTCAGCTAGAAGGTGTCGTATTGGATATGGCATCATCAGTAAGGGGAACATTGCTTATACCAAAGTTATATTTTTTTCTTTTCTAATTTAAAAAAGTTTCAAACCTCCAATTTTATCAAAGCCATCTTCAGCTCTGATTTGCTTGACATTGTTCATTACGTTTGCAACCAGAATATGTAATGCATTTTGATTAAGGAATACTGGGTGAGTGGCATAGCAATTCTTCTCTCCAGCAAAATCCAAAATGCCACATTCCACAAACTTGTCAGCTGGCACATCCACTTTTTCTATACCATTCAGTAAATCATCCAGACTTTGTAAAAATTTTTCTGTCAACAAGTTAGTAATTGGCTATGAGTGTCTCTTTACTTCTACTTCAGAATCTTTAGAACTAGGAGTAGTAGCAAAGCCCTGGTCTTTACTTGTTCTTCTCTTTACTTTCACCGAAGAGTCTTCTCCCTGCATATCATAACTAGCTCCGTCTTTCCTGACTGATTTATGAGGGTAAGCATTAAGAGACTCTTTTCTACTATCCTCGCCGCCATCATAATCTTGTAAACCACTTTTATTCAAACTGTTGTCTTTCTGTTCTAAAGTCTGTTCTGCTGCAGAAATTGCAGGTGTGGACAGTTGAAATGATCTACCCACATGCCAAATACCAAGGACTAGCAAAAAAGATAAAAAGGTTAAAGCCCGGACACAACTTTGTCATTCAGAAATAGTAATGTGACCCGAGGTCAAAGTTGAAATAATCTACACACATGCCAAATACTAAGAACTACCACAAAAAAAGATAAAAAGGTTAAAGCCCAAACACAAATTTGTCATTCAGATAGTAATGTGACCCGAGGTCAAAGTTGAAATAATCTACCCACATACCAAATACCAGGGACTACCACAAAAGATACAAAGGTTAAAGCCCGAACACAAATGTGTCATTCAGATAGTAATGTGACCCAAGGTCAAAGTTGAAATGATCTGCCAAGATGACAATTTTGTAGCTCCCATATAGTTGAACAATTAAGCAATTCTAACTATTTCACTAGTTCTAATCTGTTTCAACATTTTTAGGAAAAATGGCACAAATCATCAATTTTGACGATTAGGAGCAACAACTCCCACAAGGAGTTGTCGTACAACTTTAACTTAAAGGAACGTTTTGTAGTGCTTTTGATGATGAAGACGTGTGGTCTTCTTGGTGTTCCTGTATCTGTTATAATACTTTTAGAACTATAAGCCAAAAACAGTATTTTGACCAAAATGTTCTATTTTTAGCCATGGCGGCCATGTTGGTTAATCTGCGGCCATGGTTTGTGCAAACTTGGTAGATTGTTTGTTTGTTGGAATGTTGTTTAATGCCACTTTCAGCAATTTTTCAGCTATATCATGGCATCCAATTTTTTAGGGGCGGAAGCCGCAGTACCTGGAGACAACCCTGACTTTGGGTATGAAAACTGGCAATACTTGTCAATTAAGATTGGTGTTGAACACACCCTGACCGCAGTAAGGCTCGAACCCGCAATTTAAACTTGGTAGAGGACATTTGACTGATGACTGATGATGTGTACAAAGTTGTAAAGTAGTCCTTTGAGTAGTTTCAGAGGAGAAGATTTTTAAAAATCAATTAAAACTGATTAAAAAACAGTTCAAGGGGATTAACTCCTTAACGATTCATCAGACCCTAATTCATGTTTGTAGTTCTCTTAGAGCAGAACAATTAAACAATGCTAACTTTTTCTCTAGTTCTAAAAATTTTTAAGATTTTAAGGTAAAAATGGCAAAAAATTTCTATTTCGACGATTAAAGGGCAAAAACTCATACAAGGAGTCATCATACAACTTCAGCCCAATGTAGCATTTTGTAGAGCTTCTGCTGCTGAAACGGAAAGTCTCTTCGAATTTCCTGTATCTGTTATATTTTTTAACTATAAACCAAAAACTGTATTTTGACCCCATTATTTTTTAAGCCATGGCGGCCATGTTGGTTAATCTGCGGCCATGATTTGTACAAACTGGGTAGAGGACATTTGACAGATGATGTGTACAAAGTTGCAAAGCATTCATTTAAGATGTTTCAGAGGAGAAAATTTGTATAAACTAATTAAAACTGATTAAAAACGGTTCAAAGGGAATAACTTTTAAACAGTTGATCACACAATCGTGACCCTAAAGTCATTTTTGTAGCTCTCATAAAGCAGAACAATTAAGCAATGCCAATTTTTCCTCCAGTTCTAATAATTTTCAAGATTTTGAGGCAAAAATGACAAAATCATACATTTTGACCATTAAAGGGCTATAACTCCTACAAGGAGTCGTCAAACAACTTCGACCCAATGCAGTTTGCTTTTGATGCTGATGAAGGAAAGTCTTTTTCGTTTTCATGTATCTGTATTACTTTTCGAACTGTATTTTGACCCCTTGTTCTATTTTAAGGCGAGGTAGCAATGTTGGTTGGTCTGAGGCCATGAGTTATGCAAACTTGGTAGAGGACAAAAGCCTACTTGAAAGACATAAAAGTTATCGACAATACACAATTTCTGATGTACTGACACATGGACGGACAGACTGATTACTATAATGAAATTTCAATAATACTTTCTCACTGGGAAGGTAACCAAAATTAAAGTGTAAATGTACGGCCTGTGTTAGCACTGTCTAAGAGTTATCATAACCCTATGCGGCTAATTAAGTCCAATGCCAACATATGTATACTTGAGCTAATGCTCACTAGTGATACCCCTGCCAAAAAGTTTCGGATAATATTTACCGTCTTGTTTGTTTTGGTGTTTAAAGTTGTTTTCCAGTTTCTCTGCTATATCTTGAGTCCAGACTTGTCTTCGAAGTGGGGGGTATAATTACAATTAATGTTGGTCAAGCACACTTTGCCAATTCAGACTCTTAATATTATCCCTGTAATTTCTTTAAAATATATTTTAACTTGCATGTTAATTTGGTGAAACTGTCTTTTAATGTACCTTCATCAAAGATCCATTCCCCATCCCTAAGGCGAATTTTACATCGATGTATATCAATCCCATATGTACTTTGGACTCCTGTTGTACTCTGTTTTAACAACCGTCTAAGCAGACACGTTTTGCCCACACCATTTTCTCCTATTATAACAATTCTGATGTAGTACCTTGTCTCGGTTCCTGTCCTAATGATGTCCATGTATAAAGCTTTATCTTCTACACTTAAATGTTGGATAGCAGTCGGCATTTCTATTTAAAAAAATAGCAAAAGTCTGAAATGGCTGGGTTGCAAAGCAAGCACATTAAAAACATAAATTAGTAAATGGTGAATGATTTACAATTTGGTATAAGAATTTGGATCTGTGTCAAAAAATGACATTTAGTACACAAACTAGGTACCCAGGTGCCTGTAATCGCTCATCTGGAACATAAATTACTTCAACTATATTTAAATTTTTGCCATTTACAGTTTTAGTCTAGTTGTTATAGCTTTACTTACTGGGCAAAAACTAAACATTTCTACAAAAATTTTGGTTGAGTACAAAAACTCCTAAGGTTCCATCAGACAATTTCTAACTAGAAAAAGTCGATCTAGCGATCACTGTTACCCCACGCTTTTGTAAAAGTTTCTAATGTTTTTCGTGGACTGTGATCTTGAAATTTGACATATTTCCCCCAAAATCGATAGGCGTCCTACCAACCTGATATATAACAATATCCCAAAGTTTCATTCAAATCAGATGCAAACTTTTGTCATGCGTTATAGTCCGGAAACAAATTGTGTGGACTGCGACTTTGAAATTTGATGGATTTCTCCCAAAATCAATAGGCTTCTTACCAACTTAATATATAACAATATCCCATAGTTTCTAACTAGACATAGTTGATATAGCGATCACTGATACCCTTACTTTTGTAAAAATTTCTGACGTTTTTCTTGGACTGCGACCTTGGAATTTGACGGATTTCCCCCAAAACAATAGGTTTCTTACCAACCTGATTTATAATGATATCCCACAGTTTCATTCAAATCGAATGCAAACTTTCTGAGTTCTTGTAAAAATTTCTAATGTTTTTCGTGGACTGCCACCTTGAAATATGAAGGATTTCTCACAAAATTGATAGGCTTCTTACCAACCTGATATATAACAATATCCCATAGTTACATTCAAATTGGATGCACATTTGTTAAACTATAATCCTGAAACCAAATGTGGACGGACGAATGGATGGACGGACAGACGGATATGATGACCACTATATACCCCAGACTCTGTCAAGCGGGGTACAAAAATTAAATAATTTGTAGGCCTTGTCCTTTAGGATAATTTAGTAATAAAAAATACAACAAAGTTCCAGGCAATGCATTTTGCTACGACTGACGCGCATTTCTTCTATTGAAGACTCATCATAGGCACTCTAACGAACAAACTGAAAATGCCAAACACTATATGAATATGAAGAGCATATAGAACAATAAAACCAAAATATAGAGTAGGGAGAACCTTATGGTTTTCACAATTTTGAAATTTACACGGATAATTTCTTAGCTTTGATGTGTTTTTCAACACAAAAGTGTTGATGGCGGAGCGGGCTAACTTCAGGGAATTAAAACTGCACCAGCAGCATCGAAGGTTAGAAATTGAAAATTACAACAGGGCTCCAGGCAATGAAGGACAAGGTAGGAGAAGGACCATTTTTGAAAATAACACATCTTTACAGTAATTTGAGCATACAAACATAGCATTTGAAATACGGTCTTATTTTGGTGCTATCATGCGCATGCGCGATACACTTCACCTGCTTCCATGCTTGCCAAGTCTATAGGCTATTTTCAATTCAGCTTTAATTTGAAGATGGCTCCAGTAAATTAACTTCTGTTCTGCTCGTCAAATATTCACCAAGATGTCTAGATACCTGTTACAGGCGGATTCTGGTTTAATTAAATATAGAAAAACTGTTTCTCGTAAAAAAGAATGCTTTTATCATGCCAAAATCTTTGCTTTTGGGAATTACAAGCTTTTTAAACAAAAACTTGGTAATCACTATTTCTTCCTCAAATTGTATCACAATATTAACTGAGAAAAGATACAGACAGAAGCTTATTTAAAATAAGGCTGTCTGAGTTAAAAGTTTTTTTTTCTGTTGTTAAAAAGAGTTAAAAAAAATAATAAAAAATATAGATTTGTCAGACTTACCTCATTGTTAAAGATTTAATTTTCATTATGTCCGCCTATACAGAACTCGTTATGTCGAACGCTTTGTGTTTAAACCATTAATAAATAGATTTGAAAAAACGGAGAATGGTGTCCTGTATACTATCAAGTCAAACACATTTTTTGTAAGACAAACTGTTATAAATTATATAATAGCGAACAAAATACCTACTTTTGCAAAAGCCAATATTTAAATCTAATTTGTATTAAGTTTATCCCAAACATAATTACTTTTAAGAAAAGATATAGATCGATTTCAAAGGTGCACCTAAATTCTGTTTAGATGTCCTACCATGCATAGTTACAGCGGAACTGACATAATCCAAAAACTGTAACATAGTCACTGAACTGAGGTCGATGTCAGTAGACACCCATTAGGCTTTTTATCTTTTAATCATCAGCAACTTATATACAAAATGTTCCCAACTTAAAAAATGCATTGTTACAAAGACACTGGCTTAATCCAAAACTTAAATGTTGTCACCGTGAAATCGAGATCAAGATCATATGACTCCTTCTCGACTGTCGTATATTATTCAACAGGAACCTAAATTCAAAGTATTGTCATTACACTATGCATAGCTACATTGACCTAATCCAAAAACTTTAACGTATTCACTGGACTATTAAATTGAAGGTAAAGGTCAGGAGAAACTTGTACTATTCAATGGGAACCTATATGCCATGCCGCTAATTCATCCTAACATGCATAGTTACAACAGAAGTAACCTTATCCACAAACATTAGCGTAGTAATTATGAATTCTAGTCCAGGTCAGGTGATACCTACCAGAC
Organism: Limnoperna fortunei; assembly: GCA_944474755.1. Lineage (NCBI taxonomy): Eukaryota > Metazoa > Mollusca > Bivalvia > Mytilida > Modiolidae > Limnoperna > Limnoperna fortunei. The sequence goes on along the minus strand of OX104114.1, from coordinate 100,738,604 downwards.
TTGCATATACTATTTATCAGCAAATTATATAACACATATTGTCATCTTACAATGCGTGGTTACCGAGAAACTGACCGAACTCAAATAACTTAAACGTAGTCCCCTAACTGTGAAATTGATATTTAAACTTCACATTTGTATATTACTATTCGTGAAGCGGGAGATTGGGCATGTCATAAAACCTGGTTTAATCCATCATTTCTTTTGAAATGCCTGTACCAATGTACCATGGTTGTTGGTTCTATAGTTTGGCGGTTTCACGGACTTCTATTTGTGACAGTTTCTATGATACTATGATACCAAATTCTCGGGATAAAGAATCACTGACCTGCTGAGGTTAGAAAATCTTAATCGGAATGCATTGTGTTCAAGGTAACATTGTGTCTAAATCCGCGAAAGATCGGTCAACATTCAAAACATAATTAACTTGAAATACGACCACCAGAGTAGCAGTAAAAAGTACTAAAACTATTGTATCATTTGCATGGTTCAGAGAAAATTTTATAGATCCAAAGCTGTAGTGTTTAATTAAAAAGTATTAAATATTCAATTATATAGTTTCTGCTATCCATAAAAGATTATCTCACGTTCTTCTGTTAACTGAAAAAAAGCAAGCACAAGTAAAATAAATGCTAACGTTTAACTTAACGAGCAAATAATTTTACAATATAAAGTAGAAAATAAAAAATAAATTTATGACACAAATATCCCTCTTTATTACGTAAATTATTATTTATCATATGTAATGATATATGTTTAGGGACCGGTAAATATTTTTTGTGGTGGTGTCCCTGTACGAAAGTTATAGCGGGATTCCAGCTGGATTCCAGCCGGACAAGACCTGGACTCCAACAGGATTTTACCCAACAACTCAAAATCCTCCTCTATCAGAGAAAGACACGTAAAATATAAACATTCCTACTCTATTATTCCTTGTCCTGTTCGTGTATTCCTGCTACTGCAACATGAGTGCCTTTTATATTCCAGTTCAAAACCATGACATGAATAGGATAGTGATTTTGAAGATTATTAAATAATTGATGATGTGATAAGCAAATACACATCAGATACCACAAATTGAGATATCATTACTAAATAAAACATTATTTATCTACCCTTGTCTGAATATGTCTTTTTGTATTCCTCTATTTCTATTTTCTCTTTCCATAAGGTCCTCATCTCTTTTGTTTTTATGTAGCACCTCATTATCTGAGGAGAATTTTTAGTGTCAAATCATCAAGGTCATTTAAATCCAACTTGAATTTATTTGACTTTAAATTTATATTTTGAATGTGTTTAAATTTTACTATCTTTGAATTGCAACTGATTATTTATAAACATGTCTCTTTATCTTTATTACTTTAAGATTGGATTTTTTATTTATTAAGAAGCACATCTTGTATGTGTATATTATTGTAACTTGACCCACCTGTGTTATGGAACCTGTTGAAGCTGACAAAACAACTTTCATTATGAGGTTATCAACGGGTATATTGGAAAATAAAAGAATTGCAGAAAGGCCAATATTAGTGTCATATAAATTAGTTATTAGAAAACTCGTTCTTCAATGTATTAGCTTACATTTTAACTGAACAGCTTAATTCTTATAACCTCAGAACTGTCAACCTATTTTTGACTTAATTTCCAACATCTGCAGAGGGCCCCCATTACACAATTCAAACTTAACCGCTTATTTGTTATAAGATGCAGGAAATGTTAGGGTACATATCTTTTAATATGCATCACTTTGTGTGCTTTCTAAGAAAGATGTCAGAGGATAATTGGAGATTTAATTAAGGAGGGGATTGTAACAAAAACGAATTCAGTTGTCATCATCAGCGCAGATGGTAAGTATTATTAAAAGTTGTATATGGTGTCTGTTAACACAAGTAAACATCAATATCAATATGATTTTATTTATTGTGCAGGTTATTGTGGACTTTTGTTTTATTTTTATAATGTTTAAAAAAGTCTATCTGATATTATTTTTATTTTTTTGAATTCTCAAAAAAGCGAAGAAAAAACACAAGAGTCCGCTGCAAACCATCAGGATACTTCTTAAGCTAGTAATGAAGGTTGTTTTCCTACATATTAGTAGAAACCATGGATGTATGTAAAATACAGGGACTGATTTCTAAAACAAAACACGTATCTGTTACCAGAACTGAATAAAAACCAATTATTGAACTACTAAAGTTAAGTTCAACCTATAACATGACAATTTATACACTGTTGAATCATACTGTTTGAACAACTTTTACCTATTTTCTACGTCAGTTTCACCAAATATAACATTTTATGCTGATAAATTTAAATTTCCTAATATTGATAATTCTTCGTCAGGCAGCAATAAAACAAAACAACAAAATTCATTTCTAAATAGCAGCATATGCTTTGCAAAATTAATGAGATGTATCTAAAAAATGTAAATTGTGCTTTACCTCACTAAAATGTAACGGGTAACAACATTGTCAGCTTTTCAGGATTAAATTCAAAAGAACAATTCATTCAGGTCCATCTTAATAATGAAGTTTGTGTTTTTGCTGGTTATACTGTGTCATAGCACAGAAAAGATGGCAGTAAAGTAGTGGAATGAAGGACCAACAGAATGTGTTCCGTATGCAAGAACAATTTTTTTTTACAAAACTTAGACTAAGATTTAAAACAATGTGTCAATATGTGCAACTTAAAATAAAGACATCAATCTTTTTACTAAAATTGTGTCAGAGAAAATATATTTTAGGCACTGATTTTAGAACAGCCAAGACTATTAGTTTCGGATAAGATTTTGGGATTCCAGAATTCAAGGTGTATTAAGAGCAGGATCTCTGGTCTTGTAGCAGAATCCCTAGTCTGGGAGCAGGATTCCTGGTCTGGAACAGGATCCCTGGTCGTGGAGCAGGATTCCTAGTCTGGGAGCAGGACACCTGATCAGGGAGCAGAATTCCTGGTCAAAGAGCAGGATTCTTCATCACTTAAACCAGTAGGAATCTTGTTAATGATTGAAGCAGGATTCCTGGTCTCAAGAGCAGGAATCCTGTTTGCCTCATTTAAATATTACGGCTTACTTTTCCAGTTGGAGTCCGTTTCTTGTGCTACAGACAGGATTATGTTATTTTCCTGCTGGAATCCATGTCTTGTCCAGATGGAGTACAGCTGGTCGTTTTCGTACAGGGGGGCCGGTGCAAAATGCAATAGGACACATACATTTTGTGCTGGCATATATATCGGACTCCAAATTTTGTTATTTTCAGCAATGATAGGACCGTTTTTTTTCATTCCCACATCATCAATGAAAAAACTAATTATTTTCTGATGTTTTAATTCAAAACCAATATACTGTAATCGCAACTTGTTTAACAAACATAAACGACTGAATTGTAACCATCAAATTATTCACTAGATAGGCCATGCACTTTTTTATAATACATCTGATATAGGACAACAACGTTTTTGTATTTTAGGGAGATAGGACATAGCCCTTTTTAAACCTGATAATTTGAAATGCACCGGCCCCAACCCCCCAATTAATATTAACCGATCTGTTAGATGATCTACTTTTACACATTGTTCGAAACCCACTCTCGGTATTAGTTTAGACACAATTTTTTCAACCTTTACGTGCCAATTGTGTTATTTAAAATATTCTATTTTCGGCCACTTCATTATCATTTATCATACAAACTTTCTTAAATATGTGACAAATGAAAGTAGACTAAAAGAAAAAAAAAGAAAATCGTCGGGACTCGAATTAGCGTTTCGCCATCTCTAATTCAATAATGCTTATAATCTGCGAGCTCACCAATTACACCATATACGCACAATAGTTTTCTAACGAAAATAAGACCTATTTATGCGTCAAATTGTTGACGTGATATATTTGATGATAGATGACACCAGTTTTCTCTAATTTTGACATAGTATTTCAACGCTTCACCGATGTGTAAAATTTGGTTCTCGTCACTAGTGAATTTGTTGTTCGTAGAAGTTGATTGGTTTAAAATAATAACGTCATAATAAGAACTCATGACGTCATAAACAAAAAACATTACAATTAGTGTATTCTAGTCATGAACGTAAAATTGATGTTGGGAGAATTTGTACTTCATTTCGCAAATTAACTACTTTTTAAAATTAGAAAAACAGAATCTTACATAAGTACTCTTGGATTATGGGATTTCTCAATCTCGATAGTTAAATTATGGAAATTTAATGCTTTCTCGATTGGAGAAATCCGATAATTCACACGTACTAATGTAAAATCCTTAATTATACCATTTTGACCATTTATAATTATAACCTGAAACAAATTTAAAAGGTGTAACTTAACATCTATTTAGACATATTAAGATGTTATCTCTGAAGGTTTTTTTCATGAATAACAATGTCTGGAACAGTCTTTTCATTTATTGTTTACGACTGTGTATTCAAACGAGCTAAACAAACAAAATTCTTTACATTACTTCCAACTTTCTCTCATGTTTGCCATTCCAGTTATTCCGCGCATGTTATACGCATCTTCCACTTTCGCTAAATATTATTGTGGTTATATTATTTATTTCAACCTGTGGACTAATTGGTTTTTTTTTTAATTTTTCAATTTCGAACGAGTAAGTTTGCAATTTATTTTTTTCACAGTTTTTACTCCTTAAATATGATAAAAAAACTACGCTGAAAGACACGATCGATCTTTCAAGACTTTAATCAATCTGGAATAGAAATTATATCAATGCCTGATAAATGTATTTTATTATCAAAATTTAGCTGTTTCATCACTGTTAAACGTTTAAATTGTAACATATTAAAATAGTAACTTAATTTATCCCTATATTATTTTTTTACACATTTCTATCTAAATTCAACGATGTTGAACTATTCCAGCATAAATAGATGTACGTGTATATGCAAATTTGGAAATGTAAGTCCGGTCCGATTGTAGACTTACATACTATGCTAAACAGTACAAAAATCACGCGAATTTGTGGACAAAATATTGATTTTCTGTAAGAAAAGATAATGTACCTTTGAAAAAACATTTTGATCTACAGATTGTAGTCATTTCATTTTTAGCGAAATTAGGGGGCCAGTGACACTACGTTATCCTACCTTGTCCTTTGGTAAGCCTGATGCGCGTTTGTCTATTCAATACTCACAAAAGGAGCCCTACCCAAAAAATAAAAAATGCTAAACACTATATAAATATGATGAACACAATAAAACCAACATATGCCGAATTGTTTTACTCTAGGTGTTAAAGACTTTAATTTAGAACACAAAAACTTATTCGAATTAAGGACATATCCTACTTCATATGATATTTTAAAAATATTTTGTCTAAATTTCTTTATGACAAAACCTTTTAAATACCCGCAAAAAATTAGTGGTCACCTACCGTATTCAAAAGTAATGATGTCATCTGTTCTTAGGGTACTAGGATTATGTTTTATTTTACTTATATTTTCCATAGTTTCCTGTTAGAATCAAATTTGATTGTTTTGAAGTCTTCGTGGCATGTAGAAGACAACTATGCAATAATATGTTTGAATATACGCAAGTTTTAAGCATAAATGTGCAATTAATGCGTTCCCGCCATTTTTGTTATGTATGCGGAATACACAAAATGGCAGATCGCAAAAAAATGTCCTATGATAATAAAACCCTATTTTCACAGAAGATAGAGGATAACTTACTCTCTTAATTGAAGAAATAAAAAAATATGGTCACAGAATCATGGGAAAAATATTTGTAAAAAATGTGTATATGCATGCCAGAATTGTCGGGAAGGAAAGGGCGCGTTTTTCTCCATACAAACTGCAATATCTTTTCTAGATTTGTAGCGCAGAATACAATCACGAAAGTACAATAGTTTTTTTGTATGTCTGCTATTGCAAAATGATGAATTTTGTTTTTAAAATTGTAAAAGGCTGCATTGCTTTTTACTTAATATATAACTTTTTAGTCCATACACAAAGCTTACTGTAAAGAAAATTTTGCGGAATTTTGATGACGATGACGTCATAAACTAATTACAAAACAAAAACGTGTAAAATCAAAATGCGCAGAAACAATAGTAGGATTTGTCTTTAAGGTGCAATAACTCCTATAAAGATTCATCTAACAATTTTGGATCAATTAAGTGAATTGTAGGGCTTGTATTGATGATCATTTCGGCCATTTACAGTCTCACTCTAGCTGTTATAGTTTTTAGGTAAGGCCAAAAACAGAAATTGTCATAAAAAATTGTCATTCAAGGGCAATAAGTAATATAAGGAGTCATCTGACAATTTGGGGCCTAAGTGGCCGAGTAGTAAAGGTAGTTTGTGTACTATTGATCACGTGGTCTGTCAACACTGAGATTGCGGGTTCAATTCTCACTGCAGGCAGTGCATTCTCGACTCTTATCTTAATTCACAAGAATTGTCAGTTTTTCTACCACAGGTCAGGGGTTCTCTCGAGGTACTCCGGGTTCTTCTCCCAACAAAAACATTAAAGCTTTAAAACACCATGCAAACAAACAAAATTTTAGACCAACAAAGTGAATTGTAGGACTTGTGTTGCTGATCATTTTTGCCATTGCAGTTTTCCTCTAGCTCTTAAAGTTTTCAAGTTACCATTAAAGGGCAATAACTCCTACAGGAAGCCATTACCCAACTTCACACAAATAGCAACTATTGTAGACCTCAATGTGCTTATCAATTTAAAGTAACGGTTTTCTCTATAGCTATTATCATTTTTTAGATATTGAGGAAAAACAAGCGTTGACACCCATGTTCTATGTTTAGTAACAGTGGCCATCTTTGTATGTTGATCAACACTCCGGATACCAATTTAAAACTAGTTGTAACTGTTTTATCGCGCGGATGTCTCCCTTTCAATAGTATCAAAACGGTGGATGTTTTTATCTGTGGGGGAAAATATAAGTACTAAGAATATCTTCTACATGGGAGCAAATAAATATACATTGGAGCTGAACAATACGAATGTGTAGTGTATCAATTCAGTACCATCAGACAGGATAATTTATACTAACTAGAGGCTCTTAAGAGCATGTATCTCTCACCCGATTTTATAAGCAATGAAGATGGCATTTTCATGATGTTAAACTAAGTCCTGTAATAAAGAGGACCATCCAAACAATATTGCTAGTAAGAAAGTTTTGTTTCCATTGGTTAACTGGTTTTATAGAGCAGAAGATTTTTTTTAATTTGTCCATAGTGTTCTATGTTAAACTAAGTCCTGCGGTGGTGGCCATTTTGAATTTCCAATTGGCAATAAAAAAACATAAACTTTAAAGAAGACTATCCAAACAATATTGTCAGTAAGTTTTGTTTCCATTGGTTAATAAGTTTCAGAAAAGAAACCTTTTGAAACTTTTTCCCATAGGGTCCACTGTAAATCAATGTAATGCTGTGGTGACCATTTTGATATTCCGACTGTTAAACTAAGTCCTGCGGTGGTGGCCATTTTGAATTTCCAGTTGGCATAGAAAACATAAACTTTATAAAGGACCATCCAAACAATATTGGTAGTAAGTTTCGATTCGATTGGTTAACCGGCTTAAGGGAAGAAGCCATTTTTAACTTTTCCCATAGGGTCCAATGTTAAACAAATTCCTGCGGTTGTGGCCATTTTGAATTTCCTTTTTGGATAAAAAACATAAACTTTATAGAGGACCATCCAAACTATATTGCTCGCAAGGTTTGTTTCCATTGGTTAACCGGTTTCAGAGAAGAAGCCTTTTAAGCTTTTCCTGTAGGGTCCTATGTTAAACTTAGTCATGTGTTAGCGGCCATTTTGAATTTCCAATTATCATTAAAAACACAAATTTTATAGAGGACCATCCAAACAATATTGCTTGTAAGTTTTTATTTCCATTGCTTAACTAGTTTCAGAGAAAAAGACTTTAAAACTGTTTTCCCATAGGGTCCTATGTTAAACTAAGTCCTGCGGTGGTGGCCATTTGGAATTTCCAGTTGACATAGAAAACATCAACTTTATAAAGGACCATCCAAACAATATTGCTAGTAAGTTTTGTTTTGATTGGTTGAACGGTTTAAGAAAAGAAGCCCTTTTAAACTTTTTTCCCATAGGGTCCTATGTTAAACTAAGTCTTGCAGAGGCGGCCATATTGATTTTCCAATCCAAATAAAAAACACAAACCTTGTGAAGGTCCATCCAATAAACATTATGGCTAAGTTTGATTTCAAGTGGCCAAGTGGTTTCAGAGAATAAGATTAAAATGTAAAAAGTTTACAGACGACGCCGACGGACGCAAAGTGATAACAATAGCTCACATGTGCGCTAAAAATAGAAAAAACCTCATCTTGATTGAATGCGGGTGTTGTTGCAATAAATAACAAAATTTTGCTTCAATATATTGTTCTGAAAAAATAAGATGAGTTATGTGTTCATAATGAACAAAATGGCTATGTTGTATGTTGCTCATCTGAAATATATTAAATAGCCATCTGATTTTTAGGATACCTCAATTTAGTAGAATACAACAGCTAAAACAATCAAATGGTCCACAGATACCGTCCTTTCTGTAAGATTTTGTAATACATTTCCTACTGGGGTAGTTTTCACTATGAAAATGTTCACATTTTTATTTTGTGAGAGTGTTCTTCTTAAATTTGTAAATTGTTCTCGAAAGTGTTTTATAACATAGTTTAAAGGCATAGGTCCATGACTCCATTAATATTCCATGGGGCAAAGGTCAAGGTCACAAGGTTATATGAAGGATACTGTGGCACTTCACATATCGTCTGATGAAGATACATTCACATGTCAAATATGAAAGTCCTAGGATACAAATGGTATGGCCAGTACACGCTTTGCATATCAGGAGCATTTATTTAACCTTGAGGTCAAATGTCAAGGTCATTCTGGTACACGACATATCGTCTCATGATGATACATTCTCATGTCAAATATCAAAGCCCTATGTCAAAGGATAAAAAGGGTATGGCCAGGACACGATTTGCATGTAAAATACACATTAATTTGACCTTGAGGTCAAAGGTCAAGGTCATTCGGTACAAGACAAATCATCTCATGGTTATACGTCTACATGCTAAATATGTAAGCTGAATATCAAAAGATAAAAAGTTATGGCCCGGACAACACTTTGCATTTAAAATTAGCATTAATTTGATCTTGAGGTCAAAGGTCAAGGGCTATGAAGATCATTCTGGAACACGACACAGTCTCATGGTGATACATCTACATGCCGAATATCAAAGCTGAATATCAAAGGATAAAACAGTTATTGTCCGAACACGTTTGCATGCAAAATTAGTATTAATTTGACCTTGAGGTCAAAGGTCAAGGTCATATGAAGGTCAGTCTGGTACGCGACACATCGTCTCATGGTGATACATCTACATGCCAAATACCAAAGCTGAATATCAAAGGATAAAAACGTTTTGGTCCGGACACGCTTTGCATGCAAAATAAGTATTAATTTGACATTGAGGTCAAAGGTCAAGGTCATATAAGGTCATTCTGATGTGCCACACATCGTCTCATGGAGATACATCTACTTGCTAAATATCAAAGCTGAATATCAAAGGATAAAAAAGTTATGAGTCGGTCAAGATTTTTTTTGTATAAGAAGAATAATAAGAAAAAGAAATGACACAAAAACAATATGTCTCTCCCATTCTGGGAACGGAGACATAACTAGGAACCATAAGGATGATTGTGTCTAAGTTTAAAAATAAATTAGCCTAGTGGTTTCAGAGAAGAAGATTTTTTTACGACGGACGACGGACGCCAAGTGATAGAAAAAGCTCACATGGACCGAAGTGAGCACAAAACAGAACTATCACGTAAATAAAGTTTGTTAAACTAGAGGCTCCCAGGAGCCTGTATCACTCACCTGAACATGAAACTAAGCAACCCTTTTTATCCAGCTTTTCTTTCATATAAGGAATTGCTTCTGCAAGAATCATTAATTTTGACCTTTTAAGGGAAATATTTCTATATGGAGGAGCTTTTGATGCTAAGGAGGGAGGTTCACTTCAAATTTGCTGTACCTGTTATACTTTTTTAACTATCAGCCAAAAACTTTCTCGACCCCCCCCCCTTTCTATTTTAAGACAACTTAGCTATGTAGTCAGCTGCCATGATTTTCACAATTATGGTAGACATCCTAAAGATGATGTGTGCAATGTTGCAAAGCAGCCCTTTCATTGGTTAAAGAGGAGAAGATTTTAAAAGATCAATTAAAACCGATTAAAAAAAAACAGTTCAGAAATAACTCTTAAACGGTTAATCAGACAATCTTGACCCTAAGACTTTTTGTAGCCATCATAGAGCAGAACAATTAGGCCATGCTAATTTTTTCTCTAGTTAATAATTTCAAGAATTTGTGGCTAAAAAGGCAAAAATCATCAATTTCAACAACTAAAGGGCAATAACTCCTGCAAGGAGTCATCATACAACTTCGACCCAGTGGAGGGTTTTCTAGAGCTTTCGATGCTGATGAAGACTTGTCTCTTCGGTTTTTATGTATCTGTTATACGTTTTTGAACTATAAGCCAAAAACTGTATTTTGACCCCTCAACCTCCACCCCGTTCTTTATAGCCATGGCGGCCATGTTGGTTATTCTGCGGCTATGGTTTGTGCAAACTCTCAAAGTTTCAAAGCAGTCCTTTCATTGGTCATTTCTAAAAATCAATTAAAATCGATTAAAAAACAGTTCAAGGCAAATAACTCTTAAACGATTAATCAGACAATCTTGACCCTAAAGCCATTTTTGTAGCTCTCATAGAGCGGAACAATTAAGCAAGGCTAATTTTTTCTCTAGTTCTGACAATTTTCAAGATTTTGAGGTAAAATTCATCAACTTCTCATACAACTCCTTCAAGGAGTTGTCAAACAACTTTGATTCAATAGAGAGTTTTGTAGAGCTTTTGTTGCTTAAGAAGGAAATTCTCTTCGGTTTTCCTTTATCTGTTATACTTTTTGAACTGTAATCCAAAAACTGTACTTTGACCCCCCTGTTCTATTTTTAGCCATGGCGGCCATGTTGGTTGGTCTGAGGCCATGATTTGTGCAAATTTGGTAGAAGACATTTCACTAATGATTCCTTTAGTGGTTTTGGAGGAGAAGATTTTAAAAGAAAAGTTAACGACTACGGACGACGACGACGACGGACGCTAAGTGATGGCAAAAAGAAAATTCTATTGTTCTATAAGTTATATTGTTTAGAAAAATAGCCAAAAAATTCTTTGAACAATTCGACAGAAATTTTTTGCTACGTACGCATGCACAACTTCAATATATGTGCAATAGTTATGTAAAGTTTCAAAGATCTGGGTTTAAAAATCCAAGAGGAGTTGATAATAGATAACCTATTTGCTCTGACAAACCACCCAACTTAACCATACTATAACCAGTGTTTGCACTTTGTGAAACAAGAATAAAATGTATTCATCCACAGGTCATATGCTCATTACTTGTAAATCAACAGTATAGCCTGTAAGCAAATGTGAAAGCTTGAATTGTTTTAAAATGTTTGGAGCTGATGCAGTAAAATATAAAATCCTTTTAATTTTAATATTTAATATTTTTAGCCATTTATAAGCCCAGGAAAATAAAATGCCAGTGTGACATGAACAATTTATAATAAAGGTTTATTGTTTGGTTATATTTCTTCCTGGTGTAATACAAGTCATAACAATATCAAGCATATTTATAGAGTTTCTTATCCTTACCTTGCACAATAAGTTTAGAATGTCGAACACAGTTTTTTATCTTGACCAAGTATTCTCCCATATCAGCAAGTCTTGTATTGCATACAACAAGTCTGTGAAGTGTTCCATGTCTTTCCACATTATATTTATCTGATGTGTCCACTGCTGTACCATCTTTGAACCACAGGGCCATTTGGTAATCACCCAGAACTTCACATTCAAATCGTACATCTTCACCCTCTATACAAGTCTGAGTATCCAATGACTTAGTGAAAAATTCTGAAGGGAAAAAATAACAACAGCTTAATATTTGTTATGCTTTGGCATCACTACATAAAATGATATTTTTCTTTATGGCTATTTTGCAGTCTTTTCCTTTGATCTTAATTATTATCCTTTATTCTTGGCATTATGCCTTCACATTCTACTAACATGAGATGGGTCCATCTCACGTCGCTGTCAAGACGTAGTTAAGCAAACACCGTAACTTCACATGGTACAAAACAGCGATAAACAGATTATTTACGTTTCTGGAAACTCGTCATATCATCTGAGGGCTGACGCCCTGTGAGAGATAAGAATGAGAAAATGCATCTTGTGTACAAAAAAGTAAATAATCTATAAGTAAAATGTCAGTAATCACGTCAGCAGTATTCCTCTAGAAAGTTATTAGTTGATATACATCTTTTCACTAGGAAGTTAGAGAACATTTTTGGAAGTTTGAATGCATTAGCATTCCTGGTAGCCATGCTAAATTCCATTTAGGCCACACCAATTTAATTTCTTGTTATTTGAACTTTTGTCATTTTAAAATGGGGCGAACGAGCGAAATAATAATTTTAATATTATTACATATTGTATTTTGAATTTCAAAACATCATAGGCAAACAGAAAAATTGCTGCGAGCGATAACTTTTTTTAAATTAAAAAATGTACTTCCATGAATGTATATATTGACAAACTTCAGTTGATTGTGGTGTTCTTTTTGAATTGGGCTTACTATGCTTACCTGAAGCATGTTAATGAATAAATGAAATATATTTTGTAATTGTGGGTTCATCATACACAGTATGTACAATAAATTGCACCTTTTAAACAATTCAGTATTTTAAGTCATATCTAAGATACTACATGTAGAAATATCAATGCATTAGAAACAGCTGGAAGCAAAACAATGCCTGTCACATCATCATTTATATAATTTATATAAAAATGCACAACTAGAATTATTTTAAAATGTCATAAAATAAGTCCCATTCATTGTGTTTGCCTTAATATTCCCATTTAGTGAGATTTTCCTTTTTGATCTATAACAGCCAAAGACAATACAAAATTTGCAATCCTTGTAAATTAAGATTGGAGTCGAGTACACCCTGCCCGCGTGAGACTCAAACGCGCAACCTCAATGTTGACAGACGACGTGATTATTAGTAGATGAACTACCGTAACCACTCGGTCACCGAGGCCCTAACACAGAGATATGAAAAATGTTCTAATGTTCCTGTATCGTCATTTCGTTTGTTATCATTTATGGTGGCGCTAACGTTAAAATCTTTGACTTCGACTCATCTTTAAAAAAGCTGTGCTAAAGTACTACCACTGAAAAAAACCGCCGTGTTTTGGACAAACATGTCTCCCTTTATGACAAATATCACACTACTAAAGCGGTATGGTGTTGGTTCTTTTCCTTTTACAAAATAAAAGATATTTTTGTATATGATGCAATAAAGGTATAACAGTAGTAAATGTGTACCAGTAACAGGTTACCAGATAGTGCACCCTATATTAAGTACAACAGTGGATAATATGTTGTGTTCTGATTTGGTCTTTAGTAGTTACATGTGAACAATTTTTTGTCTGTAAGCTCCTGCATAAATAAAGTTTTAAAAAGTGGTTAAATTTTTCTCAGATCTTGCAATATAAAATTTTGGTATTTTTGTTTAACAATTTAGTATTTTTACATTCACTGCATTAGAAAGTGCATGTAAAAGTTGGAGCGTTTCAAGATGTTCTAACTACCGAAAAAAGGAATTCGTCACGATATATATGGCATATATTTGTTTAATGTTGAATGAAAGTTTATTAATTTCCTAGCACAGGTAAATGCTGATCAATGTTAGAAAGGTATGCAAATCACAGAAATGTTAGTATAGTATAGCCAAATCATTTACTACTGTTCTACCTAGGACGGCAGTTACATTAAGCGCTCACAAGATTACGATTTTAAAGAGTAAAATTTACAAAATTCCAAACAACTTTCTGGGTGCGGGGAGCGGATTTATTTTTTAAATATATATTTTTTTATTTCGATTAAATAGAACAGGAAATTTATTTGGTGTGGCCTTAATACGAAAAACACAAAACAAGAGTAGAGTAGATTCATCTTCATTCCTCTCTTAATGTGGTTCAAAAGTGAGGGACAGTTTCTGAGAAGAGGAATTTCATTCATTTTAACCATAGGATCATATGTTAAGCTATGTTCAACAGTGGTGGTTATATTTGGATTGATCAACTGTTTTTTGTCACCACAATAAGCTTAAAATTAGTATAGACTATGAGGCTGTGATATTAACTTTCTAATAATTTTGGATTTTTATGCTAGATCTGTGTTAATGTCATTATAGCAAGTTTCATATATTATATTTAAAATGATATTTTGAATGCCGTTTAAAAAGACCTAAATGCAGATATTTTTAAAATGTTTCTTACTGATGTACTTTATTTAAAGGAAAAATATTAAATTATCTACGTTTGCTCTTTACACAATTTTCTATTTACAAAAATTAATGACAAAAAAAAATTATTTGAAGAATGACTTTTAAAATTTTACACTCGCAAAAATAAAACTATATTTTGTATAGAAAAAGGCGTTTTTAACTCTATCATAATCTGATAATAAGTAATGAGTTGTACATTGATACATATGTTTGATTTGTACATGACCATCATGGAGGCTTGATAATGTGGCAGCACAAAAGAGTAGCTTTGTTCACATATAGGCATGTCATCCAACTTGCACAAATTGTCCTATAAGTTTGCTAGTCCTCATTGCATATCCACAGGGTCCTGTAATATCAATGCGATCCAATCAATACTAGATATCAGGGATATGACATCCATCTCTGTGGCCCTAGCTACAAAAACGTTGCTAGTTTGAATTTTTTCTGTGCAAGGCTGGTCCCAGTACTTCTAATTGAGTGAACACAGCCTTGGGTTTTATACTATTTTAATTTTCAAACTGACTCGTGGTTCGATAAATAATCTTTCCTTTCTCAATCATTTCTACAATGCCTAATTAATGAAGTTTAACACTTTATTCGTAATAATGCCACTGTTAACCAGATCAAAAAGCAGAGATGTATTATTCTTATATGATGTCCTGCTTTAGATAAGTGAACAAAGCCGTGTCAAAATTCCCATAAATTTAGTTTGCACATGCGTAAGCTGTGTGTTTTGTGTGAATGTAAAAGCTGACTTCAAAAATCCAGTTTGTTATCGGTTATCGATAAGTGTTATTGTTAATAATGCAGTTATTTTCAGTCTGAAATCTGAGGTGTGTATATTTAACATGTATTATGTTTTTAATAACAACTCTATGACATCCTTCATACGCTTTTAGAACATTTTGTAATCCTGTGACGTCACAATTAGAATTCTGACGTCATAGAATGCTCAATTGAAAATTTCAACTGGAATAATGCAATTTCATTAAGATTTCTCAAAAGTTTTTGTTAAAAAGGTACGTATATTCAATAAAATTACAAGCATCTGTTTATGTCAATATTATTTACTTTAACATACTGTTTTAGATACATTTTATTAGTTTACATAACAAAAAAAACAATATTACCATGAAAACGTCCTCTTAGAGTGCTTTTAAATTTTGAAACAGTGCATCACATTAAATCGTTCGATAACTGTTTTCCCATGTATCAAGTAAGATAAAGGGGATTTCAGTGAGATATTGGCTGTAAACTTCGCGATCTTTTTACTAGGCCGCCTTTCCTAATACAAATATCACACTCCTTAATCTATTACACACTACAATTGATCCCAGTGTTCTTCCCAGGCCATTTCAGCATTTTGACACCGAAACGCTATTCAAATCGCCGAGATGCTATCCGTCGCTGCTGAGATGCTGTAATTTTTTAACATCGGTAAGTAACTTGCGCCATTGTTTGAAAATAATTGACCACTTATAACAACAAAGAAAAATTAAAATTTTCTTTGATCACTTTTAATATAATATCAAAGCTACTAACGTAATTATATAGGTGTTAATTGCCCATTATGGTAACTCTTCAGGTTTAGTGATCCCAAGCAAACACTTATTACATTTACAAATCCACGTGATCAACACGTGATCGGTGTTAATTGCCCATTATGGTAACTCTTCAGGTTTAGTGATCCCAAGCAAACACTTATTACATTTACAAATCCATGTGATCAACACGTGATCCAAGCTAACAAAATGGCTTCAGCAGGGAGCTTTGAAATTAAGTTATCGATGAATATATAGATTTTATTACCGATGTCGTGAACAGAGGCCGTGATTTACTGCTACCGAACACTAAAGATAAACAGGGACATTAAAATATTATGTTTGCCCAAAATGTTTCCGATTTAGATAAAAATCACAAATGACTGGAATAGTTCATACAACGAACACGACCAATATATAAGCATATCATTAGCTTGCGATAGTGATTTAGCCTGGAAAATGTCATTTTCATAGCTGATGAATTTGATTGTTAGCAAACTTTCAGTGCCATGAACTGAATTGATATAGAATTGAACTACTACATTTGCATTGAAATAAAGTCTAACTTAGTCAGATGATTGTCTTTGTCATTTATGTAACTTGTGTGGATTTAAGTGGATCTGACATTGTGTTTATCATGCACTATAAATTACATGTTAGATTTTCTAATTGACAACATATTCGTCATGTTTGGAGGACATGTTTTTCAACAGACTGTTGGTATTACAATGGGTACTAATTGTGCTCCTCTTCTCGCCGACCTGTTTTTGTACTCCTATGAGGCTGAGTTCCTAGAAGGCCTACTGAAGAAGAAAGAAAAGACTCTGGCCCAGACCTTTAATTTCACATTCCGCTATATTGATGATGTTTTGTCCCTCAATAATGCTAAATTTGGTGACTATTTACATTCAATTTACCCTAGCGAGCTTGAAATTAAAGACACCACCAATACACTAAGGCCAGCCTCTTACTTAGACCTACTTCTAGAAATAGACTCAGGAAAACTATAAACTAGGCTCTACGACAAGCGTGATGACTTCAACTTTCCAATTGTCAACTTCCCGTTCATCGACAGCAACATTCCAGCAGCTCCAGCGTATGGTGTGTACATTTCACAACTTATACGTTATTCTAGATCCTGCGATCGTTATTCAGATTTTCTAGACACATCACTGCTGTTGACTGCTAAACTACTCAAACGAGGGTTTGTTGTACCTAAATTGATGTTATCTCTCCAGAAGTTCTATGGTCGGCACCACGACTTAATTGATCGTTACGGGAAATCAGTGTCTCAAATACGATCTGACATTTTCGCTGAGTCATAGGTAATGTTTCCTATTCCTGGATTTGACTTCTCCCTAGAAAAGACAATGAGTAACTCGACGGGTGTTTAATTAGAGGCAGGCATTGCTTACTATTCCGGAACACCTGAGTGCACCCATGGTTTTTATTGGGTTCGGGTTACTCTCTTTCTGTGTTTTATGTTTTGATTTTTGTTCTGTGTTTGTCTATCCGAATTTGTAACTGTCCCTTTGTTTTTGGTTCTTGTTGTTCGGTCGGTTTTCTTCGCTACTTTCTTGTTATTAAAGATACCAAGGTTAATAGAATTTACTTCACCAGACGCATGTTTCGTAACAAATAAGTAACAAACTATATACTCCAACATGTATAACAACATGCATATAAATAAAAACACACAAAAACAACACATAATTGGGTCGACCGATGATGCATGCTAAATGTGATGCTATCCTAAATTTCTGGGGAGAGCACTGGATCCGCTGTATAGCTAAAAGCCTGAAGTAATGTACAGTAAATGTTATCGTCTAATTTTTAGACACCAATTTAACCAAAAAGATAAATAAAAAAGAACAAACAAACAGACAGACAAACCAATGACTTGGAGGTAATCCTCATCCTGTTGTTGACTTTGACTGAGTAATTTCCGGCATCACACTTATCTGGGTGTATTATAGACAATGTGTGGCTTTTCCCAATATCTTTTATTTTGTATTTTCTGGACTTCTGAATAATGACACCATCCTTTTCCCATACTGCGGGAACATTGTTTTCAAGGACTGCACACGATAGTTCCACATTGTCTCCCTCTTTGCAGGCAGTGGCCTTTTTCATATTCTTTGTATAATATTTTATAAAAAATATTATGAAGAGGTATACAATTTATCTTCATCATACTAGCACAAGGTTCTGTCAAAACTTTTCTCGTTTCCAATGCTGTCACAACACGACATGGACAATATTTTGCATTATCTTGACATTGTTTCATTTCCTTTTTTGTATAACAGATTATATTGCAATACTGAAATCTTTTTGATTCAGTTATTAGTGTCTAATTCAACATTTTGATATAGTTAGGTGTATACCTGTAATTCAACATGTCAATTTCAATTATGTATCATCCTCCCTAACAAGTCAGTCTTCAAAACTACAATTTAAAATCCACTTCTGAACAATTTTATTACGTGTTGACGTATTGTGGAGAGGGTTTTTTTGAAAAATGAAAACTGCTTACCGCGTATGGTTCAGCTTATGCTCCTTTTGTAGATCAAGAAGGGTACGTTTTGAAATCAATAATACTTTCCTTGAGATATTCAGCGTTTTGAAATATGGCACTTTTTAAATTTTGAAAGGGCGATTTTCCATACTAAAATTTGACCTTAATTAGAACGGCAGTGTACTTTAGGAACAATCGATTGTTGTCTACTCGAAATCTGTCGGGTGTCGTCGTCTGCAGTTAAGGCCGGAAAAGTCTTGCTGTTTGTCCGAATACCATTAAACGTCACGAAAGCAGACGAACATTTCTAAACATCGTAAGGTCCCTTTAGTAACAAAAATGGCTGACTTATTATGTAAAATTTCCGTACAAAAATGTCAAGCACGATTTGTAACAACTTAAGTCATCCGACCCATAATTGAAGTCACCGTTTATTTTTATTGATTGACCAAAAATACATCGTTATTAAAAATGTATTGCTAATTAATGATATAAATTAAATATCTTGTTTTACTTTGAGTCAATGTTAATGTTTTTATTAAGAACAATTAGTTGCTTAAGTAGTATTTCCGATGTTTGCCGAAAATTACCGAGGTCTGTTCCATTGAAAAACAATGGACATCCGGGACATCAAATATGATCACGTATGGTCAATTATGGTTCGGATACCTTAACAACAGAGGCATATTATGAAACATGGACAGGTTATCGTATCTACATTTTTTCTACTGAATTTTCGTTATAAAAAGGTAAAATATAGAATAATGAAAAAATGCAACAAACAAATTTTTCCAAGGGGGGGGGAGGTGGCATTTAGTATAGACAGAACTTTACCTTACTGACATCATGATTGTTGAGTATAAAACAGTTTATTTAAAGATTCTACCTTTGAGGTTGTTTCCTTGGTTTGTTTAAATGAGATTTAGCAATACTTTAGCTGTATTATGACACTAAAAACATCACCTCGGGAGAAAAACTTGCAATCCTTGTCATTTAAGATAGTTGAAACAGACAAAAACATCTTAAATTATTCAAACCATTCACAAAACCTGATTTAGAAATCATTTTATGTATTTTTCAGAAAATATCAACATGTATAAAAATCAACATTTTACTTATAAATAATAGCACATTACCCTCAATGTCGAGTTTTGCACTAGTAGTATAACCTAGAAGTTTTGCTGTATAAATTCCCCGATCTGTGAGGTCAGTATTGGTAACAACAAGACTATGCATCTGACAAGATGTCTCCACAACATACTTGTCAGACATTTCTAATCTTTTGTCACCTTTGAACCATTCTACATTAACATCACTATCTGTAGTCCACAATTCCAATCTGGCATCACAACCTTCTACAATTTTGATATCCTCAAGATTCTTTGTTACATATTCTACAAAAAGACAATGCTAAAGGAATTATCTTGATATTTATGAAATAAATTCAATATCTCAAAACAACACATCCATACCATTAGTTTCACATGTATGTTTGCATTCTTTATAAAATTCAGAGGATTCATTTTTTATCAACTTATTGAACTTTTAAGAAACAATCAGAGACGAGAGGGGCTGTCACATTTGTATTCATTTATTTTGTTTTTGAGTAAAGTCAAGGTCCTGTAGCTGGAGGTTAGGATTGACAGGAGAACAGTAGTGTGGAGTAGATATACTTCTAGGGTTGTGTCCTGGAAACTTGATGCCAGTTTTTTCAAACAATATCTCCATTTGTGGTGGATGAAGGACTTGACGGCCTCTGGTTCCTGTATGAGTGCCTAATGGACACCGACAACAAGGATAACGATTAAAACACAGGTGATAGATGTAATGTCCATTTATCTCAATGAACCTATGGAGTGTTATGCCTTGATTTGTCAGATGGAAGTCTAGTAGATGTAGGAATGAATCTTTGGTTTCATCTACAATTACTGTTGAATGGCGGTAGAAGTTTTCTTGTTCATGCGTTGTCATGTTTAACAGCTGATACTATAATTAAAGAACAATGCATGAAACAGTAATCTTTGATACTCCAAATTATAAGCTATCACAAATCATGATTATTATAACTTTTAATGCTGCTAAAGCTATTACAATCACGCGTAATATAACTGTTAATACTCCAAAGCTATCACAGTCATGAGTATTATAACTGTTAATACTCCTTAGCTATCACAATCAACAGTATTATAATTGTCCATACTCCTAAGCTATCACAACCTTGAGTATTATAACTGTTAAATCTCCTAAGCTATCAAATTCAAGAGTATTATAACTGTTTATACTCCTAAGCTATCACAATCATGAGTATTATAATTGTTAATACCCCTAAGCAATCACAACCATGAATATTATAACTGTTAACACTCCTAAGCTATCACAATCATGAGTATTGTAATTGTTAATACCCCTAAGCTATCACAACCGTGCGTATTATAACTGTTAACACTCCTAAGCTATCACAACCATGCGTAATATAACTGTTAATACTCCAAAGCTATCACAGTCATGAGTATTATCACTGTTAATACTCCTTAGCTATCACAATCAACAGTATTATAATAGTCAATACTCCTAAGCTATCACATTTACGAGTATTATAACTGTTAAATCTCCTAAGCTATCACAATCATGAGTATTATAACTGTTAACACTCCTAAGCTATCACAACCTTGAGTATTATAACTGTTAACACTCCTAAGCTATCACAATCATGAGTATTGTAATTGTTAATACCCCTAAGCTATCACAACCAAGCGTATTTTAACTGTTAATACTCCTAAGCTATCACAATTATGAGTATTAAAACTGTTAATACTCCTAAGCTATCACAATTATGAGTATTATAATTGTTAATACTTCTAAGCTATAACAGTCATGAGTGTTATAATAAATACTTCTAAGCTATCACAGTCATGAATATTATAATAGTAAAAATACTTCTAAGCTGTCACAATCATGAGTATTATAACTGTTAATACTCCAAAGCTATCACAATCATGAGTATTATAACTGTTAATACTCCAAAGCTATCACAATCATGAGTATTATAATTGTTAATACTCCTAAGTTATCGCAATCATGAGTATTATAACTGTTAATACTCCTAACCTATCACAATCATGAGTATTAAAATTGTTAATACACATAAGCTATAGCAATAATAAGTATTATTATTGTTTACTCCTAAGGCTAAGCTATTACAATCATGCGTATTATAACTGTTAATAATCCTAGCCTACCATAATCACAAGTATTATAACTGTTAATACTTCTAAGCTATCACAGTCATGAGTATTCTAACTGTTGAAACTCCTAAGCTATCACAGTCACGAATGCTCCTAACCTATCACAACCATGAGTATTATAACTGTTAATACTCCTAAGCTATCACAGTCATGAGTATTCTAACTGTTGAAACTCCTAAGCTATCACAATCATGAGTATTATAATTGTTAATGCTCCTTAGCTATCACAGTCATGAGTATTATAACTGTTAATACTCCTAAGCTATCACAATCATGAGTATTATAACTGTTAATACTCCTAAGCTATCACAATCATGAGTATTATAACTGTTAATACTCCTAAGCTATCACAATCATGAGTATTATAACTGTTTATACTCCTGAGCTATCACAAATCATGAGTATTATAACTGTTTATACTCCTGAGCTATCACAAATCATGAGTATTATAACTGTTAATACTCCTAAGCTATCACAGTCACGAATGCTCCTAACCTATCACAATTATGAGTATTATAACTGTTAATACTCCTAAGCTATTACAATCATGAGTATTAAAATTGTTAATACACATAAGCTATAGCAATAATAAGTATTATTATTGTTTACTCCTAAGGCTAAGCTATAACAATCATGCGTATTATAACTGTTAATAATCCTAGCCTACCATAATCACAAGTATTATAACTGTTAATACTTCTAAGCTATCACAGTCATGAGTATTCTAACTGTTGAAACTCCTAAGCTATCACAGTCACGAATGCTCCTAACCTATCACAACCATGAGTATTATAACTGTTAATACTCCTAAGCTATCACAGTCATGAGTATTCTAACTGTTGAAACTCCTAAGCTATCACAATCATGAGTATTATAATTGTTAATGCTCCTTAGCTATCACAGTCATGAGTATTATAACTGTTAATACTCCTAAGCTATCACAATCATGAGTATTATAACTGTTTATACTCCTGAGCTATCACAAATCATGACTATTATAACTGTTTATACTCCTGAGCTATCACAAATCATGAGTATTATAACTGTTAATACTCCTAAGCTATCACAGTCACGAATGCTCCTAACCTATCACAATTATGAGTATTATAACTGTTAATACTCCTAAGCTATTACAATCATGAGTATTAAAATTGTTAATACACATAAGCTATAGCAATAATAAGTATTATTATTGTTTACTCCTAAGGCTAAGCTATCGCAATCATGAGTATTATAACTGTTAATACACCTAAGCTTTCACAATCATGAGTATTATAATTGTTTATACTCCTAAGCTATCACAATCATGAGTATTATAATTGTTAATACTCCTAAGCTATCACAATCATGCGTATTATAACTGTTAATACTCCTAAGCTATCACAATCATGAGTATTATAATTGTTAATACTTCTAAGCTATCACAACCATGAGTATTATAACTGTAAATACTCCGAAGCTTTCACAATAATGGGTATTATAATTGTTAATACTACTACGCAATCACTATCATGAGTATAATAATACAGACCAATGCAAAATTAATCAGGAAAAAAACGAAACATATTAGAAATTAGGAAGACCAGAAAAACATTTGCAATCCTCATAATTGATAACTGGCTCTCCTATTTCTAGAATGGAAATGTCCTGGGTGCCGTTTCATAAAGCGATCGTTACCTTAACGTGCACGTTATCCCATTTAAATTGCATGGAATAACGAGCACGTTAATTAGCGATCGCTTTATGAAACGACACCCAGGGCTTTGTTGTCTGAAACTCAAAAAATCATTCTGGACAAAATGTCGAATATAAGGTGCACAATTGCACCATGTGACAAGGAATTCTGCAAAAGTTTCATCAAATCATATTCAGTGATGCAAGTAGTTGTGTATAAAAAATAGGTATCCCTTATGCCAAAGAATGGCAAGTCCATGTTTCACTATGGGAAATACTTAATATCATTCCTCCCAAAAAACGAAATATCAGGTGCACTATGTGACAAAAATTCAATTAAAATTTAATCAAAATCTATTCAGTGCTGATGGTGGAGCGGAGAATAAGAGATGGGTACCCCCTAGTGTAACTATTGAAAAGACAGACACCACCATCACAATAACGTAGAAAATATTTGTATTCATATAAACATAACCATCAGAGTATAAGTATATTGTATACAACTGAAGATGTTTCTGTCATAAATTAATAAATGTGTCAATAAATAAGACAAAATTGCTCAGTTTTGCCCATTTCAGACTTAAAAATAGCACCGGTTATAATGTTTGCATATAACTTGGATCACATACATATGTTAATGTCTCCCTATAAATATATGTGATGAAATCAGCTTCTTAAAGACTGAAATCTTAAATAATTTCTTTCTGTAAGCCTCGAGGAAAAAAAAACAATGAAAAAAATGTTTTAAAAAGTCATATATTGGCAAAAAAATTTATGAATTAATTAAACATTTTATAATTAATAATTATATTCAATGCAATTTGTATCATAATAGGTTGAAAGCCCATGTTTTTGAAATCGTTTAAAAATCATAAGTTAAATTTACATTTTTGCCGTCATTTCGTCGGTCTTTAATTGGACTTTCATTTTTCCTTTCATCAAAGTTTAGTATCAGGTAGCAAAACTTGTCCCAAATATTTCAAACATATAACTCTAACACCTCGTTCTCAGTGAATCTCGTGTGCGAGAGTTGGGGATTACGAAATCAGTTTAGAATTCTATGACGTCGGAATTCTAATTGTGACATCACGGCTCTATGATATGTTCTCAAAGTGTATGAAGGATGTCATAAAGTTGCTAAAGAAACAATGCATGTTAAATTATACAGATACAGATCTTAATAAACCAATCAATGAGTCCAATGTTGGACATGACAATCAATTACAAATTGTTGAAAGAAATAAAATAAAATATTTACAAAACATAACATTATTATTTGACATTATTAGTATGATTTAGATAAAATAATAAACACAAAGAAAAGAAAAAAAACAATAAGTTAATATAAAAGACATTGCATTGTGAGCCAGATCAAGCTTTCAAATTAGACAAAAACATTTATTCTTATATTTAATTGTGTACTTAGTTGCTGAAGACCTCAAATAACATTTATATCCTCTGATGACATAAGCCAGATGAATTGATTTTGAATTGACAACTGTTGGAAATTCTTTATTTATATTTTTTATAAATATTTTTACTTTCTTCATTTAAATGGGACATTCCAACAGGAAGTGTTTTTCGTCTTCCATATTTGTTTTACATAATTTACATAATCGATTTTTGACTTCAATTCAAAAATAACACCTCTTTTCAATTTCAAGGGAATGGTCACTTACTCTTAATTAAGATAAAAGTCTTTTTTGCTCTGTGATTCCATATTGCAAATATGGTTCATAATAAAAGGTTGTTTTAAAGTGTCTGTAATTTCTAAATTTACTACCCTTACCTTGCTTTTTGTTGTCATTGACGACTTTCCAATTTAAAAAAATCCACCTTCCGTGCCAACTTCCGGTACTTAAAACTGTGGCGGTAGCCGCAGTTTGTCCTGTTGAAACTATTGAAATGGACAATTGTCTTTGCTAAATTTTCACACTTCAGATATATGACAGATGTCAATATCTGAGGACGGCATAAAAATCCCTGCTGTGTAAACATGATTGCTAATTAAATATTTACTAATGTTTATTCACATTTACCTGCTGTCTATCTAAGGTAGAACCCCAGCTTACCATTGACATCTGTGTTGTAATATTCAAACTCACCTGTTGCCGGCAGTGATTTTGTTGCATTTTTTTTTAAAACAGCCCCCTCCTTTTCAATTTGGAAAATTTATCGATGTTTTTCTTAAAATTGGGAAAAAAGTAATGTTTTTACACTATTAAAAAGGAAAACAACAGTAAGCATTCAATAAAATAACCAAATTAATCTTTTGTTAGATATATTTATTTGATTGATGTGAGATGTTAAAACATCGGATGACTGCAGAAACTTCCATTTTATTTGATTTTATATGATCAAGATGCTTGGAATTAAATTGATTTATTTTGAGCAGTTTAAATTATTTAGGATAATGTATCAATGAAAAACCAGAAAAAACATACATTAAAATAGAATAATTATTTTTAAAATAAGTTGCTAGAATTATAAATGAAGTACATGTAAAAATGGCTAAAAATTTCAACACTGCAAATCCTATGAAAATAGTATGTATTTCATGTAAAATGCACTTTTACAAATATGTTCACATATTAAACAAAAAATATGAAAACAACTGCCAATATACTAATTATTATTATGTTTATATCATTGTAATACTCGTTTAACACTTGCAGCATCGCATTGTGCAATTTCCGGCAGAGTTCATATCCAGAATTTTTCTAAACACGTGCTTTTGCTCTGAAATGGTTTCCGGTAATTTTTTCCGCTGCGCAGTTCGTACAAGGTAAAAGTCAGACGGGAATCTGCTTACACTGTTTAGTTATGGCGCGTAGTACGTTCTAGGCTGTTATCCGACATCTCAGACCCCTACTTTTTTTTGGTCGATGTGCATTACAATGATTTTAGTTTAACATTTACTTCCTGCTTGCAGCTTATGCGTATTAAACAATTTCGTCAAATGTTTCTCGTGTTTCGTTTATCGTACTGCTTGGATATTTTATATGGTGATTTATACTAATGGATTGTACGATTTTATCTATTTTTAGACCTGTTGGAATACTACTCCCGATTTGCCGCGCATACGCTCCAACAAAAAAAAAGTTTCTAAGCTTCCGTCAGTTGGTATATGGATTTGTACTTATGAATTGTACATTGTAAGCGTTTTACATAATTGTTCGCATCTTTCGTCAATATTTCCCAGCTTCTCTTAGTCGGTATAGTTAAATGTGTTAAATGCCAAAATGTACTAATACCATGTACACGATTTTAATACCTGTCAGACCACTACTTCCTCTTTGTGTCGTAAATATTCCAAATATCCCAAAAGTTTCAGTCAAACATTTTTTTGACTTCGCTGTCCACTGCTTAATCATTTGTTTCTTCTGCATTTTAATGACTTAAAATGTGTGGTTGTTTTGGGGCGGGGGTAAAATTTCGAAGTTAAAATGTTAAATATCCCGGACACAAAGCACACGGACACGTTTTTATGGTGTACATAATCAAATAAGAGTTGCACATAAATACAAAGTATAGTTTGAAAGCTTTTCTGCAAATGTTATTGTGTGTCGCAGTTTGTTCATTGCATATTTTATGCACAGTAATCAAAATTAATTTTCCCCATTCTTCTCTTCATGCTTCATATTGACAAGAAAATAAAAAAATTACATATATTATTACGTTACGAACTCTTAAAGTGCATACTTATTCGATCGGTTAACAAAATTTAAAAGCTTATAAAAAGTCATATTTCTTGTTTTAAGAGTATCAATGAACTGATTTATATCGTATCGTACTTTCTCTGACTGTGCAATTAAAATCAAATTAATATTGCATTATGTTAAAGATACATTTTTGGCACCAAACGAAAGCTAAAGGAATATTCGTTATATTTAAACGGCTAATTTGAAATAAAATTAAAGAGCAAAAACGTCGATTGCGACGATTGGGAGATTTACAGCCGACGTTTTTAGTTATGTAGATTCAGTCTGGGTTCCACACGGTAAATAGGTTTGCTTCTGATTTCAATGCAAAATGCGTAATTTTTAATTTCATTATTGTAAAGGTAATAACGGCATAAATGCAACACTGGGAGTGCGAGAATAATTGGATCGTTCCACCGCCATCTTAGTGTGCCAATGTATATAAAAATTAAAAACAGAAAAAGCTTGTGGCACATTAATTGTACCGTATTGGAAATCTGCTCCTTTTTTGCCACTTTTATATTGCAGTACTCAGTTTGAATGTTTTGTTCACGATCACATGAACATGTCTTCTCAGATCGTTGTTAAAGGTCGGGGTAGAAACGGTATGTTCGGTAATCCTAATCACAAGTTTAATATGTTATTGTTAAAAATAAGATTTTAATTCGTGCTACTTCTGTTCAAAATTTGTTAGAATCTTCGAAAAGGCAGCCAAGAAATCCGAAAGTAAAAAAGGATCATATTTCATCGAAAACACTTATAGATTTATGTGCTAAATATAAAGATTGTAACGATTTAGCTATAATAAGAGATTTATTGTGGTCTTTTTCAGGTTTTTTACTTTCCGATGAGGTCAACCCAATTCGTTGTAAAGATATTATATTTAAAGATGACAATTTTTGTGTACACATTCAAAAGAGTAAAACCGATCAAAGTAAGTTTTTTGCCTGCCCATATTCTTTATTTAAAAAATATATTACCTTAGCCGACATAGATACCTTTTCAATGATTTTCTTTTTAATTTTTTAATTTAAACATATTTATTCATAAATTCAATAATGAAATACAGTAAAATTTATTATACATTTTCTTTTTAAGCCAATTTACAGGTCTGAAAAAAACGATGCACTTATACATAAGAACAGACCTCTTAGTTTTACCAGGGCTAGAGAATGTATTGTTTGAAGATTAAAAAAAAATTCGCCTGACATGAATATAGGTTTACATTCATTAAGAGCGGGGACGCTACTAAAGCCGCTGATTTAAACAAACGCTGTTTGAAAAGGTACGGTCGCTGGAAAAGCGATTCAGGTAAAGATGGCTACGTAGCTGACTCTCTAGAGCACAGGTTATAGGTGACAAAGAAACTTGGTTTATAATTGCCTTATTTATACTTTTTTGAGATTTGGCTTTATCACAAACCGTCCTTTCTTTGTATTTTCTGTCTGTACAACTTTATGCTTTATTACAGTGTTTGTTTTTTATGTATGCCTTATAAAGTTGAATGAGAAGTTATTCGTTCTTCTTGTTTGCATATCAAACGTGATATATCGAAGTAAATGGGCAGAAGTATAATTGAGACTGGTTATTTTCACCAAGCCGCTAGGTGCGGTAAATATCTCTTTTGAGGTTTATAACACAATTAATGACTTTTGATAAGTCACTATCAGCATTTATCAGTCAGAGAAAATGCAATGTTCACTGAGACGCTAGGCTAGTTGACTACATTTTAAATGGCTAAGAAATCCTGGTAGCGACAGTATATCAAAGTCAATAATTATTTTATAACATGAAAAATAACCATCTTTCTTCCTTGATAAACAAAACACAGGGGATGAATCCATTTTGTTGTTGTTGTATGGATGGTTACCCATAATATATCATTGTTAATACTGCATTTAGATATTAATTTTCTGATAATCCTGAAAAACCAGATTCGTCACACTAGTATACATAAATAAATATTTAACAGTATATTTTAAAATTACAGATGATTAAATTCAATGACGACTAAACTGAAATTTATAGCTATATAGAAACAGTCTCGAACTAGTAGTTGCCACACAATTGTTCTTTTTTCTCTATTTTAAGAGATAAACCAGGTCAATACTGGATTCCGCTTTAGCATTGAGCAGTAAACACATTTGTTATGTAATTGTATTGTTGCGATAAAGCGGGACCCGAAAGTTGCTTTCAGACTAATCAAAAACACGAAAAATGTTATTAATGTAATAAAAATCTATAATTACCTAGTGTGTATGTACAGTGGATTACGATATCGCTGGTAACCATGTAAGATATAGGCGCAGATAAAAAACAAACCTCCTAATAGAGACCGTCTTCTGATTTGTAAGTTGTATTGCCGAATATCAATTAACGAATTCCAAGTTTTTCGTAATATGTATGAATGAATCGACAAGTTTTTGATTATGTAACTGAACAACTGTACAATTATGAATATCACTTTAATTCCAGGTATACACTTTTTGTAATATCTTGGTAAAGGAAAGGAATATAAAGCGTCGTTCTGTTAGTGTGTTAGAACTTATATGCATTATGTATTTCGTTTGTACGGTTTAATAATTCGTTTGTACAGTTTACGAATCCGTTTGTACGGTTTTTTTAATTGTTTGTACGGTTTCTTAAATCGTTTGAACGATTTACTAAATCGTCTGTACGATGTATTAACCACCCAGACTGAGATATAACTGCGGAAATGAGTAGCCCTTTAGGTCCATTTTTATGGTTCGCTAAATTAAAAGATGTAAAAGAACCTAAAAGCCACGTATCATACTGGCACCCATTTAACATGTCTGCTTATTATAGGCACCCATTTAACATGTCCGCAAATTAGACCGGTCCACCAAGCAGACACATATAACAGATCTGTATTCTTATCAACCTTTATCTTATTTCTTAGCCACTTTTAGCTAGATCATGATGTGCAGTTTTTAGGAGGTGGGGGGTTGGGAGAAATCCGATGTATCCGAAGAAATCCCCCGAACTTTGGGAGGAAAACTGGCAATCTTTATCATTTAAGATAGAAGTCATTGACCACTGTAAGACACGAACTCGCAATCTCACTGTTGATAAGCATGTGACCATAAGAAGCTAACTGCCTTAACCACTTGGCCACAGAGCCCCTCCGGAAATGGATAAATGGTTAATGTTTATACTAAATGCATAAGGGGTATTTAGTGTCATATTATTGTACTTATCTTCTATCACATTTAGAGCTATTGGGCGCGTTTAAATGCATTGAAACCCGTTTTGGTTTCAATTTTACAATATTTTTTCAAAACTGGTTTCAAACCGGTTTAATACAAAAACTAGCTTTTTTTAAAATTTATTGTTGAAAAACTGAAACCAGTTTCAGAAACTTATTATACCATCGACAGGTGTCGTATGGACGGGTTAATTTCTTTTTAAATGGCACATACGTTTGATCACATTAAAGTAGAGCGAATGCCGCAAACATTGTATACAATAAGAGGATTTTAAATAACACCGTAGTAAAATTCTAACTACTTATTGTTATCAAATCTTTTATATTTTTTATTTGGCGCATAGTCACCCATAGTCAAGGGACCAAAAGAGCTACGGACACGCAGCTAGTCTAAACCATGAACCAAAACTGAAACTGGTTTCTTTGCCAAAAAAGTGCCTATTTTTCTGTTTCGTATTATGTTTTAGCGTTAAAACTGTCAGTATGGAAACTATGTGGAATTATACAAAATGTCTTTAGCTATTTCAAGATGTTTGCTTTTAACCATTTCTCTATTTTAAATTTTAATGAATAGCGTCTGTGTGTGGCCGGTGGGGGGGGGGAGGGTTATTGAAATTTTCATGAAGTCTTACAATAGAATTTTTAAACAGTTATTTTATAACACACATATTTACTATTGATTTTCCTTACCTACCCTTAAAATAAGACGATTACGTCATTAGCGGTCTTAAAAATTATACATAAAAAGTCAACTGTATACCTACATGATATTGTTACTTTAAAACAATCTCATTACTCTTTTAGTAAGGATAATCTGGTTGAGATACCTCTGGTAAGGACTAAGGATGTGGACCTCACTCAGTGAGGTATGAAGCCACACTGTGGAATGAGTTGCCAAATGAGATACGTTTCAGGACAAACATTAACAGTTCAACAGTCTGATGAATAACTGGAAAGGCTACTCTTGCAGATGTGGCTCCTGCAGATCTTAATCCTGTATTTCCTATTGATATTCAGCTCTTTATTTTTATGCTTAACTTATTTTGTATGTGCTGATGTGCTGTGCGTCAGAGTTTTTTATGTACTGTGCTTGATATTTTAGGCTTGTGTGTTGTAAGTTTTGTGCTTAGTGCTAATGTATGTTTTAACCTTCTATAATGCATTTCTGGTCTTTTAATTGTGTTTTATTACATGCAAGCTTAGTGTTATATATATATCTAGTAGGTTTTATGTGTCTCGTTGTGTGTTATATGTTTTGTGTTCTGTACTTTCTTACATGCTAACATAGTTTTATATACTAGTATTTTTATGTGTCTTAGTGTGCTTACTAGGTATTGATGTATTCTTTGTCGGTTAAAAACTCTACAGAGCTTATGTTTGCTTGTATATATAATCCGATTTCAAACAAAGTTTCTATTACACCATCATTTAGAAGCTTTATAGATGTTTAATGGCTTTACTCTTTAAAAGTATACCTTTTGTTGCAAGCAATCAAATGATTTATTTGAATTCATTAAAATGCCAGCTACATATTTAATTTTTTAACATAGATATAAATATATTATTACAAATGTCAGATCTAATACATCTAATACATATCCGTCTAGTGGTAGAAAAATAAATGTTCTCAGTCAAATTTACGTCCCTGCAGAGCCCCAATCCCGACACAACTTGTCAAACACTCAACTAAAACTGTTAAAATTCCTTTAACTAAGGAACACGCTAAAATGAGTTCAGTTACAAATGACAAAACAATCTCAAGATTCTTTCATGATAACTTTTATTAAAACGAGACATTAATAACTGTTAACCCCGTTAATCAAATTGGATGGCCATACATGGTTATAAAAAAAAATGTGCCCTCTCTGACACAGCAATATCAATCAGACAGGGTGGATAGTAGATTTTGTAAGACATACAGATACAAAGAAAATGCACAACATTCTGATAAAAGAGAACAATAATTTTTTTTTTAAATATTTTATTCAAATATGTAATTCCTAATGATTGTCTTCTTTATCAAATACCAGAAAGTGAAGAAATGTAATATTATTGTATTTTATAAAAATGAAGGAAAAATTACCAGTAGGCAGAGACATATAATGTAATTATATGTCTCTGTATTATGTGTTTTTTTTAATGAAGTAAGATGTCAAAAAACATTTCCATCTTTGAAAGAAACGGATAGCACGAGCTATTATAAATCTCCGCTGCCACATGCTCATCTAGAAGGTCCATCAGCAAACAGTGCCTCGTCCCGTGATTTGTCAAAATTGTTGTCCTCGTCGAATGATGTTCCAGTAAAGATAAGATGGTCGGAACGTATCAGGAATTTAACAGCCTCGTTGGGTAAAACACCGAAATTCACTAATGAGAGCCATTTTGTCTAATAAAATGATAAAAAACTGAACTATAAGAGCAAGCAAAATGATGATTTTTATTGAAACGAACAATGTAAGAACTCTCATTTCACAAACAATAAACAACACCAAATGTACAATAAAAAAGTTACACATGTTCAAATATAAGACATATTAAACGTAGGTATCAATACATACGTTACCGTAACGTTAAGTGAATGACGCTGGTTTAATCAATTGTATTTGGTTATATGAAGTTTAAATAGTATACATGAAGTGATAATCTTGAATTGAAAACAAAAAGCATACACATTTATATTAATGACAGTTCCTAAGAAATGTCAAACTCCGCCATTTCAGTTTGGAGTAAATGAGGTCGTAGCAAACTCTATTGACTCAGCTATAAGCACGATGTTTTATTATTGTTAAATTCTATAAACATTTAAAAACACACCATTCAAAATTTCTGTGTGAAATATGCCGTTGTGTATTTCGATAATCTAAATTATAGCATCGATATATACGTGATCCAACGTAACGTATGTATTAGCAGTTTGTAACAGTCCTGTACTGTACTAACATGAAAACAACGTCATGTCAGTATAAAATAAATCCGTATGAATATTAAGATATCATTTTTTTCTAAAAAACGTTGCACATCTAATCTGCTTTCTGTGGATTATCATATTAAACTTACTCACCTGATTCGCCACAAACTAGGAATATAGAATAAAATATACAATCCATACACCCAAACATGCAACTTGTTTACATTCCAAACGCTAAAATAACGTCATTTCCCTAATTATTTAGCTAATTACCGATGTTTAAGTTAAAAAATTATGTAAATTCGATTTATCAAAATGAATATTCAGCCCAATTCAAAACGCCGATTAACTGTGGAAAATAATTTTTGATTTCAAAAAGTGTAATATGAGATCTACAAAAGGACCATAAACTCGACCATACGCGGTAAGCAGTATTCTATTTTGTCAGGCAAAACCTGTCGGACAGACTCGGTAAAATTGATTATAGTTTCGTCCAGTCAAAACTTTAGCTTTCCTTTGTTGTCAATGTAACATAGTTAATTTTCATGTTCAGCAAAATATAAGATTTTATGGTGCTGGGGCCAGGTTAGGTCATGACAATTCAGTAGCTCGATTGCATGTAGATAAAATTCACATATTAGATTAATGTGGTGTAATAAAATTAAAGCTATGGTATTGGTTTTTCTTTTGTAATATAACTGCCACTGTATAATATACTTTTTCAGTTTATCAAAAAATACAACCAGAAATTTATCAGAGAGAAAAAATTTAAGTTTTAAATTGAGTTGTTTCAGCCTGCATTTTAATATCAATTTTAGCATTTAAAGGTTTATAACACTTGCAAATCTATCAAAGTTAATTTGAAATATTTTTTTAATTGATTATTCTTATTACAATTATTTCAATAGATTATTCCTAATTTTTCCCCAGTTAAAAACAGAAACAATATCTTTGCCAGGGAAAGTTCAGAACCCCACCTGCATTATCTAAAATCCAGATTCTGTGAATATCCATGGATAATTGAGGATGATAAGATAAGCTTAAAAGTATGTAAATGTTTTTCAAGCCAATTATATATTTCCTTCATTTTCAAGATATGTGTATGTAAATGTGTTATTTAACTAAAATCAGAATCGAAAATGCAGGGATGACATGTTGATCTGTCTCAGCTGGAACAGGACTAT
Organism: Limnoperna fortunei; assembly: GCA_944474755.1. Classification (NCBI taxonomy): domain Eukaryota; kingdom Metazoa; phylum Mollusca; class Bivalvia; order Mytilida; family Modiolidae; genus Limnoperna; species Limnoperna fortunei. Next base: position 100,704,190 of record OX104114.1, on the reverse strand, counting down.
TCACTTAAAGCTCACATTTAAAGACATCCAAGTACTACATGTAGTAATTTTTAGTGTAAATAGATGTCACCGTATTATGGTATGGAATTGAATGTGCAACAAGATATATAATTTCAAGTAAAATTGCTATAGTGACAGAGTGGTTAATCATGTGCTAGTTAATACAGAGGTTGTGGGTACAAGTCTCCTTGCAGGCAGTGTATGCCATTCACCCATCATAATTGACGAGCATTGCCAGTTTTCTTATGGAAGGTGGTGGGTTTTCTCCTGGTACTCCAACTTCCTCCCTCAATAATAAAAACTGGATGCCATGATATAGCTAAAAATTGCTGAAAGTGGCATTAAACATCATAGAAAACAACCAAACAAACAATTACCATACAAACTTTATGACACCAGTATGTTCTTATAGGATGTAGGATGCTTAAGGAACAACATGATAATTTGTTAAAATTGGTTCTGTTACCATGGAGTTGCATACAATACAATATATGTACTTATTTAAATTACAAATGGACACATGTTACTCTATTAAGTTTCACTCTTGTTATTGAAAAATTTTGTAACATTTTTGTTTTAAAGGAGAGAGGTACAAAGAGGTCCCATTACTCCGTCCATAAAAAAAAGAAAAAAGATAAAAGGAACTACATTATTGTAACTTGAACTTGGGACAATATATTTAGAACATAAATTCTAAATCTAAAATCATTTTTGATTAAAATAATTTAAATTAATGTTATTTTAAGATTATTTCAAGTTTTAAAAAAAAACAGAAATATAACCTTCTTTGGGTCTATAAAAACTGTGATGAGGTTTATGAATGGTGCAAACAGATCCAGAGTAGGTTATGTGAGTTTAACCTGTATAGACAATTTCCTGATATTTTAATTTAATTTTTAAAACTAAATTTGCACATTTATCAATTCACAATGAGACAATAAATGACCTAAAATTGTATCCACCTATGAATGCATCATGTGACCCAAGTTAGGCTATACTGTATAACGTGGTTTATTCCATCCATATGTTACATATTATGATTAATTTCTAATTGTGTCATAACTAATTTCTAATTGTGTCATAACTGACTTTTTAATTATTTTATTTACAGAGAACCAAAACAATATTATGAGGAAATTCCAATGAATCAATAATGGAGATGTGCTTATAAATGATAGTATACCAGTTTTGCATCTCACAATTTCACAAATTGGAGAAATTAATTAAGAATCAAGGAAATTATGAAATTATGGTATGTGAACAAATAATTTTTACCTCTGTCATTTCATTTGCTGTCAAATAATAGTATACAACTATAATTCTTACACAAATCTTTTAGTGCATACTCTTTATGTGTTGAGGAAAAGAAAACCTTGCATTGTTTTAATGGCATCTATTTTTCCAGTATATTTTATAAATAGACTCGGGCACGTAGCTCCCATACAAACAAAAAATCATTTGCTTGCACATCAGATTGTCAACAAAAAAAACCTGAAGAAAAAAAAACAAAAAAAAACACCAACCCGTAAAGTGATCAGCGCTTGACGGACGTTGATCTATGCATTAGCTTGATATTGTATTCTGGTTTCCTTTAATTAACATTATTTTAATAGTATTCGTCAAAAAGTTTGTTTACCGCTTGAGTTTAAAATGAAAAATTACTGGTGAATAGTATCTTTAAATTAGATAAAAAAAATCTTTGTTTTAAATGAAATCCATTTTTGTTAAGCATACTGCTATACATAAAAAAGGTAAAAAACGTTTGTTTTTGTCATTTAATTTATGTATAGATTAAACTCTTTAAAACCCCAAAATGCAGGAGCTTGAGGGGGCTTTGCCCCCCTGGTCCCCCTACCAGGGCTCAGCCCTGGACCTGCTGGGGACCTAAGACGGTCCCCAGACCCCTCGTCTAATTAAATTTGCTTGCACATGGCACAAGGGTCAGCTAAGCCCCTGAGACTCGTGGAAAATACAAACTATACTCAAAAACAAATATGATTACGAAAACTTTCCAATAGTCAACATCCTGTTTATTGATAGCAACATTCCAACAGCACCAGCCTATGGTGTTAATATTTCACACTTCTACAGTTGTGATCAGTGAGTTTGGTACATAGATCATGCAGATTCTGTGTTCTAGATAGGTCACTGCTTAAAAGCTATTCAAACTGGGGTTTCATATTTCTTTTTTTTTTAAATTGATTGATTGATTGTTGTTTTACATCCAGCAAGCAATATTTCATATAAAAAATTAAAACTAACAATAGTACAGTTTGAAAGAAATTTATAAGGATTGTTGTAGCAAAGATGTTGTGAAAGTGACTTTTTTTTATACAGTTATTCTTAGTTTCTTCAAAATAAACACTATCTTTTTCACCATTCTGAATAGAACACACATTATCAATGTATGTATATGAAATGTATATATGTATCTTGAATGAGATAACAAATTTGTTTTTAGCTAATAACAACAGATAAAGACATCCAAGGAATGGATTGAAACACATTGGCTAAATATACCTTTGGAAACTTTCGATGTGGGACAGAAAGTGCAGATGCCCAGAGAAAAAATGAGGAGACCATTTTAGCATTAGTAAGTACATCTACAGGGTTAGAGTACACGGATTGGTAATCACGCTAATGCATCTCATTACACTGTTTAATCCCTCTCTTGCATAACCGGAAATCGCTGTCTCACAATTTTCTTCACATTACTTGGTGCATGCGCGTGATTACCAGCAGTGTAGTAAATAACTTGATTTTTAGTTTTAAACTATGACAGGAAAGGCTGTACAAGTAATGAGGTGTAAAATGAAACACTATTTTACCTATTAAGTCTAATATTAATATTGGCAAAGCCTAAATGCGAGCATTGCATATTTTATGGTTCATGATGTTACTCCAGAGCACCCTGACAGTGCCTCTGCGTTTCATTACTTCTTTCTTTAATGTTTTGGTGACGTCACAAAAATGTCAAAAAATACAGCGTTTCTGAGATTGCAAAAAATTTGTCTGGCATTTTTATTGTTATTTAAAATCAAACAATTCAATTTTATTTATGTCGAAATGATTTTTGTGTACTTTTAAATTAATTTAAGTGCTTGTCTACACAACTTTCTGCTACTATCTGAAATGGTTATGTTCATATGGCATGTATGGATCATATTACTTTTTTATTTCACACATGCATGTAACAGTATAGCCTTATATTGTATTTGTTTATGTCAATACACTTGATATTACTGTTTTATTCTTTAATCATTACAATTGCTGTACAACAAGGGTATACACATATTTTTGCTGTATTCTGTTAGTGACTGTATCAGCCATATAAGTTGTTGTTAAATGTTTTTTTCTATAAAATGTATTTTATTGACACAGGATAGAAACAATTTTGAAACTGTATTAATATTGTATATTTTTACAAATTTTATCCTCCGATCATCATCCTGGAATGCAGTAAAATATTACAGAAATCCTAAAATGATTCTTTTCTGTTTACAGAGAATCTTCGTTTGTTGATCAGAATGAGCTGTGGAATGGGGAGAATAATATGGCAGACTTTATGGGTGCTTCAATAAGACATTAACTAAAATGTATGGCAAAGACAACCAGACAGAATGCTGGACAAGACTAAGGGAAATACAATTAAAAAATGAAGTGTTTAATAAAAAAATTGTTGTAAAATATTAGGTTATCTCCCTTATAAATATTTAAAGTTGCTATTTTTCTTTCATGTTAATGTTATTGTTATTTTTCATACTTGTATTGTTGTTAACAATAGAATTTGTAAAGCATAGCAAGATCTATTTTTTATGTTCTTAAAAGATAAAAGAGAAATGATTTTAAGGGAAATAACTCTTGATTAAATAAAGTCAGTTACTTTTCAATCATTATATAACATGTTGAGTTAATTTGTATTTCTTTCTTATGCAGTGTGTTTCAGTATATTAATAAACCAGGTTGTATCACAATGAAAATATTGAAAAACCAGTGATCAACAAATCTTAAGTGTTGTTTTGTTTCAATTTTGTCAGAACAGTTGTGTGATAGCTGTAATACAGTATTACTAAATGTGAAATTAGTGTAGTCTGTACTATTGTGGAAAATGGAACATCAACATTGTAAACTTAAGTACAAAATCTTTAGTGTTCAGTTTTAACAGGTATAAAACCCAGCTAGGTCAGAATCAGCTACATTTAGATTGATTTATTGATTATTGTTGAGCGTCAAGCAAGCAATATTTCAGCAATATTTAGGAAGTGAGCTACATTTAGAACAACCCCCAATAAGCTCTCTAATCAGAAATATTTGTAATAAAACAAATTACAAGATGAAAATAAATGTTTTTTTACTCATAAAACTATTATGAAAGTCAAACATTGGTCACATATAATTCACGCATGTGACCCATTTGTGGACTTATATATATGAAACGCAGACGTGACACATGCGTTTTCAAACTCATGTGACCCATGTGTGGACTTATATATATGAAACACAGGCGTGTCACATGTGTCACACATGCATTTCCAACGCATGTGACCCATGTGCGGACTTGCACATATGAAACACAGGCATGTCACATGTGTGACACATGCGTTTTGCAACGCATGTGTACATGCGTGACTTTTTCGTCTCAAACACATGCGTGAGTCACACATGTGTTACGCATGTGTCACATGCGTGGCATTTTTGCTTGTGTTGTTATTCCCACTGAAAAATCATTATAATGGTGGAAAAGTAAACCGTTAAATAATAATTATTAATATTGTTCGCGACACAATGATTATCAAGTTCATATTAGATGAGTTGCGTTTTATATTTTGTAACATTTGTCTGGACAAGTCTGACTAATTGCAGCATAGATGTATTGTTTTTACTCCTGATGTTTATTTTCCTTAATATTTACGGTCTTTGATGCGCGACTAGTCAATAAGTTAGGCAGATTCTTCTGCGATGTGTTAGCACATGACAAATGACCAACATCTGATAATTTCTAGTATCAAGAGGACGTGTTGTACTAATTTTATTCGAAGTAAAGATCAAGGGAAATTGTAACAAATTTCCAAATAACTAATCGTACCGGATAATTAACAATTAAATAAGTAAATAATAATGTAGCAAGTTTTAACAACCAATATAAAAACGACTTTGCAATTTACTGAAATAAAATAAGGCATTGTGTGTGATTGGAATAATTGTTTAGTGTTTAAACTTACAAGTTACGCCATTTACAAATTGTATATGCGTGTCCTGTATGCCTTTTATTTTTTTAGACGAGCATTACTCTAAAATGCTCGACTCACCCTACTATATATATATATATAATTTAATAGAGCTTAAATCTTGTGTATAATGTTGACTGATGCATTACTCTAAAATGCTCGACTCACCCTACTATATATATATTTAATTTAATGGAGCTTAAATCTTGTGTATAATGTTGACTGATGCATTACTCTAAAATGCTCGACTCACCCTACTATATATATATATATATAATTTAATACAGCTTAAATCTTGTGTATAATGTTGACTGATGCATTACTGTAAAATGCACGACTCACCCTACTATATATATATTTAATTTAATGGAGCTTAAATCTTGTGTATAATGTTGACTGATGCATTACTCTAAAATGCTCGACTCACCCTACTATATATATATATATATATATATATATATATATATTTTAATAGAGCTTAAATCTTGTGTATAATGTTGACTGATGCATTACTGTAAAATGCTCGACTCACCCTACTATATATATATATAATTTAATAGAGCTTAAATCTTGTGTATAATGTTGACTGATGCATTACTGTAAAATGCTCGACTCACCCTACTATATATATATAATTTAATAGAGCTTAAATCTTGTGTATAATGTTGACTGATGTATTACTGTAAAATTCTCGACTCACCCTACTATATATATATATATAATTTAATAGAGCTTAAATCTTGTGTATAATGTTGACTGATGCATTACTGTAAAATGCTCGACACACCTTACAATATATATATATAATTTAATAGAGCTTAAATCTTGTGTATAATGTTGACTGATGCATTACTCTAAAATGCTCGACTCACCCTACTATATATATATATAATTTAATGGAGCTTAAATCTTGTGTATAATGTTGACTGATGCATTACTGTAAAATGCTCGACTCACCCTACTATATATATATTTAATTTAATGGAGCTTAAATCTTGTGTATAATGTTGACTGATGCATTACTGTAAAATGCTCGACTCACCCTACTATATATATATATAATTTAATAGAGCTTAAATCTTGTGTATAATGTTGACTGATGCATTACTGTAAAATGCTCGACTCACCCTACTATATATATATTTAATTTAATGGAGCTTAAATCTTGTGTATAATGTTGACTGATGCATTACTCTAAAATGCTCGACTCACCCTACTATATATATATATAATTTAATAGAGCTTAAATCTTGTGTATAATGTTGACTGATGCATTACGGTAAAATGCTCGACTCACCCTACTATATATATATTTAAGGCTTAAATCTTGTGTATAATGTTGACTGATGCATTACTGTAAAATGCTCGACTCACCCTACAATATATATATATAATTTAATAGAGCTTAAATCTTGTGTATAATGTTGACTGATGCATTACTCTAAAATGCTCGACTCACCCTACTATATATATATTTAATTTAATAGAGCTTAAATCTTGTGTATAATGTTGACTGATGCATTACTCTAAAATGCTCGACTCACCCTACTATATATATATATAATTTAATAGAGCTTAAATCTTGTGTATAATGTTGACTGATGCATTACTCTAAAATGCTCGACTCACCCAACTATATATATATATAATTTAATGGAGCTTAAATCTTGTGTATAATGTTGACTGATGCATTACTGTAAAATGCTCGACTCACCCTACTATATATATATTTAATTTAATGGAGCTTAAATCTTGTGTATAATGTTGACTGATGCATTACTGTAAAATGCTCGACTCACCCTACTATATATATATATAATTTAATAGAGCTTAAATCTTGTGTATAATGTTGACTGATGCATTACTGTAAAATGCTCGACTCACCCTACTATATATATATTTAATTTAATGGAGCTTAAATCTTGTGTATAATGTTGACTGATGCATTACTCTAAAATGCTCGACTCACCCTACTATATATATATATAATTTAATAGAGCTTAAATCTTGTGTATAATGTTGACTGATGCATTACGGTAAAATGCTCGACTCACCCTACTATATATATATTTAAGGCTTAAATCTTGTGTATAATGTTGACTGATGCATTACTGTAAAATGCTCGACTCACCCTACAATATATATATATAATTTAATAGAGCTTAAATCTTGTGTATAATGTTGACTGATGCATTACTCTAAAATGCTCGACTCACCCTACTATATATATATTTAATTTAATAGAGCTTAAATCTTGTGTATAATGTTGACTGATGCATTACTGTAAAATGCTCGACTCACCCTACTATATATATATATATATATATATAATTTAATAGAGCTTAAATCTTGTGTATAATGTTGACTGATGCATTACTGTAAAATGCTCGACTCACCCTACTATATATATATATATATATATATAATTTAATAGAGCTTAAATCTTGTGTATAATGTTGACTGATGCATTACTGTAAAATGCTCGACTCACCCTACTATATATATATATATAATTTAATAGAGCTTAAATCTTGTGTATAATGTTGACTGATGCATTACTGTAAAATGCTCGACTCACTCTACTATATATATATATATATATATATATATAATTTAATAGAGCTTAAATCTTGTGTATAATGTTGACTGATGCATTACTGTAAAATGATCGACTCACCCTACTATATATATATTTAAGGCTTAAATCTTGTGTATAATGTTGACTGATGCATTACTGTAAAATGCTCGACTCACCCTACTATATATATATATATATATATATATATATATATATATATATATATATATATCTTACACATAAGGCAGACAAAAAGCATAATTAAATCATCATTAGGCAGACCTGAAATTTAGGCAGACAAAATCCGGTCTGCCTAAGTTTTGAACTATCGTCATCATATACATGAGGATTTTTTTAACTAATTTTATAAGTTATATAGTTCATTTAAGTGACATCTTTATAAAACTGTAAACTTCGTCTGTAAAAATTATTTAAAAAAAACATTTAACTATTTTCAAATCTTGTGATGTATATTTCAGAATATACATAAAATGCCATTTGAGCAGACAATTTTAAAAAACGATTTAACTGTAGAAAAAATCGATATGTTTGAACTTTTATCAATATTTATTGACTTTTTGTTCACACTCTTTAACATGTCACTTTTTGTTTTGAAAAATACATTCAAAATAGAGCTGCTGCCCCCACACCCCCCCTCCATATGTTTTTTTATCCATCTGGCACAATACGATGTAAACACAGGCACTTGTTTCAGAAAAAAGTACCCCTATACTCTAATGTTATATTAGAGTATACTATGGGGGTAATTTTTTTTTCTGAAACAAGTGCCTGTGGATATAAACATCTGTACTGGTAAACTGCATTCTAGCCCTTTCCGATCGCAGGTCGGGGGTTCTCTCCGGGTACTCCGGCTTCCTCCCCCAATAAAAACTGGACGCCATGATATAGCTGAAAAATTGCTGAAAGTGGTGTTAAAACACCATTCAAACAAACAAACAAACATTCTAGCCCTACAAACTAGGGGACACCTCTAATTAAGCGGACCCCAAGTTGCTCAACATTTAAGTGAAGAGCATTTCTTGTGAGAAAATTCTGGTAACTGATGTGCCAAACAACTCTCTATGATATTTTAAGTTTAAATAGGGGGCTACCACCCTCACACCCTGCTTCTGTCACTGAAATGCTGATGAGCTTTTTGTGTTTGTTGTCTGCTTAACTAGATTTTATCCCAAACTAGCAAACAAACTATATGATTGTATTCCAGCTACATGGGTTTTCATGCACTTCATGAAATTTTCAATTTTACACACAAAAAAAAGAATTCTTATACATACTCAATGACATAATCAAGAAGTATTTTGTGTGCACTCAGTCTCTTGTTGAATTGTTAAAAGTTTTCTTTGTTGTGTATTGCATAAGCCATGTTTTAATATGGATATGGTGTGTCATGTCATATGTTTTCAGGCACTACATGTATGTCATATCACTACACTTGAGTGAATACTGCACCATGGATAGTCATAATGGTAAATAGGCCCATGTAACTTGTATGGACTTTACACATAAAGTTTTTCAGGAAATTATCCAGCAAAAAGGCAATCAAAATGAAAATTGTGCGGTTTATGTCACATTTCTGAAAATGTGACCTTAGGCATACTAGTACAGTGTATGATTATGTTAAATTAATCATAAAAGTTAGTAATTATTTTAAAACACACAAATGAAATCAGCTCAATACTTTAGAAAATGTTGTATGTGGCTGAAATGTACAAATAAAATCTAAATAAAAACAGAAAAATAACCCGAGTTATGCAGATAATGTTAATAAGGTGTACCCCTTTTTAAACAGTCAATTAAACAGGTAACCAGCATTTTAATTCACATGACAGTCAGCATGACCTTATTTTGACAGAATGCAGGAGTCATCTTTCAATGAAGAATGTCAAACCAGATTGTTTTATACTTGTGTGAAGCATTTTGTAATTGATGAAAAATAAGCATTAATAATGTTATACTAGCCTTTCCCATAAACAGTTTTGAAGCGGCGGGATACCCTGCTCCCTTTTGCCACCGCCCTTTGAAAAGTATTAACAAATGAAAAATGTGCCTTTTGCTCTTACTGTCAAAAGTTAAAAAGTTACCCTACTGGTGTTTAATATTTTGTGACTGTTGCAAGTGTGTAACTTTTGGTACAGGATATAATTGTGCATACCCTAATTGACATGTCCATATCTATAGATTCCCGGAGTGCACTCAAGTATGTGTAATGATGAAACCAGCTAACACGTACCAAGCTTTGGTGTGTATTTTATCGAAAATAACATTACGAGTATACATTTATCAATCAACAGGTGTGCATATCCTGCACATGTCTTTAAGATACATGACACGTTTACTGGTTAATAAATATGACAAATGCCTATTAAATAAATAAAATGTTTTGAAATCGTGATAATATACAACATTTTTATTGTTTATTCCAATTTACGAAATAAAAAGTCAGTGCAACGTTTCTGGTTAAGCATTCCCAAAAGTTCTAAACATCAAAATGCCTTCACAGAAACATCACCTTGAACAATTACAACGAGAAGAAAGCAAGATAGCCAGAACAAACAAATCCATCACAAGTTTCTTCGGTGGTGTCCATAAACCGTCAAGGAATTTATCTATTGTTTGAAGGATTCCGATAATCATTCTGTTTATTAATGTCCGTAAAAAAATCATTTTAAAGTTAGAGAATGTTTATCATTGGATAGCAAGTCAAAAATTTATGTTTTTTGGGATCGAAACGATTATATCCACTGAAATATTACAATTATTTTTATGTCTCTGCATTTAATTCACAATCACAGTTCTTAGAAACAGAACAAAGGTGGAGAAAATGAATAAATTGGTAATGATAACTCGGATCTAAAATACATTGGCTTTCAAGTGATAACAGATAAATGGATGTTAAAAGGAAATAGACGACTGATTGCAACAAAAAAATAAACAAAAACAATACTACATATGTTACAATAAAATTTTTATTAATTCATTTTTATTTTATAAACTTTCAGGCAAGTTTTGCATGTCTATTATTGAATCTGTAGTACTGTTACAAAATCTGAAATAAGTATTTTAAACCTTGTTTAAAATGTGGATCAATGGTACACCTGAAACAATACAAGCTTCATATTAAGAAATTCACTGTTCCAGACGCATCAGAAATCTTTAACCTTTAATTTAACAGGCCACAATAAATAAATTGCTAAATTATCATTCTCACCTGCCACGCTTTAAGGATGCACCCGGAAAATTGTTATTTTTGTCTCGCCTGCGACGAAAGTCGCTGGAGGCGAGACATATGTATGGGAATCCGGCGGCGGCGGCGTAAACACTTGACATCTTGCTTCATATCTTTGTAAGCCCAAGCCCTAGGTCCATCAAATTTGGTCCAGAGGTAGCTTATGATGAGTACTTGCCAGTCAGTCACCTGTCACCTGACCTTGACCTCAATTTCACGGTCCAGTGACTACGTTAAAGTTTTTGGGTTACGACAGTTCCTCTGTAACTATGCATGGTAGGATGACAATATTTGGTGTATAGGTTGCTGATGACTAGTACATGACTGTCTGGTAGGTGTCACCTGACCTTGACCTCAATTTCACGGTCCAGCGACTACGTTAAAGTTTTTGGGTTACGACAGTTCCTCTGTAACTACGCATGGTAGGATGACAATATTTGGTGTATAGGTTGCTGATGACTAGTACATGACTGTCTGGTAGGTGTCACCTGACCTTGACCTCAATTTCACGGTCCAGCGACTACGTTAAAATTTTTGGGTTACGACAGTTCCTCTGTAACTACGCATGGTAGGATGACAATATTTGGTGTATAGGTTGCTGAGGACTAGTACATGACTGTCTGGTAGGTGTCACCTGACCTTGACCTCAATTTCACGGTCCAGCGACTACGTTAAAGTTTTGGGGTTACGACAGTTCCTCTGTAACTACGCATGGTAGGATGACAATATTTGGTGTATAGGTTGCTGATGACTAGTACATGACTGTCTGGTCGGTGTCACCTGACCTTGACCTCAATTTCACGGTCCAGCGACTACGTTAAAGTTTTGGGGTTACGACAGTTCCTCTGTAACTATGCATGGTAGGATGACAATATTAGGTGTATAGGTTGCTGATGACTAGTACATGACTGTCTGGTAGGTGTCACCTGACCTTGACCTCAATTTCACGGTCCAGCGACTACGTTAAAGTTTTGGGGTTACGACAGTTCCTCTGTAACTACGCATGGTAGGATGACAATATTTGGTGTATAGGTTGCTGATTAATAGTACATGACTGTCTGGTAGGTTCCACCTGACCTTGACCTCAATTTCACGGTCCAGTGACTATGTTAAAGTTTTTGGGTTACGGCTGTTCCCCTGTAACTATGCAGGGTATGGTGACAATATTTTGTATACAGGCCTCTGCTGATATTTAATGCTATTTACGTAATGCTTATGACGAAATTTATTTTCGTTACTGATGCGGAATGCAGGCGAGACGTTTTTCTGTGTCCACACTTGTTTGCTGCAAAGGTACATGTACAGAGTCGGAGCCGTATTTTAACACCGAGTGTTGTGCATTGGGCCATACTTGCAAACAACAATAGTGAGAAGCATAGAATTTCTGCTTCCTTGAAGCTTTTTCTGAATTTGACTTTTTATCAAAAACATGGACAACCGTCATGGAAAATTTAAAAAAATACAATTCTCCCAGTTCAGAAAAAAAAATGGACAATAGTGTATCATTTAATTTATTGTGGTCTAATTCTGAATTTTAGTTTGGAATAATTCTGTGAATGATTTTGAAATTAACATATAATTATACCCCCCGCAAACTAGTTTGGGGGGGTATATAGGAATCATCCTGTCCGTCTGTCTGTCCGTCTGTCCACATCCCTTGTAAGCGCTTCTCCTAAACCGCTTGACAGATTTTGATGAAACTTTACATGAAGGAAGTTCATCATATGTAGATGTGCATGAAGAATTTTCGTCGCTGTCGGATATTATTCAGGGGAGATAATTGAACTTAGACTTTTAAAATATAGTATTCAGTGCGGGACCTTGTAAGCGCTTCTCCTCCTAAACCGCTTGACAGATTTTGATGAAACTTTACGTGAAGGAAGTACATCATATGTAGATGTGCATGAAGAATTTTCGTCGCTGTCGGATATTATTCAGGGGAGATAATTGAACTTAGACTTTTAAAATATAGTATTCAGTGCGGGACCTCGTAAGCGCAACTCCTCCTAAACCGATTGACAGATTTTGATGAAACTTTACATGAAGTGAGTACATCATATGTAGATGTGCATGAAGAACTTTCGTCGCTGTCGGATATTATTCAGGGGAGATAATTGGACTTGAAGCAACGCGGGGGGGGGGTAATCCCTTTATGAGCGTGCTCACAGTCCACACTTGTTTTTAGTAGGCAAGTTCTGATTGTTAGTTTAATGCTAACTCTAAACATACAGTACATGCATAATGGTTGGAACCTGTCAGCAAACAAGCTCAGGGCACCTAACAATATGTCTGGCTTGATTTCTAACTAGTACCAACCCATTTTTAGTGCTGGCTGCTTCCTTGATGTGAAGGAAAAAGCACCATTAGGCACAGTGTCTGTGATCAAGTTGCTAGGGAAAAGCTTGCCTGCCTTGAAAAGGTCCAGATTAGTGACTGCAATATTAAAGTACAGAACAAGATGGACATTATTTCAATTTTATATCACTACATATGTATGTCAGATCTTTGTAAATTGAAATAACCTGTAAATAGTCTAGAAGCTGTTTTACAGTTACAAGACATTTATTATTAGTAAAACAAATCACATGCTGGTGGCTTCCACTTCTTTTTGCCATTGTGGCTTAATGTAAAGAATGGAGCTTGTAGTTAAAATAAAGTGAAGATAGTTGTGACTCAATTTTCAAGTCTCCTTTGCAAAAAAATGCAAAATTTACTAACTCCAAGCCTTTACAAGATTTAATACACAGTTCTTGTCCCTTGTCAGACATTATTACATGTAGGTTTCCTCAAATTTGCAAACATTGTCAAATTTTCAAATCGTGATCTAGTAGTACATTGTACTTAACATTGTCACATCATTCTGGAATCATATATTTTTCAAATCAGGATCTAGTAGTATTGAACTATATGCACACAGCATCCTTAGTTTTATTTTGTAGTATAAGAAGAATTGTGCTTCTCCTTGAAATAAAGGCAATTTAATTTGGGAGAAAACAACAAGAATGTGTATGTGTTGTCATAAAGAGTCACCTCACGGCCCAATTAACTATTTAAATCTAAGATTTGGGCCGGCTCAAAATCTTGAGAAAAAATAAAATAAATCGCCAACCTAAAATCTACTAGACAATTATGTATTTATTTTGTAATTACTATACCAGTTTGTTAAGTGATTTGTGATTGATTGTCTGAATCCAATTGTCCAGTCTTGAACTCAGTTACATAATCCAACGGCCATATGATTGAAAATAGTGTTTTGGCTGATTCTTGCATGTGCAAAGGTAGGGCCTCGGTGGCCAAGTGGTTAAGGTAGTTCGTCTACTATTGATCACGTGGTCTGTCAACACCGAGATTGTGGATTCGATTCTCACTGCAGGCAGGGTGTACTCGACTCCAATCTTAATTGAAAAGGATTGCCAGTTTTCCTACTGCAGGTTGGAGGTTTTCTCAGGGTACTCAGGCTTCCTCCCCAATAAAAAATAGACGCCATGATATAGATGAAAAATTGCTGACAGTGGCGTTAAACAATATTCGAACGAACAAACAAAGCATGTGCAGAGGATATTCTTTATTCAAAGGATGATATTTTAAGAACAACATCTTGGGGTGTAGGCAGATTGAAAAAATAAAATATTTGTATTCTTCTTTTCAAAAGTTGTTGTGCTGCAACACAGTTTTGATTTTTGCATTATTTGTTTGTTTCTCAGCTTAAATAATCGTGAAAATTATTCAGAAATACAGAATCCATGAGGGAGAAGTTGACATGGTTGAAGGAGGGACTTGGGTAAGTTAGACATATGTAAATTAAATAGAGACTTAGTTAAAGTTGTTGCAGGTTTATTACTGATAACACAAGGAAACATTGTTATTGATGCAGAGTTTTATGTTGACTATAATTTCAGTAGACATGTGCAACTTGGTTTTGTCAATTTACCTTTATCTTAGTCTGAGTCTATCAGAAGAAGGGAAAAGGTAATACAGACTTGACAGAAAATGGAACAGTTATAAATACTTTGTAGTTTTTGTCTGCATAATGATGGTTAATGTTATGTATATAAATGGAAGGTGTATAAAGTGTCTGCCCAAGTGGGAATGTTTATATGGATGTGAACTAAGCATATAAAGAAGCTTTCTTATGAAATTATTTCAATCTACATCACACTCGGATTGAAAAAATAAAATATTTGTATACTTATTTTCAAAAGTTAGTGTGCTGCAACACAGTTTTAATGTTTGCATTGTTTGTTTCTCAGCTTCAATAATTATGAATTTTTTCAGAAAATACAGATCTTTGAGGGTGAAGTTGACTTGGTTGAAGGAGGGATTTAGGTAAGTTGGACATATGTAAATTAAAATAGAGACTTAGTTAAAGCTGTTGCAGGTTTAACTCATAACACAAAGAAACATTGTTATTGATGCAGAGTGTTATGTTGACTATAACTTCAGTAGACATTTGAAACTCCGTTTTGTCAGTTTACCTTATCTTAGTCCAAGTCTATCAGAAGAAGGAAAAGGTAATACACACTTGACAGAAAATGGAACAGTTATAAATACTTTGTAGTTTTTGTCTGCATATTGATGGTTAATTGTATGTATATAAATGGAAGGTGTATAAAGTGTCTGCCTAAGTGGGAATGTTTATATGGATGTGAACTAAGCATATAAAGAAGCTTTCTTATGAAATTATTTCAATCTGCATCACACTCTGATTGAAAAAATAAAATATTGTATTATTTTCAAAAGTTAGTGTGCTGCAACACAGCTTTGATGTTTGCATTATTTGTTTGTTCCAGCCTAAATAATTAGGAATTGATGTTTGCATAATTTGTTTGTTTCTCAGCTCTAATAATTATGAATTTTTTCAGAAAATACAGATCCGTGAGGGAGAAGTAGACATGGTTGAAAGAGGGACGTACATGTAGGTAAGTTAGACATATGTAAATTAAATAGAGACTTAGTTAAAGCTGTTTGCAGGTTTAACTGATAACACAAGGAAACATTGTTAATTATGCAGAGTTTTATGTTGACTATAATTTCAGAAGACATGTGAAACTTGGTTTAGTCAGTTTACCTTTATCTTCCGAGTCTATCAGAAGAAGGGAAAAGGTAATACAGACTTGACAGAAAATGGAACAGTTATAAATACTTTGTAGTTTTTGTCTGCATAATGATGGTTAATTGTATGTATATAAATGGAAGGTGTATAAAGTGTCTGCCTAAGTGGGAATGTTTATATGGATGTGAACTAAGCATATAAAGAAGCTTTCTTATGAAATTATTTCAATCTACATCACACTCGGATTGAAAAAATATAATATTTGTATACTTATTTTCAAAAGTTGTTGTGCTGCAACACAGTTTTGATGTTTGCATTATTTGTATGTTTCTCAGCTTCAATAATTATGAATTTTTTCAGAAAATACAGATCTTTGAGGGTGAAGTTGACTTGGTTGAAGGAGGGACTTAGGTAAGTTAGACATATGTAAATTAAAATAGAGACTTAGTTAAAGCTGTTGCAGGTTTAACTCATAACACAAAGAAACATTGTTATTGATGCAGAGGGTTATGTTGACTATAACTTCAGTAGACATTTGAAACTCCGTTTTGTCAGCTTCAGTAATTATGAATTTTGTAACAGTTATAAATACTTTGTAGTTTTTGTCTGCATATTGATGGTTAATTGTATATATATAAATGGAAGGTGTATAAAGTGTCTGCCTAAGTGGGAATGTTTATATGGATGTGAACTAAGCATATAAAGAAGCTTTCTTATGAAATTATTTCAATCTGCATCACACTCTGATTGAAAAAATAAAATATTGTATACTTATTTTCAAAAGTTAGTGTGCTGCAACACAGTTTTGATGTTTGCATTATTATACCCCCCGCTTGAAAAGCGGGGGGTATATAGTGTTCATGGTGTCCGTCCTTCCGTCCGTCTGTCCGTCCGTTACACTTTCTCTTATTTGCAACTCCTCCTACACCACTGAATGGAATTTGATGAAACTTACACAGAATCTTTGTCACATAGTGCCATTGTGCAGGAGATATTTAACATTTTGATCGGAATGATATTTGGGGTTTCCCATAGAAAAACATGGACTATGTCATTGACCTAAAGGGGTCCCTATCTCTTATGTGCAACTCCTCCTACACCACTGAATGGAATTTAATGAAACTTACACAGAATCCTTGTCACATAGTGCCATTGTGCAGGAGATATTAAACATTTTGATCGGAATGATATTTGGGGTTTCCCATAGAAAAACATGGACATTGTCATTGACCTAAGGGGATGCCCATTTCTTATGTGCGACTCCTCCAACACCACTAAATGGAATTTGATGAAACTTACACAGAATGTTGTCACATATTGCCATTGTGCACTAGATATTAAACATTTCGATTGGAATGATATTTGGGGTTTCCCATAGAAAAACATGGACTTTGTCATGGACAAAAGGGATACCCATCTCTTATGTGCAACTCATTCCTACACCACTGAATGGAATTTGTTGAAACTTACACAGAATCCATGTCACATGGTGCCATTGTGCAGGAGATATAACATTTTGATCGGAATATTTGGGGTTTCCCATAGAAAAACATGGACATTGTCATTGACCTAAGGGGGTCCTCATCTCTTATGTGTGACTCCTCCTACACCACTGAATGGAATTTGTTGAAACTTACACAGAATCCTTGTCACATAGTGCCATTGTGCAGGAGATATTTATTATTTTGATCGGAATGATATTTGGGGTTTCCCATAGAAAAACACGGACTGTCCTTGACATATGGGGATACCCATTTCTTATGTGCGACTCCTCCAACACCACTAAATGGAATTTGATGAAACTTACACAGAATGTTGTCACATATTGCCATTGTGCACTAGATATTAAACATTTCGATTGGAATGATATTTGGGGTTTCCCATAGAAAAACATGGACTTTGTCATGGACAAAAGGGATACCCATCTCTTATGTGCAACTCATTCCTACACCACTGAATGGAATTTGTTGAAACTTAGTCACATGGTGCCATTATTGTGCAGGAGATATAACATTTTGATCGGAATGATATTTGGGGTTTCCCATAGAAAAACATGGACTTTGTCATGGACATAAGGGGATACCCATCTTTTATTTGCAACTCCTCCTACACCACTGAATGGAATTTGTTGAAACTTGCACAGAATCTTGGTAACATATTGCCATTGTGCACTGGATATTAAACATTTTGATCAGAATATTATTGGAGGTTTCCCATAGAAAAACATGGACTTTGTCATTGACATAGGGGATGCCATTCTTTGGGGGATTGGGGAGGGTTACATGTTTTATCTGCAACTTCGCCTTCACGTTTAACTAGATAAAGTTTCAATTTCATAATTAAGAACACCTGAATTTTCAAAGTAATTGTGAAGCGGGGGGTATCAATGGTGAGCATTGCTCACAGGTGTTTTTACTCTAGTTTGTTTGTTCCAGCTTAAATAATTAGGAATTGATGTTTGCATAATTTGTTTGTTTCTCAGCTTCAATAATTATGAATTTTTTCAGAAAATACAGATCCGTGAGGGAGAAGTAGACATGGTTGAAAGAGGGACGTACATGTAGGTAAGTTAGACATATGTAAATTAAATAGAGACTTAGTTAAAGCTGTTTGCAGGTTTAACTGATAACACAAGGAAACATTGTTAATTATGCAGAGTTTTATGTTGACTATAATTTCAGAAGACATGTGAAACTTTGTTTAGTCAATTTACCTTTATCTTAGTCCGAGTCTATCAGAAGAAGGGAAAAGGTAATACAGACTTGACAGAAAATGGAACAGTTATAAATACTTTGTAGTTTTTGTCTGCATAATGATGGTTAATTGTATGTATATAAATGGAAGGGGTATAAAGTGTCTGCCTAAGTGGGAATGTTTATATGGATGTGAACTAAGCATATAAAGAAGCTTTCTTATGAAATTATTTCAATCTACATCACACTCGGATTGAAAAAATATAATATTTGTATACTTATTTTCAAAAGTTGTTGTGATGCAACACAGTTTTGATGTTTGCATTATTTGTTTGTTTCTCAGCTTCAATAATTATGAATTTTTTCAGAAAATACAGATCTTTGAGGGTGAAGGTGACATGGTTGAAGGAGGGACTTCGGTAAGTTAGACATATGTAAATTAAAATAGAGACTTAGTTAAAGCTGTTGCAGGTTTAACTCCTAACACAAAGAAATATTGTTATTGATGCAGAGTGTTATGTTGACTATAACTTCAGTAGACATTTGAAACTCCATTTTGTCAGTTTACCTTATCTTAGTCCAAGTCTATCAGAAGAAGGGAAAGGTAATACACACTTGACAGAAAATGGAACAGTGATAAATACTTTGTAGTTTTTGTCTGCATATTGATGGTTAATTGTATATATATAAATGGAAGGTGTATAAAGTGTCTGCCTAAGTGGGAATGTTTATATGGATGTGAACTAAGCATATAAAGAAGCTTTCTTATGAAATTATTTCAATCTGCATCACACTCTGATTGAAAAAATAAAATATTGTATACTTCTTTTCAAAAGTTAGTGTGCTGCAACACAGTTTTGATGTTTGCATTATTTGTTTGTTCCAGCCTAAATAATTAGGAATTGATGTTTGCATAATTTGTTTGTTTCTCAGCTTCAATAATTATGAATTTTTTCAGAAAATACAGATCCGTGAGGGAGAAGTAGACATGGTTGAAAGAGGGACGTACATGTAGGTAAGTTAGACATATGTAAGTTAAATAGAGACTTAGTTAAAGCTGTTTGCAGGTTTAACTGATAACACAAGGAAACATTGTTAATTATGCAGAGTTTTATGTTGACTATAATTTCAGAAGACATGTGAAACTTGGTTTAGTCAATTTACCTTTATCTTCCGAGTCTATCAGAAGAAGGGAAAAGGTAATACAGACTTGACAGAAAATGGAACAGTTATAAATACTTTGTAGTTTTTGTCTGCATAATGATGGTTAATTGTATGTATATAAATGGAAGGTGTATAAAGTGTCTGCCTAAGTGGGAATGTTTATATGGATGTGAACTAAGCATATAAAGAAGCTTTCTTATGAAATTATTTCAATCTACATCACACTCGGATTGAAAAAATAAAATATTTGTATACTTATTTTCAAAAGTTGTTGTGCTGCAACACAGTTTTGATGTTTGCATTATTTGTTTGTTTCTCAGCTTCAATAATTATGAATTTTTTCAGAAAATACAGATCTTTGAGGGTGAAAGTGACATGGTTGAAGGAGGAACTTAAGTAAGTTAGACATATGTAAATTAAAATAGAGACTTAGTTAAAGCTGTTGCAGGTTTAACTCCTAACACAAAGAAACAGTGTTATTGATGCAGAGTGTTATGTTGACTACAACTTCAGTAGACATTTGAAACTCCGTTTTGTCAGCTTCAGTAATTATGAATTTTGTAACAGTTATAAATACTTTGTAGTTTTTGTCTGCATAATGATGGTTAATTGTATGTTCCATTTTCTTAGTCCAAGTCTATCAGAAGAAGGGAAAGGTAATACACACTTGACAGAAAATGGAACAGTTATAAATACTTTGTAGTTTTGTCTGCATAATGATGGTTAATTGTATGTGTATAAATGGAAGGTGTATAAAGTGTCTGCCTTAGTTGCAATATTTATATGGATGTGAACTAAGCATATAAAGAAGCTTTCTCATGAAATTATTTCAATCTACATCCCACTCGGATTGAAAAAATAAAATATGTGTATACTTATTTTCAAAAGTTGTTGTGCTGCAACACAGTTTTGATGTTTGCATTATTTGTTTGTTCCAGCTTAAATAATTAGGAATTGATGTTTGCATAATTTGTTTGTTTCTCAGCTTCAATAATTATGAATTTTTTCAGAAAATACAGATCCATGAGGGAGAAGTAGACATGGTTGAAAGAGGGACGTACATGTAGGTAAGTTAGACATATGTAAATTAAATAGAGACTTAGTTAAAGCTGTTTGCAGGTTTAACTGAAAACACAAGGAAACATTGTTAATCATGCAGAGTTTTATGTTGACTATAATTTCAGAAGACATGTGAAACTTGGTTTAGTCAATTTACCTTTATCTTAGTCCGAGTCTATCAGAAGAAGGGAAAAGGTAATACAGACTTGACAGAAAATGGAACAGTTATAAATACTTTGTAGTTTTTGTCTGCATAATGATGGTTAATTGTATGTATATAAATGGAAGGTGTATAAAGTGTCTGCCTAAGTGGGAATGTTTATATGGATGTGAACTAAGCATATAAAGAAGCTTTCTTATGAAATTATTTCAATCTACATCACACTCGGATTGAAAAAATAAAATATTTGTATACTTATTTTCAAAAGTTGTTGTGCTGCAACACAGTTTTGATGTTTGCATTATTTGTTTGTTTCTCAGCTTCAATAATTATGAATTTTTTCAGAAAATACAGATCTTTGAGGGTGAAAGTGACATGGTTGAGGGAGGAACTTAAGTAAGTTAGACATATGTAAATTAAAATAGAGACTTAGTTAAAGCTGTTGCAGGTTTAACTCCTAACACAAAGAAACATTGTTATTGATGCAGAGTGTTATGTTGACTACAACTTCAGTAGACATTTGAAACTCCGTTTTGTCAGCTTCAATAATTATGAATTTTGTAACAGTTATAAATACTTTGTAGTTTTTGTCTGCATAATGATGGTTAATTGTATGTTCCATTTTCTTAGTCCAAGTCTATCAGAAGAAGGGAAAGGTAATACACACTTGACAGAAAATGGAACAGTTATAAATACTTTGTAGTTTTTGTCTGCATAATGATGGTTAATTGTATGTGTATAAATGGAAGGTGTATGAAGTGTCTGCCTAAGTTGCAATATTTATATGGATGTGAACTAAGCATATAAAGAAGCTTTCTCATGAAATTATTTCAATCTACATCACACTCGGTTTGAAAAAATAAAATATTTGTATACTTATTTTCAAAAGTTGTTGTGCTGCAACACCGTTTTGATGTTTGCATTATTTGTTTGTTTCTCAGCTTCAATAATTATAAATTTTTCAAGAAAATACAGATCTTTGAGGGTGAAGTTGACTTGGTTGAAGGAGGGACTTAGGTAAGTTAGACATATGTAAATTTAAATAGAGACTTAGTTAAAGCTGTTGCAGGTTTAACTCCTAACACAAAGAAACATTGTTATTGATGCAGAGTGTTATGTTGACTATAACTTCAGTAGACATTTGAAACTCCGTTTTGTCAGTTTATCTTATCTTAGTCCAAGTCTATCAGAAGAATGGAAAGGTAATACAGACTTGACAGAAAATGGAACAGTGATAAATACTTTGTTTGTTTGTTTGTTCGATGGTGTTTAACGCCACTTCCAGCAATTTTCAGCTATATCATGGCGTCCAGTTTTTATTGGGGGAGGAAGCCGGAGTACCCGGAGAAAACAGGAAAACTGGCAATCCTTGTCAATTAAGATTGGAGTCGTGTACACCCTGCCTGCAGTGAGAATCGAACCCGCAATCTCAGTGTTGACAGACCACGTGATCAATAGTAGACGAACTACCTTGACCACTCGGCCACCAAGGCCCCTTATAAATACTTTGTAGTTTTTGTCTGCATAATGATGGTTAATTGTATGTATATAAATGGAAGGTGTATAAAGTGTCTGCCTAAGTTGCAATATTTATATGGATGTGAACTAAGCATATAAAGAAGCTTTCTCATGAAATTATTTCAATCTACATCACACTCGGTTTGAAAAAATAAAATATTTGTATACTTATTTTCAAAAGTTGTTGTGCTGCAACACAGTTTTGATGTTTGCATTATTTGTTTGTTTCTCAGCTTAAATAATTATGAATTTTTTCAGAAAATACAGATCTTTGAGGGTGAAGTTGACTTGGTTGAAGGAGGGACTTAGGTAAGTTAGACATATGTAAATTAAAATAGAGACTTAGTTAAAGCTGTTGCAGGTTTAACTCCTAACACAAAGAAACAGTGTTATTGATGCAGAGTGTTATGTTGACTACAACTTCAGTAGACATTTGAAACTCCGTTTTGTCAGCTTCAGTAATTATGAATTTTGTAACAGTTATAAATACTTTGTAGTTTTTGTCTGCATAATGATGGTTAATTGTATGTTCCATTTTCTTAGTCCAAGTCTATCAGAAGAAGGGAAAGGTAATACACACTTGACAGAAAATGGAACAGTTATAAATACTTTGTAGTTTTGTCTGCATAATGATGGTTAATTGTATGTGTATAAATGGAAGGTGTATAAAGTGTCTGCCTAAGTTGCAATATTTATATGGATGTGAACTAAGCATATAAAGAAGCTTTCTCATGAAATTATTTCAATCTACATCCCACTCGGATTGAAAAAATAAAATATGTGTATACTTATTTTCAAAAGTTGTTGTGCTGCAACACAGTTTTGATGTTTGCATTATTTGTTTGTTCCAGCTTAAATAATTAGGAATTGATGTTTGCATAATTTGTTTGTTTCTCAGCTTCAATAATTATGAATTTTTTCAGAAAATACAGATCCATGAGGGAGAAGTAGACATGGTTGAAAGAGGGACGTACATGTAGGTAAGTTAGACATATGTAAATTAAATAGAGACTTAGTTAAAGCTGTTTGCAGGTTTAACTGAAAACACAAGGAAACATTGTTAATCATGCAGAGTTTTATGTTGACTATAATTTCAGAAGACATGTGAAACTTGGTTTAGTCAATTTACCTTTATCTTAGTCCGAGTCTATCAGAAGAAGGGAAAAGGTAATACAGACTTGACAGAAAATGGAACAGTTATAAATACTTTGTAGTTTTTGTCTGCATAATGATGGTTAATTGTATGTATATAAATGGAAGGTGTATAAAGTGTCTGCCTAAGTGGGAATGTTTATATGGATGTGAACTAAGCATATAGAAGCTTTCTTATGAAATTATTTCAATCTACATCACACTCGGATTGAAAAAATAAAATATTTGTATACTTATTTTCAAAAGTTGTTGTGCTGCAACACAGTTTTGATGTTTGCATTATTTGTATGTTTCTCAGCTTCAATAATTATGAATTTTTTCAGAAAATACAGATCTTTGAGGGTGAAAGTGACATGGTTGAAGGAGGAACTTAAGTAAGTTAGACATATGTAAATTAAAATAGAGACTTAGTTAAAGCTGTTGCAGGTTTAACTCCTAACACAAAGAAACATTGTTATTGATGCAGAGTGTTATGTTGACTACAACTTCAGTAGACATTTGAAACTCCGTTTTGTCAGCTTCAATAATTATGAATTTTGTAACAGTTATAAATACTTTGTAGTTTTTGTCTGCATAATGATGGTTAATTGTATGTTCCATTTTCTTAGTCCAAGTCTATCAGAAGAAGGGAAAGGTAATACACACTTGACAGAAAATGGAACAGTTATAAATACTTTGTAGTTTTTGTCTGCATAATGATGGTTAATTGTATGTGTATAAATGGAAGGTGTATGAAGTGTCTGCCTAAGTTGCAATATTTATATGGATGTGAACTAAGCATATAAACAAGCTTTCTCATGAAATTATTTCAATCTACATCACACTCGGTTTGAAAAAATAAAATATTTGTATACTTATTTTCAAAAGTTGTTGTGCTGCAACACCGTTTTGATGTTTGCATTATTTGTTTGTTTCTCAGCTTCAATAATTATAAATTTTTCAAGAAAATACAGATCTTTGAGGGTGAAGTTGACTTGGTTGAAGGAGGGACTTAGGTAAGTTAGACATATGTAAATTTAAATAGAGACTTAGTTAAAGCTGTTGCAGGTTTAACTCCTAACACAAAGAAACATTGTTATTGATGCAGAGTGTTATGTTGACTATAACTTCAGTAGACATTTGAAACTCCGTTTTGTCAGTTTATCTTATCTTAGTCCAAGTCTATCAGAAGAATGGAAAGGTAATACAGACTTGACAGAAAATGGAACAGTGATAAATACTTTGTTTGTTTGTTTGTTCGATGGTGTTTAACGCCACTTTCAGCAATTTTCAGCTATATCATGGCGTCCAGTTTTTATTGGGGGAGGAAGCCGGAGTACCCGGAGAAAACAGGAAAACTGGCAATCCTTGTCAATTAAGATTGGAGTCGTGTACACCCTGCCTGCAGTGAGAATCGAACCCGCAATCTCAGTGTTGACAGACCACGTGATCAATAGTAGACGAACTACCTTGACCACTCGGCCACCAAGGCCCCTTATAAATACTTTGTAGTTTTTGTCTGCATAATGATGGTTAATTGTATGTATATCAATGGAAGGTGTATAAAGTGTCTGCCTAAGTTGCAATATTTATGTGGATGTGAACTAAGCATATAAAGAAGCTTTCTCATGAAATTATTTCAATCTACATCACACTCGGTTTGAAAAAATAAAATATTTGTATACTTATTTTCAAAAGTTGTTGTGCTGCAACACAGTTTTGATGTTTGCATTATTTGTTTGTTTCTCAGCTTCAATAATTATGAATTTTTTCAGAAAATACAGATCTTTGAGGGTGAAGTTGACTTGGTTGAAGGAGGGACTTAGGTAAGTTAGACATATGTAAATTAAAATAGAGACTTAGTTAAAGCTGTTGCAGGTTTAACTCCTAACACAAAGAAACATTGTTATTGATGCAGAGTGTTATGTTGACTATAACTTCAGTAGACATTTGAAACTCCGTTTTGTCAGTTTATCTTATCTTAGTCCAAGTCTATCAGAAGAATGGAAAGGTAATACAGACTTGACAGAAAATGGAACAGTGATAAATACTTTGTAGTTTTTGTCTGCATATTGATGGTTAATTGTATATATATAAATGGAAGGTGTATAAAGTGTCTGCCTAAGTGGGAATGTTTATATGGATGGGAACTAAGCATATAAAGAAGCTTTCTTATGAAATTATTTCAATCTGCATCACACTCTGATTGAAAAAATAAAATATTGTATACTTATTTTCAAAAGTTAGTGTGCTGCAACACAGTTTTGATGTTTGCATTATTTGTTTGTTCCAGCTTAAATAATTAGGAATTGATGTTTGCATAATTTGTTTGTTTCTCAGCTTCAATAATTATGAATTTTTTCAGAAAATACAGATCCATGAGGGAGAAGTAGACATGGTTGAAAGAGGGACGTACATGTAGGTAAGTTAGACATATGTAAATTAAATAGAGACTTAGTTAAAGCTGTTTGCAGGTTTAACTGAAAACACAAGGAAACATTGTTAATTATGCAGAGTTTTATGTTGACTATAATTTCAGAAGACATGTGAAACTTGGTTTAGTCAATTTACCTTTATCTTAGTCCGAGTCTATCAGAAGAAGGGTAAAGGTAATACAGACTTGACAGAAAATGGAACAGTTATAAATACTTTGTAGTTTTTGTCTGCATAATGATGGTTAATTGTATGTATATAAATGGAAGGTGTATAAAGTGTCTGCCTAAGTGGGAATGTTTATATGGATGTGAACTAAGCATATAAAGAAGCTTTCTTATGAAATTATTTCAATCTACATCACACTCGGATTGAAAAAATAAAATATTTGTATACATATTTTCAAAAGTTGTTGTGCTGCAACACAGTTTTGATGTTTGCATTATTTGTTTGTTTCATAGCTTCAATAATTATAAATTTTTTCAGAAAATACAGATCCATGAGGGAGAAGTTGACATGGTTGAAGGAGGGACTTAGGTAATTTAGACATATTAAATTAAATAGAGACTTAGTTAAAGCTGTTGCATATGAAATTATTTCAATCTGATTCACATTTAGAATGAAAAATAAAATATTTGTATTCTTCTTTTTAAAAGTTGTTCTGCTCTGCAACATAGTTTTGATATTTTCAGTATTTTAAGCGCACTTGAGGCAAAGGCTCAAAGTGAGTGTTGAAGTGAGCTGTAGTGATCAAGAGTGGACCGGCATGCCTGCATCAAGGGTCTGGCGTCTGTGGTCAATATTTGTTTGTTAACGTGATACAGACAATTTTATCCAATTGTCATCAATTTGATAAGAAATGTTTGTCTTGATTTTGTCTGAATCCCTTACAAATCTGGGTCATCTTTGGTCAAAAACTAGGTCATAGGGGGTCAGATTTAAGGAAAATTTTGTGACTACAAAAGAGGCCACATTGTTCATCTGATTTTCATCAAACTTGGTCAAAATATGATGTTCTCTGCTGGAACTGTGTAAATGATGTTCTTTGGTTGCCTTAGGGCCCTGCCCTGGGGGTTTCTTTTAAATTCTGTAATTAAGTCGCCGACCACGAAGTGTCGGGCGACTTATTGTTTTTACTCCGTTTCTTATTATTATTTTCATATTTCTTATGTTTTCCCCTCGCAATGTTGTCCGCTCGTTTTCTCGCTCATCTTTTAACCGATCGAAATGAAACTTTGGGAACATGTTAAGGGTGACTTGAAGTTGTGCAATCCACTTTTGAAATTTTCAAAATGGCCGCCATTTTCAAAATGGCCGCCGTTGAAAAAAATGATGGCCGTTGTCAGATCTCAGTAATTGCCAAAGCAATTTCAATGAAAATTGGTATACTGGTACAGCTAACTATCCCGAGCATTTTTGCAAAAAAAAATTTGACGCGGCCGACATTTCAAAATGGCCGCCATCCGAACACCACCCCCTAAAAATGTAAAAATTTAAACGTCATCCGATTTAGACGAAATTTGGTATACAGGTAGCTTATGATACGCTAAGTGTGCCATTGTTTAAAAATGTTTTGTCCGACTTCCGGTTTCAAAATGGCGGCCGTTTTAAAGTTTTACAAAATGGCGGCCGTTGTCAGATCTCAGTTATATCCAGAGCAATTTCAATGAAAATTGGTATACTGATACAGCTAACTATCCTGAGCATTTTTGCAAAAAAAATTTTTTGTCCGACTTCCGGTTTCAAAATGGCGGCCGTTTTAAAGTTTGCTCGTTTTCTCGCTCATCTTTTAACCGATCGAAATGAAACTTGGCCAACTGAAAGCTCATGTTATGAAGTTGTGCTCTTGACTTTTAGTTCCCTCTACTCGGTCAAAAGTGCGGAACAGGAGGCGACTTCAATTTTAATTATTATTAACCTTTGATTTTCTATAGTTATCAACCAGATATGGACACATTTTTGATGTTTTTCAGGAAATACAGATCCTTGAGGGACAAGTTGACATGGTTGAAGGAGAGACTGAGGTAATTAAATGAGTGATATTTGCTTGTTTTTCCCAGCTCAAACAGTTTTCATCTACCAGATACCCTGCCTTCTAACTACAAGTGAACCAGGAGCTTTAGACTGCAATGAAAATTTTGCTGAGTTGGCCTGTTTCAGACCATACTCTTGTGCAATAGTGAGCTCGAAAATCACTGGAAAAACCTTCAGTCTCCGACTTGCACTTCACTTGATCCTTGATTTACTTAAAGTAGTTGACTCCAAAATTTATATCAGATTGCTCATGGTAACATTTCTACAATATTTTATAACTTGATAGACCTTTGTTATGAAAAAATGTTTCACCAAGAGTTTCCCCAATTTTATCAAATGTCAGGAGATAGTGTTTAATGTAACATCAGTGTCTTGAAAATGTAGAGAATCTCAGATCATTGACAATTAAAGTTACTTATTGGGTAAAACTTATTAGAGAATTGATATGACCGTTTTTCTCTGTCATGTTAATTAGGTCAAATCCAGTAGTCTTGTAACCATTTAATTTAGTTTTTTATCTAAAGCTCTAGTCCTATAAATTCGCCATTGTTACTGTTTTACAACTTTTCTGGAATCAATAAACTTTTACTCTAGTGAAATAAATCTTATTTTTTTTATTTTATTTTATATGTATTTAGGAAAATGAAAATAAAGGACTTACAAGTAGAAGCGAGGAAGATGAAGAGAATAAAGAGAACAGGAAACAAGGAAAAAAATAGGTGACTGTCCAATTTCCCTAGCTATCATCTATCTCAAAGGCACACATTGCTTTAAGGTTCTTGAAAGGATAATTTATGAACAAGGATATAAATTAAAGTTTCCTTATGACAAACTGCATTAAACAGGAAGTGTGAATGAGAAGTCTTGATTTAAATTATTTATAAAGGAAGGAATTTTTGAAATTGACTTCTGAACTTTGAAAATTTGGCATTGCCATTTCTGGACATAAACCTAACTTTGCTTTACTTGTTGTTTTTTTATGGCCGGATGTGTAGATTGTCTTTAAGAAAATACATTTTTTTCTTCAATCATTATAAGTTATGAGCATTTGTTCATTTCAGCATTACAATTTTGTGGCACAAACTTCTAATTCTTTGTCTGGCAGATTTCTTTCCAATTCTTTTAAAATATGGATATGCACCTGTTTGTTTTGTGTGTGATGACACAGACACAAACATGAAGCTTAGCACTATTTAAAGTTGCCAGTAACAAGCTCACTTTAAATATGGCATAAAATATTTTATTTTGAACTTTCACGGCTGGCTATGTTTTTCATATTCATTTCTGTAATTGTTCGCATGTTTATTTACATTGATTTTATGTCCCACTGACAAATCTAAAAAAGAAACAGTTTGTTTTTTTTTAGTTACATAATGACATAAGGAATTCAGAAAAATATTTCACACTGAAATACTGAGAAGTGGATCTTGATGGATATATTTCATCCACCAATATTAAGAGTATTTTCATCAGAAAACATTGTAATATAAAAAATATATGTATTTAAAACAGATCTGATTTTATTCTTGATTTACATTATTATCTTGAATTTAAGGAGACACTGACGATAGCTCAACAGGCCAAAACTGCTGTAACCTGAGCCAAGTTGACCAGAGCTGTATTTTAGACGGCGTTGACCAGAGCCAAATTTCAGACAGTATTGGCCAGAGTCAAATTGCAGATAGCTGTGACCAGAGTGGAACTACAGAAAGTCAAGCAGATTCAGGTATGGGTTGAAAAGAAATTTTTTCTTTGGCTCTAAACATGATTTCACAGGTTTTCACCATATTCCAGTCAGACCCTCCAACATGATTAGTTATGCATTATGCATATAGAGTAGTATTTGTTTACATGCTGTTTCTCTGCAACTACTGGCAGGATTTCAATGCAACTGTGGAAACAATCGGTTTTAACAGATGTGCATATCATCACCTTGTTCCTGTCAGACCCTTTAACACAGAGTTATGGCCTTGATTAGTTATGCAGCATGCATATAGAGAACTAGTTCTTTGCAACTGCTTTATTGATTTCAACAAGAATTTATGGGAAACATCAATACCAAAAGGAGAATTGCATCTCATTGACATGTAAAATTTTTTTGGCAACAACTGACTGCATTTCAGCATATTTATGTCAATTGTGAATTTTCTCATCAAAGACTGGTTTAAATTATAATAAATACTTGGCGATGAAGAATAAAGCCCTATGACTTGATCCAGTTGTTGTGTTAGTTAAAACTAATACTCGGTGGGGGGATATAAATTAAATGAAATTGCTTGTTTCCTTTGCATAAAGTTATACAAGATTGATTTTTGTTGAGAATCAAATTTGAAATTGCTTTCTTTAGTTTCATCATAATGCCTCATGGCTCCCTACCCCCATACTCCTGCCATTGGTTGGTTTTACTCCCCACCCACCACCCAGCCTATATTTTTTTTAGGAATGGGAACAGATATGCGAAAATCTTAATAGTGAGATCGGACTTTCGGTTGCCCTCATATTGGTTTGAATTTAGATTCAATATTTTTATTTATGTTTTGTAAAATATAACTAACACGTGTAAATCTTCCTAAAGCACACTGCTGGTTGTCTGTACTAATTTCTATGGTGAAAGTTTCCTCATGTGAAACTCGGCTAGATGGTCACAGCAAGGTTGGCAAAAGACTGTTAATTGATACAGCGATAATTTGAGACACTGGAAAATTTTCCTTTGTTTAGTTGATTGGTATAATAGACAGCTAAATACTTAACCCTTTACTCCATAGATACACATTAAGTGCGCGAGGGAACAGTTTAGATCCAGATCAGCTGGCATCATCCGTTCCCTTTTAGATTCATAAGTTATTTCTAACCAAGAGGCAAAAATTTGAGATCCAGATCAGATGGCAAAGATGTGCCAGCTGATATGAATCTTAACTGGTCACCCAGGTGATAAAAGGCATATATGTTGAGTAAAAGGTTAATGAATTGAAAAAATACTGATATGAATGTACATTATATTAAAGAAAGCTATGGACTTTCAATGTGATAGACTGGTGTGAAATATATTTTGTTTTTTATGTTTTGATGTGCTCATGTCCTTTTTTTTCGTGTGGTCATTGCTACGGTTTTAAACTTGCTAATTACACATAAATAAAATCAAGGAAATACTATGTTTTATTCCAGTTTAACAAGATTTTTTGACATGCAATGCATAGTTTAACATGACATAAACAAGTTATGGGTTGTTTTTAAATTACTCTTTAGATATGGTAACGTCGTCTGCAGGTATATGCATGTGTATCAGTACTTGGAATTCAACTACACATTACTATTTCAAGTTATGAGAATTAAAATGGTAAAATTTACACATCAGTTCAAAATGATAACGCTATACTGCATAAAGAATGGCGTTCCGATTGTAGCCAAGCATTAAACATTTATAAATGACGTCACTGTGGTCGATACAATGATACGGTTATTTAGATCCGAATAGTGATTTAGGTATTCGTTCCCATCCCTAACTTTTTATTTTTATAATTTTATAATTGCTCCCGTTTGTTTCATGGTTGCAATGTTATGCTTATTGACTCCCCACCCGCACATTTTTTTTACAAATTTCTCATACTTTTCCTTTGTTTCAATGGTTGCATCATTGCCTCCAAACTTTTGGTTTGAATTTGGTTGCTATAGTTACAGAAATGGTGATAACCAGTTGAAGTGGGTTTGAGGTAGGGAATCGGACATGATACCGGTAGGGGACTCTTGTTTTGTCTGTGACAAGCTTTTGTTTAAAATATCATTACTCATATTGATTTTTGTCATTTTGCAACGACATGGGGAATATTCAACATTTAAACAGTTCAATAAAGTCAGTTGTTCACATTGATTGATAAACAATATTTCAGCCTCATTTCCTTGGCGTGAAGAATTAACAGAGAAAATAAGGGAAGATATTAAAGCATGGATCCATCTTACAACAGGAAACAGGTTGCCTCATAAGTAATGAGAATTAACCTGGGTTTGCCATTTTTCATAGTGCAAAGAATGACTTTTTGTCAAAAGTTTAGCATTCATATAATTGTTAAGAGCTTAGGTTTATATTCAGAGGGTTTTGGCTTCCGTTGTCCAGTGGTATTAGTTGCAAACTGTATGCTTTCTTATGCTGTGAGTTTGAACTTAACTTGGCGTAAATAAGGACCATGTCAGCTTGCAGGCAGTGCAAAATGAAAGTTAAAATTCATTGTGACAGCAGGTACTTGTCCCATTTTAACCCAA
The DNA here is from genome assembly GCA_944474755.1 of Limnoperna fortunei. Classification (NCBI taxonomy): domain Eukaryota; kingdom Metazoa; phylum Mollusca; class Bivalvia; order Mytilida; family Modiolidae; genus Limnoperna; species Limnoperna fortunei. The sequence continues at coordinate 100,671,635 of OX104114.1, read as the reverse complement.
CTTTCCGTATGATAAGGATACAAGAGGATAATCATGTATTTTTTTTATATTAGAGCATCGCCAGACCCCTCCCTAGACTTCTATTGATACTTTTGAGGCTATTCCTAGTATTCAATGCATAATTGTATTTTATCCTGATAAATTTTATGGTTGAAAGCTATTTGAATTTTAAATAAAATGAAAAACACTGAAATAAACTTGTCACTTTTGTTATTTCAGGGAAGAAGGATTTGGAGGAGTACATAGACAAGAACAACATTCGATGCTCACTTTTACAACTTCGAACAAAAATAATGAATGAACAAAACAAGCAAAGAAAAATAGTGGAAAAGAAAATGAAAAAACTTCAGGGCTAAAACATTGATTAGATCATGCAGTTAAGTTGTGGGTGCTTTATAATTACCTTGTTCATCCTTTCTTCTTGATGATGTAACAGAAAACTGAACAGTAGGGAGCAATAGACTTAATTACTTTAGAAAATGTAATGATTAAATTACAATTACTTTTCTTAAAACAAGTAAGCATTACATTTCAATTATTCTATTTTTCAAATGTAATGATTACATTTTGTGGTCAATGGATAAATCTGGTCCGGAAAAATCCATTTCGCTGAATTTTGCACAGCTGGACAAAATCCCTTTTATTTTTTTTCACTGAAGATTCTCATTTTTGTGAAATATCTGGATTTTACATGAAACATAGTTTATACTGCCTTTATTCTATTTTCAAGTGTGTTATCATTGCAGCTGATTACAATTACTGATTACAATTACCCCAGGTCTGAAAGGGGCATGGTCCTCTGTTAAACAAAAGAAAAGAACAAAGGAATTGGCCCCTTGTTACATTTTTGGCAGGACATCCGTATGTGTTTTTCCAGCCATATGTCCATCCACAAATTTTCTATTTTTGACTTGATTTGTGTATTATAAGTATTTATATTTGGTATATGTCTACCTTGGGTCAAGCCCTTTCAGATGGTGACATGGGCGACTCGGATTTATATAGTAAACGGTATAAAGAAAACTTCAGTTTTAACTATTTCTGTAATTTTGTATGTAGACTAGCTTTAACCTTGACTGACCTTGACCTTGAACTGTTTATCTACTTTTTTTCTGAGGCTTCATCTGTGAAATTAATGTATCATGTGCAGTTTCAAAAGCAGATTTTATAACTGACATTTTATTTTCCTGATGTTAAATCGTTTATCAGCGGTACTCATGCGAGCAATTTAGGGCCATTATGGCACTCCTGTATGAAATTGTGTGTGTTGTTATGGAGCTAAAAGCTTTTAAGGCTTGCTAATAAGGAGTTTTAAACTGTGATTTCAAGTTGAGTTATTGCACTTAGTGAGAACAAAGATTATGTACAGATTGTATTTAGTTACTTGTTAAAAAGATGTAAATGCAACTGTAAAGACATGTTCATTGATATAAACAGATATTGTGTGTAAAATACCAAATATGCTTTGTTTATTCTTACTGAAGAATTCATATTTACTTACTTAGTAAAACTTGTTGATCTTAAACTTGTTGAACCAGTACTCTGTTAGCAGTGTTAATATATATCAGAGGAGTAACTGTATCTTTGCAGACATATATAAAAATTATATATGTTGTAATGAATATGAAATGACACAGTCCTAAGCATGAGATCTTCTGATTTTAAAATTTTATGCAGTTTTTTTTCAAGTTGGTACCGGTTTCGCAATGAAAATTTCTCAAGTAGTGTAAAATGTTTGCAACTGGCTTCGTCATGAATGATGAATAATATTGTAATTCATCCATAGAAGCAGAGGTTTTTGATATTTTTTTCTAATGAGCTGTTTGACTTTCAAAAGTAATTAAACGTAGTGATTAAAAGATAATAATTTTTAAAATGTCATCTGTATTTTTTTGTAGAGATTTGGTTTTTAAAGAGCTCCAACCAGTTTACACATAACGTATTACTGATGTTTTTCGAAAATCTGAGCATTAAAATTGTCCATTAACATATTTCAGTGTCAGATTATTTGTTAATTTGCACTTGGTGTTGATGACAATGGTTATGGAATTTCATACATCAACAGTCAAACATAATCGTAAAACATGAAATGAGGGTTTTCCAGGGTTTTAAAAAGTTGGAAACTCTAATTTCATGATGGTTATGTCAAATATGAACTAGTTTGTTTCAAACTACTGTTGCTACTTAAAATATTCTTTTACCACTTAATGAGTTTGTCAGAGGAGTACCTGTCACAGGCTTTGTTAACAAGCATTAAAAAAAAATTACATAATTGTAATGAAATTAGACATTTATTAAAATGTTGGAATTTGATTGTTTGCATTATTTGTTAGTAGCTTTTTAGCTCAGTCAAGGAACGATTCTGTGGCTGTTTTCCCAATGTTAGTCCGTCCATATGTCTGTTAACCTCCACTTGCTTCAAACAGCATCTCCCACTTAACCAATGCATGGAAGTTGATGAAACTTTTCATGGATGTTTTTGGCAAGATGATTAAGGAATTGAACTCCATGCAGAACTGTGTTTGGCATTGTAACGGAGATGTTTTTTATTCAAATCTTGCCGTAAACCAGATCGCCTAGGTAACATTGGTCCTGTACCAAGATTCATCAAATGATTCCCCTGGGGGTGCAAATTTGCCCAACCCTAGGCGCCACATATCTTGTATACGTTTTTGTAGGGACCCTTTTGTAGGAAATACTATCGCATAGCTGGATTTCTGGGCTGAATGCAATTCTTGTATGAAATATTAAAAGAAACACTGGTAAAATGAACAAAATTGGTTAAAAGCTATTGTAAAAAAAATATGGCAGTATTATTGATTTTGGTCTGCTTAATGTCATAAACGTATATAGGTAAAATACAGTCTGCCTAATGACTACGCTAGATAATGTCTGCCTAAGGTTGATGAGATCAATGTGCAAAAATTAAGCAGACCTCCCAAAAAATATATATCTTTTATTTTGCATAGTTTTTAGATTAGATCTCAGCATATGTAATTTCGTCACATTTTATGTAAAATGCGAAAAGCAAATCAAGCTGAATTGAAATTTGACAGATTTTATATATGTCTGCCTTATGCTGGTTAAATGTGTATGTCTGCCCAAGGGTGAAAGCAGGTAAATATATATATATATATATATAATTTAATAGAGCTTAAATCTTGTGTATAATGTTGACTGATGCATTACTGTAAAATGCTCGACTCACCCTACTATATATATATATAAATTAATAGAGCTTAAATCTTGTGTATAATGTTGACTGATGCATTACTGTAAAATGCTCGACTCACCCTACTATATATTTATATAATTTAATAGAGCTTAAATCTTGTGTATAATGTTGACTGATGCATTACTGTAAAATGCTCGACTCACCCTACTATATATATATATATAATTTAATAGAGCTTAAATCTTGTGTATAATGTTGACTGATGCATTACTCTAAAATGCTCGACTCACCCTACTATATATATATATAATTTAATAGAGCTTAAATCTTGTGTATAATGTTGACTGATGCATTACTGTAAAATGCTCGACTCACCCTACTATATATATATAATTTAATAGAGCTTAAATCTTGTGTATAATGTTGACTGATGCTTTACTCTAAAATGCTCGACTCACCCTACTATATATATATATATATAATTTAATAGAGCTTAAATCTTGTGTATAATGTTGACTGATGCATTACTGTAAAATGCTCGACTCACCCTACTATATATATATATAATTTAATAGAGCTTAAATCTTGTGTATAATGTTGACTGATGCTTTACTGTAAAATGCTCGACTCACCCTACTATATATATATATATATATATAATTTAATAGAGCTTAAATCTTGTGTATAATGTTGACTGATGCATTACTGTAAAATGCTCGACTCACCCTACTATATATATATAATTTAATAGAGCTTAAATCTTGTGTATAATGTTGACTGATGCATTACTGTAAAATGCTCGACTCACCCTACTATATATATATTTAATTTAATAGAGCTTAAATCTTGTGTATAATGTTGGCTGATGCATTACTGTTAAATGCTCGACTCACCCTACTATATATATATATAATTTAATAGAGCTTAAATCTTGTGTATAATGTTGACTGATGCATTACTGTAAAATGCTCGACTCACCCTACTATATATATATTTAAGGCTTTAATCTTGTGTATAATGTTGACTGATGCATTACTGTAAAATGCTCGACTCACCCTACTATATATATATTTAAGGCTTAAATCTTGTGTATAATGTTGACTGATGCATTACTGTAAAATGCTCGACCCACCCTACTATATATATATTTAAGGCTTAAATCTTGTGTATAATGTTGACTGATGCATTACTGTAAAATGCTCGACTCACCCTACTATATATATATTTAAGGCTTAAATCTTGTGTATAATGTTGACTGATGCATTACTGTAAAATGCTCGACCCACCCTACTATATATATATTTAAGGCTTAAATCTTGTGTATAATGTTGACTGATGCATTACTGTAAAATGCTCGACTCACCCTACTATATATATATTTAAGGCTTAAATCTTGTGTATAATGTTGACTGATGCATTACTGTAAAATGCTCGACTCATCCTACTATATATATATTTAAGGCTTATATTTAAGGCTTAAATCTTGTGTATAATGTTGACTAATGCATTACTGTAAAATGCTCGACTCACCCTACTATATATATATTTAATTTAATAGAGCTTAAACCTTGTGTATAATGTTGACTGATGCATTACTGTAAAATGCTCGACTCACCCTACTATATATATATTTAATTTAATAGAGCTTAAATCTTGTGTATAATGTTGACTGATGCATTACTGTAAAATGCTCGACTCACCCTACTATATATATATTTAATTTAATAGAGCTTAAATCTTGTGTATAATGTTGACTGATGCATTACTGTAAAATGCTCGACTCACCCTACTATATATATATTTAATTTAATAGAGCTTAAATCTTGTGTATAATGTTGACTGATGCATTACTCTTAAATGCTCGACTCACCCTACTATATATATATTTAATTTAATAGAGCTTAAATCTTGTGTGTAATGCTGACTGATGCATTACTCCAAAATGCTCGACTCACCCTACTATATATATATTTAAGGCTTAAATCTTGTGTATAATGTTGACTGATTCTTTCCAGACTTGACGATGATAATCGAGTTCATAAAATATAAACGGTCACCCACTTCAACCTAACAAAAGTCATCGTACATTTTATGTAAATTTTGTATCATTTTAAATGACGTCGTCAGATCGTCGATACATTCTGTTTACAACAATTGTTTTCAAATATTATGTTTGAGTTTTAAGCAGTAATTATTTGGAAATATTGTTTAACACAACATCCAGCTAAATGCACTTTGCTTAATACAATCAGACGTTTCTAAAATTCTGAGTCACATATAGTCATGTTATATGTAAAATATAATGAAATAAAACCATCGGGCGATTATGAAAAAATTCGGTAGTACGCCTTTTTATACTTAGACGATATATTAAGAAAACAACGGATAACTATATGTAGCCATATTCCTTCGGATACACAAATAACAACACGTAGCTAACAGAATATACACATGTTGAATGAAAAATGTGTAAAATAATAAAAACATTGTATGTTAACATTGAGACTTCTATATCTGTACATCTCAGTGGGTATTTAAATTCTCTTCTTTTAATATGTATTAATAAACAATAGGACAGTTAAGGCATCGATGTGAAAGATACAGGTAAATTTAACGACGTAAATGTTACCCATTTGAAAATATTTGTTTGATACAACCACACCTGAAAAATATTTTCACGTCAGTAGAAAACGGCAAGGTAAACAATTTCGGGAAATGTTCAAATTAATAATTAATACAGGAATCAATTAAATGTGCACTACTGGAGGTATAAGACACGGATACATGCATTTATAATCAACATGGTGCGTAAAATCGATTCTTGGAAATCATCAATTTTTAATTAAAGTGGCACTGGCTATTCATACAAAATACTCTAAAATTATACTTGACACAATTCCCTAACCTTATCATGTATTTTAAATGTGTGTTTATAATTGTTCCTATTATATAAGTTAGAATGCATCTCTATCCATCGTTACAAGTCCCGAGTACGCTGATTAAGAGGTCATTGAGGTAACTTGTCGGAGCGAGAAAAGGGTTTACTCTGCACAAATCTTTATGCGCACCAGGTTTTTGTGTGAACCTGACGCTTTATATTAGTCCAGTTTACGTCAGGTATCATCAATTCTTAAGTTGCAGTAAATATTAAATGAGCTCACCCCTTCCGTGTTCTCAAGCCATGCGTTACTATTAAAGTCTACAGAATACTCATATTTTTTGTTTAAAAGCATATCAATTTAGATGGTTATACCGATGTTCTAGACTGCTCATTCAACTACTCTAACAAAGGCTTGTTGAACCAAGGTTGACGTTATCACTTCAGAATTTCTATGGTAGTCATTATGACTTAGAAATACAAAAGATTTTTTGTAGAAAACCTTATAACTTAGAAAAACGGACAAAGACCTGTAATGGCTAAAAGGGCCATTATAACATAATTTAGATGCCATCTGTTGAACAGTTACTGCAACTGGAGACAAAATTATCAATTTCTGAATTGAAGCAATTTGAGAATCTATATGTAATCAATCAATATGCGTTTTATTTATTTCTTCATTTTTTTCTAAAATTGAGCATAATTTGGGTATTTAGCAAGAATTTCCGACAACATGTATGTTACAATGAGTATTAGATATAAATGTAATTTAGTCTGCAACACTGAAAAGATAATTTGGTTTACAATTTGACTGTACTATTTCGTAATACATTATAGCATGTAACCTTCCATTCTATACAAACGAATCTTTCCCTCGCACATATAATACAATATTGTAGGTTTGTTTTGGCTACGTTATTAACTTATCAACTTGAGTCAAACAAAGGGAGGTTATGTTGGGGTATCATCTAGAGTGCATCATCAAAAATCCTCACAAAAGTGACATTACGTTTGTTTTATTATGTGAAATATCTACTTTTAAAATTTCCATGACGTCATGTTAAAGTGTTCATAATAGAATGGGGGAGGCCTAGTGGTCACTACAGTTAGTCTACTATTGATCACGTGGTCTGTCAACACTGAGATTGCGGGTTCGATTCTCACTGCAGAGCAGGGTGTGCTGGACTCCAATCTTAATTGACAAGGATTGTCAGTTTTCATACCGGAGTTCGGGGTTTCCTCCGGGTACTCCGGCTTCCTCCCCCCCCAATATAAACTGGACGCCATGATATAGTTGAAAAATTGCTGAAATTGGTGTTAAACACCATCAAACAAACAAACAAACATAATATGATGAGTTATTATGGTCGCATCAAATCGGCATACAAATATAGGTAAGAAATTTGAAAATCATTTAAATGAAAATTTTTAAATATAATTTTTATTGATAGACCACAGTAATACCTCCAAATTGTTGATTCTACATACTGGAAAATTGTTGAAATTGTATAAACCACACACTGTTATACTCTAGTGTTTAAGTAATTGGTCATCTTGACTATAGTTGTATAGACTTCCTGTTTACTGAATTCAACAATATTATTTATATAAAAATAAGCAGTAAAGGTTCCAAATGGTTTTCCGTGAAACACTTTTGTACAAGTCCTGAACTACATAGGGAAACTATGTATTATACACTATCATTCAGATAGCTTTATAAATGATTGAGTGCATTATATGAAACACTATTATGTTAACTCTTTACAAGTAAACAGTCTTGTGGCAGACAATGAAAGGCTTTACATGAATCAATAAAAATTTCCGGTACATATTTATTTTTATTAAAATAAACATAAATCCATGATTACAAACGTAAAACATTATACATGTCGGTCTAGTGGTAGAAAAGAAAAGGATCAACTCATACCAATTTTACGTCAACACAAAATGTTTGAGCTCGAATCCTCACGCCTCGTGTTTTACTTATCAAACACTGAACTGAAACTATTAAAATTTCACTGGTGTAAATTTAGCAGTGGGTTCGATATTCGATATTCAAATACATAATATCTTATGCAAAGAGGATGAAGAGGTCGTCTTGATTCGTGCATATTCACACGTAGGTGGTTTGTAAGCGTCTCGATATTCAAATGTGTCACTGTATGACATATATAGGTTAAAGAATGATCGTGAAAAATAATAATTGTTTATTAAAGGACGGCGCGGATGACTGTAGTCGGAACATGCTGAAGAGTATTTGAAATTCAATCTCCATTCCATAATGAGCACATATAGCCCGAGAAGACAAAACAAAATCACGTCGGAAATTGTAGCTACTTTCGTATGTAATGAACTGTGGAATGGTATTTTTTCCTTCAGTCCAACTCTAGATGATCCCGTTATGCTCTTTCAATCTTCATGAAACTTGACAAAACAGTTGGTATTATATTGCTTTAGATACCGTTCAAAGGAATTTAAGACATCTGGTTCGGTACGTAAGGGTACCATTTTGATGTTCAAATTTGGCCTTGTTGGAGTCCTTTCATACCGAACTAATTTAGATGCATACAATTCTCCTTGGTATTATAGCAATATTTCATTTTTTTATTTTGTATTTGCTAATATGCATTTCTTAGTATCGACTATCGAACCCATTGTTAACAGTGATTTTGATATTCTAATGTAGAATATCGAATATCGAACCACTGCTAACTTCACACATTTTTATAATTTGTTTAACTAGGAAAAAAGCCAAAATGTGTTCAATTACAAATAAACAAAAAATCTCGATTCTTTTGTGATAACTTCTATTTAAACGAAACAATATTGATCGTAAATGTAGTTGCTATCTAATTAAGAATTATATGGCAGATTAAGTCCTTACAAAATAAATACTATAGAATTTAAAAGACCTTGCAGAATAAATATTATTCATTGTGGTGTAACAATATAAGACATTGTTCCTGTACTGTATTATTGTCGTGACTAATACACAATGACATCTGTATTATATGTCATTTATTTTGCATCTGGCAAAAGAATGTATATACATTGGTAAATAGATTATGAATTGAACCGCACTATCATGCGCAAGGATGTCGTTCGCATATATTTCTATCGTCACGGCCAAGCAAAAGCGGGCTTAAAACTAGCATAACTGACCTTGGCTACTGGTAATATAAAGCTTGTATTTATATTTGGTAAACAATTACTGTCATTTATACAATAAATACAAAGAATCTTTGTTAAACTGTATTCAAACAATAGTTTAATTTCTAAACATTGAACATTTATATTTAAGTACAACCAATTATAAACATACATATATTATTAATAAAATTAGACATAGCCTAAAAATAAAGCTTATTGATATTTGGTTTAAAGATATAAATAATGATACAAAAAGTAAAGCAAAGTAGGAAATAAGTAAAGAAATTACAGAAAATATCAATATATATCAACTTGACCCATATCTGAATATAGGTTCTGAAAATCAAACAAAATATCTAACAAAATTTAGACTAAGTGACCATGATTTAAATATAGAAAAAGGTAGATATACCAACTTGGAAATGCACCATAGAATATGTTACATGTGTAAAAATGAACTGGAGGATGAGAAACATCTTTATTAAATTTTAAAACCTTTTATTGAAGAAAAAAATGATAAATATAGTAACTTTAAAAACCTTTGTATTGATAATAAATTCTTGTGGTTAATAATCAAGGAATATACATCTGTAATAAAACTGTTATTGAAGTTACTCTTTAAATTGAAAGAAAAACGTAATGTATTAATCAGCTTAAATAGAGTTGTCTCCTCTTGCTTAGTTCTTACTGGATATCCTTATTACATTTTTACATCTATGTTCTTATAATGAATACAATTATCTTAAAAGGAAACTTTTGTTTACTTATTATGATTTGTGTTTTTGTTGCTTACTTTGATTAAGTTGTAATTAGTTCTGCCTCTAAGGGGCACCTTTAATTGGTAAATAACAAAATCTGTTCTGTTCCGTTCTAAACTTTCCGCTTTGAAATCCTCAGGGATATACCTTATTTTGTTGTTGATTTCTTATGATCATTGTTTTATAAACTGAACGAGAACGATCATTTTGCATGAACTCTTGTAATATTTATCCGTTAACTGATCTTATCGGTCAGTTAGTAAGAACTAGATACAATTTTAACTATACGACTCTGCAATTGACTAAAATATAAAAGATCGCCTTGTGCGTGTACTGTACAATAATTTTGTGCCTCAATTTAGAACGACAAATACACAATTTTATATGCGTGCACTATGCCTTATATGTTTTTCAGAAAAAGTTGTGTTTAGAGATCGCCGAATGTGGCTTCAGAATTAAATAAAATAATAAAAGAATTGTTCTCTATGGTTTCTGACATATATTGCTTTATAAAGAATACTGTTTAATGAGTATGACTCTTAAATCTTGACTTACCTACTGTATTTTTATTAATTGAGGAATTGTCTTAAAACAGTCATCGTATGTTGCATGTTTTGTATAATTTTACATGACGTCAAATCAATTGGTTTTTTTGTTTACAACAATTATTATAAAATATTGTGTTTGAGTTTTAAGCAGCAAATAATTTGCAAATATAGTTTTACACAACACAAATACTCAGCTCATTACAATCATACGTTTATAGAATTCCGAATCACATATAATCATGGTCCATGTAAACAGAGAGAATAAAACAAAACGTGGGTTATAATAAAGTCCTCTTATCTAGATACATTAAGAAAAATTAACATAAACATTAACTATATGTACATATACACCGTGACGAAAGTACTTACCTTAGAAGCGAGTAGCTAACATAATATACACATGTTGATTGACAAATGCGAAATGTGGAAAATGTTGAAAACACTGAATTTAAATTCAGTATATCTGTACATCTCAGTATGTTTTTAAATGCCATTCTCGTTGAACAATAGGACAGTTAACGACGTAAAGGTTTACCGTAATTATTGTTCGATACAACGCCACCTGAAAAAATTGTTTACGTGAGGAGAAAACGTCGAAGTAAACAAATTACGTAAATGTTTGAATCAATAAGTAATTAAATTGTTCGACTCGATATGACACACATATACATATATAAGATGAATGCTTGAAAATCGTCAATGTTTAATAAAAGTGGCGCGGAGTGTTTGTTTGCAAAAATACTTTAAATATAAATCTGACACAATATTATCATGTATTATAAATTATTGTTCCGTTATAGTTGCGTTAGAGTGTATCTCTATCCATCGTTACCAGCCACGAGTACGTTGACTTTTAAGATGTCATTGAGATAACTTTTGAGGGCGGAGAAAAAAATGGTTTACGCTACGAAAATCTTCATTTATATCAGGTTTCTGCGTCAACTTGACACTTTATATTGTTAGGTTTACGTCAGGTATCGTTAATGCCTTAATTGCACTAAATATTATTTGAACTGACCCTCCCGTTTTCTTGTACATTTGTTACTATTAACGTCTACAAGATACGCATATTCTTTGATTAAATGCATATCAATTTACATCGGCATTCCAATGTTCTAGACTACTGACTACTAAATTACTACTAAATTATTCAAAAATCGGTTTGTTGCATCTAGGCTGATGTTATCACTTCAGTAGTTCTATGATCGTCATCATGACTTAGAAATACAACAGATTTTGCAGATCTCTTCAAAGAGCTGATGCAGCATGTCAACAGTTGTTTATATAGTTGCTTTTAGTGCCTCTGCTGGTATACCATCAAGACCTGTTGCCGTGTTGGTTTTTAACTGCTTAATAATGTCTCTTCTGATCTCTATACAGCTGGGTGGATCACAGTTGATGTCTAGGTCTTCCTCAGCAGGAGTTGGACGCTTTAATAGATTTCCAAAATGCACCATCCATCTATTACGCTGGCTGACTATCTTCCTCAGTTAGATGGTCACAAAAAATTAAGGTTACAAAAATGCGACAATTTATCGTTGCTGTACATCAAAAGTTTCAAAGAAAACAGTCAGCTCAAAGAATTTCTCTTGGTTTTACTGAAGCCGGATCGACCTGGGACGGAGCGACCAGGGGACCGACCGTCCTGGGACGAATTGACTACGGGACGTATTGATTTGGGGACGGATCGTCTAGAAATTCGAAACACTGCACCCAGTGAGACTCGAAACTACAATCCTGTGTTGACAATGATATACATGAGATATATATGAGTTACAATATATGCAAGATATTTTGGGTTAATTTGGGGGCGTTTTGGTGTGGTATTTTGGAAAATGGCGTCGTTTTGACCTGCTCCCATAAATCACGTGATCGTAACTACATCCACTGACCTTAATGTATCATTTTCTGTCGTACAGTGTCGTCCTGGTGACACTCTAAACAAAAAAAACTAGTTCCGCTTTCAGAAAGTCTACATCATGCAAGGGGAGATTGTGGTCACGTAATCAAACGTGCAATGGAAATAAATCCATAACAACCTAAAACTATGAAGGGAATCCTGGCCACAACACCAAAAACATTTTTTGGTACAAATGTTTTCGTCAGTATGAGAATTTTCTCAAAGACCATGACAACACAGGAAATTGAGAATAAAACACAAATTATTAGCAAAGAATTCTTTTACGGCACATACAAATATAAATTAGGAAACAGACGAATTGACATTTTTAAAATCACATAGTCACATGGTTCTGTGGATTATTTTTGTGGGGGAGGGGGAGTAAGATTAGCAGTTATCGCGTCTTTCTGTCGAGCAACGTCATTATACCACAAATTATGATCTCGATTGAATTACTTTGACCCGTTATTATTGAGGGTTCTTAAAAATTGTTTATTTTTGTGTGTTTGGTAGTTTGAATGTTGTTTAATGCCACTTTATGCAATTTTCAGGTATATAATGGCGTCAAATTTTATTGGAGGGGAGCTGGAGTACATGGAGAAAACCCCCGACCTTCGGTAAGAAAACTGGCAACTCTTGTATCTTGTGGAAGTCATGACAACTTGTTTTTCAGAAAATGACTGAAGTGAAAAAATATCTTATTAAACTGTGATTCTGAATACTGTGGAACCTAGACTAGAGACATTAATAAAGAAGGAAACATGATTTGTGCAGAAATATGGATCTCGCGTTTTTACTATATCACGGAAGTTCCATAAACAAGGTATTCTGTTTTTTAAGATAAAAACAAAATGCAGGCACTTCTCTTGTTTACCCGAAGGAACTTATAGATTACTTGACCAGCATGATAACCACAATACACTACCATAACACCTACCATAAATAAATACCCGGTTTATGATTCATTGGGATATAGGTTGTTTACAGCACATACCAAGTAAAAAAGACATCATGTTTCGATTAAAATAGGGCAGATAACTTGTTTACATTTTATAAAAGAAACCTTGTCAAGCATATGGAGTAACCTGCGCTATAAATAAGTACCCTTTTTACAGATTTTGTATAGGGACATATGTTGTCTAAACAGATATCAATGAAATAATATACCCTGTTCTTTACTGAATTTCTCAGGCTTTATTGACAAAAAAGTTACCAGAGTAATGATTCGAAAAAGTTTTCCTGTCTCTGTTGAAAAAGGACGAAAAGCGTGTTCACATCACAGTGAACCGTCTACAAAAATATAAGACAACCTTCCCCACCCCCCAAAAAAAGTGACGAAGCTTGTTCATAAATCACAGTACAGCCACCGATAACCTCAACACCCCTTAATGAAAAACGCCAGAGATTAGGAAGTACTGTCTGTCCCAAATGTGATACAAATATCACTGAAACCACAGAGTCAATGCCGTGTTGTGTATGTGAGCTACTATTCTGACTAGGATGCACTAACATATCATCAGGTCTAATAAAAGCACTTAAGAAAGATGAAACACACAACTTTAAATGGACCTGTAACGGGTGTAAACAAAATTTTCCGTGTATTACCGGCCTAGCAGCACAGCTTAAATCAATAGAAGATAAAACTCACAATAGAATTGACAATCTTGAACAAAAGGTTGAACAAATCTAAGAGACAGTAAACAGTAGTGTTAAGACCGAGGTTGAACTCCTAAAATCAGATATTATTAAAGAGTTAAATCAGAATTGAAGCAAACCTACAAAATGATATAAGGGCAGAGATTAAGAAGTTGAAGATCAGAAAGTTAGATCATTAAATCTCCTGTTATTCAATCTATCTAAGAGTACCAGCAACACACTATTGAGAGGAAAAAAACACGATACACAACTAATAAACGAGGTGATTTATTTCATAGAATGTACACTGACAAAGGATGACATCAAAGTAGCTTTAGATTAGGAAATCCAACAAAACAAAACATTAGACCATGAAAGTGGTATTGAACAACCAAAAAGAGAAAAATGATCCTAGACAATGCCTCTAAATTAAAACTGACCGACAAAACAGCAGAATTGCAAACTGTATAATAGCCAAATACCTGACTGTAAGACAAAAAGAAGAGAACAGAAGGAGGAAAACAAAAAAGGGGATAACATCAACCTAGCCACCAATACCAACATCAATGCCAACATGGAGGAGCTCTACAATGATGAAACCGTTTTGAATCATGATAACTTTCAAACCTCCAAAAAGATCACTGCTACCATAGAAAATATAAGAGATATCTCAGATGATTTCCAATCACACCCTTACTGCACTGCAAACCACCACTTCATCGATACACACCGCATCTTTCAACCCTGGATAAACTAGGTGACGAAACAATAATTGGAGGTATTAACCTACAAAGCTAGTAGCTGAAAGAGAGGATACAACGAATGATCCTGGCTAGCTTGACAATTTTTAACTCTTTTAACCGCACTAAATAGCGCACAATTGCTGGTATTCTACACAAATGCAGCTTGCCGTTTTAATAAAATAGAGGAATTAAAAATGCTAGCAGAAAACAAATGACATTTCAGCAATTACAGAAATATTTAAAAAAAAATCCAAGATGCTAAATATAATGAAATTGACTTACATTTACCAGGGATATCACAAACACCATCACATAAATAAGACTGGTACATCAAGAGGGGTCATCATATTCATTAAGGATACAATTAAATCATATTAAATTGAAAACCCTTAGCCACAGCTTATTGAATATGTACAAGTTGGTATAAAGACGAACGATAGCAAAATTTTTTTGGTATCATGCATATACAGAAGCCTAAGCATTAAAAGAAGGGCAGACATAGATACATGTTTCAGGGAATTTTCCAAAGATATGTCAACAAGAAAGGTAGAAAACATTCAATTTGACAATATTCTAGATATGGGCGACTTTAACATTAAGGAAATAAATTGGGAAGATATAAGCACACAAGCCGGAAAGAAGGATTACCTTCAAAATTATTAGAAATTGTACAGGACAATTTGCTGTATAGCACGTAAAATCCCTTCCACACACAGAGAAAATAACTTACCTAGCATCTTAGATCCTATTTTCATAAACGAGCAAGGAATAATAGACTTAGTGGTGCATGACGCTCCCTAGGGAAAAGTGATCATGAATTTTTTAAATTTTACTTTGTACATACTACAGCTTTTACAGATAAATCAGAAAATATACCAAAATACTTCAAAGGTGACTATGGTGAAATAAAAAGAATTCTACAAAATGTAGACTGGGAGTGTACCTTAAATACAAAGGATATTGAAGCCGCATGGAAGAGCTTTGTCAATTAAATATCAATTGCTAGTAAAAAATATGCCAGTGAGCCATATAGGCCCAGAACTTACAATACTCCATGGATGAATAAGGATAGCCTGCATGCAGTTAAAACTAAGAGGAAAAAGTGGCACAAGTACAAATACTGTAAATCTTTAAAAATAAAATAATAATCCGAGATGAAACTGTGCATTTGATGGAAAGTAACGATTTTTTTTACAAAACATCAACATGGATTCATCAAAGGCAAATCGTGTGCAGCACAATTAATAGAAGTAATTGAGAAATGAACAGAAGATCTGAACAATAAACTTCCAATCGATGTAATCTATGTGGATTTTCAAAAGGCTTTCATACCGTCCAACACAAAAGATTAATTAACAAATTAAAAGCCTATGGTATCAAAGGTAACCTTATAAAGTGGATTGAGGACTTCCTCCATGAAAGAAAACAGAGAGTAGTCTTGAATGGAAAAAGTTCAGAATGGACTAAAGGGGCATGCTAGATACGTTTTTTGGCAAGTCTGAAAATGATCAAGATGGCCGCTGAGCTAGTCAACTAGTTAAGAGCTCTGCAGTTAAACATTGAAAGTGATTGTTTAAAGAAGGAATTTTTCAGTAATTTTCATATGTACATGTTTAGAAATTTGAGAACTATAAGTGGATAATTACAGAATTACCTTGCACAACTCGGATAAAAACTTTGATAGAGTGCAATATTCATCTGGTGTGAACACAAATCACTAGTCAGGACACTATCTGTATTTTGGTATTATCCAGGACTTTAATTTGGATTATATAACTCATTTATAACCATGTCCAAAGGATCTAAATCTAGTGAGAAAACTGTTCAAACTTACTTAGCGCCTAAAATTCCCCCTGGGGATAAGATTAGTAATGAAAAACAATCAGAAAAATGTAAGGCAAAAACCATAGTGCCTCCAGCAAAAAGACTTGCAAGTGAAAGATCACTAAATGACAGCAATTCAGATTTGGATTTATCCAATATACAATATGACATTGAATCAATTAAAGATGGGTTGGAAGGTGTATTGAAAAAAACTGATCTAGATAAAGCCTTATAATCTCTTGTTAAGAAATCTGACATAGAAAATGTGGTCACTAACATTGTCTCAAAACTTATGGATAAAATGAAAGAGGAGATTGATACCAAACTTAGGGAAAAGCTAAATAAACAAACAAAAGCAATTGAAGAACTATCTAGGGACAATGAAACTTTCAGAGAAACAATTGCAGCTTAAAGAAAAACCATCTTTGAAATGAAATCCCAAATTCAGGATAATGAGGTTAGAACCAAACAAGCCATTCAAATGTCCAACTATAATGAACAATACTCTCGCAAATTTAACATAAAAGTAATGAATTATCCTGAAAAAGAAGGTGAAAACCTAAGAGACCTTTTCACTAAAGATATTGTTAAATCTAAGCTTAATGTGGATGTACAGTCATCAGAAATCCAAGCAATCCATGGAATTCCAACTAAAAAAGGTAAAATAAGACCAATCATAGTTAAGATGGTGAATTCAGAGGTGAAGTCAAAAATTATGCGGGAAAAGAAAAATCTTCCAAAATCTGGTGTGAAATTAGTAGACGATGTGACCAGGCATAACATGGGACTTATAACAAGACTGTCAGAGACCAAGCTATTTGAGAATGTCTGGTACTTCAACGGGTTAGTGTACGGTAAGACGAAAAATGGTAGACGAATGAAATTTGACTTGTTTGACAATATAGAAGAAAGAATTGGTGAAGCAAAGGACTTAGATATCTTAGATAACAACAAGGATATCTCAGATAACAGCAAGTAACAATTTAGAACAGTTTTTAATACCATTTAAGGTTATTCAAGTATTGTTAAAGAACTAATGATAAATGATATTTAGTGGGATAAGGGGAGTAACTCTAACGTTTTCAGAATATAAAATATTTCAGTTAATACAAATTTGCTTTTTTTTTATTTTCTTTTTGAACAATGAGAGGGTGTAAGAAGGAAAACAGTAATTTTTATTATAAAAAAAAATCCATTAAATTTGGAAATTTGTTGGGTTTTTTTTCCAAGTCCCTCTCTAAATAAGGTATTTCATTACTGCAAAAAAAAAATCTTTGACAATTCATTCTGTTTTATTAATATGTATTCAGCTTTTGTAACCTGTGTATATACAATTCCTATTGATTATTTTGTTATGTAAAGCTATATCAATGAAAACTGCACATTTGTTGACATTTTATGTACAAACAAACAAAAGGGAACTTGTGTGTATGAGAGGCTGTATGTGTGTGTGTGTGAGAGTGTATTAGTATTTTTCTCATTGTATTTTTTACTGTCTTGCTCTATCAAACACTTTAGTTGACTATTATCAGTGACTGAAGAAGTTTAAATTATTTCTCTTAATGTAAGGGGTCTCTTTTCAAATGAAAAAAAGAGACTTGACGTATTTGATTGGGTAAAGGAGAAAAGGGCAGATATTATATGCTTTCAGGAATCTCATAGTACTCCTGAAGTCGAAAAAGATTGGATTGATGAATGGGGATCTACTATATATTTTAGTTCATTGTAGTAGCAAAAGCGCAGGTGTTTGTGTTTTATTTAAAAAGGGAACTGATATTTCAGTGAATGATAAATATTGTGATTTGAATGGGAGATACATTGTACTAGACCTCACTGTTAAGAATAATAGATTTACATTACTTACTTTGTATGGTTATAACATAGACAAACCTGAGCTTTTTACTGAAATTAAGCAGAAGCTTGCTATTTATAAAAACTCTTGTATATTATTGTGTGGAGATTGGAATTTTGTACAAGATTTTGAAATAGATACATTTAATATTTTGCATGATAGACATGTTAACAGTAAAAGAAAAGTTCAAGACATTATAGAAACTTTTAATCTTGTAGATCCTTGGAGAATATGTAATCCAAATACTCGTAAATACACTTGGCGGCAGCACTCCCCTATTAAGCAGAGTAGGATAGATTACTTTTTGGTTTCTCAGGATTTATTTTCATTACTTAAACAGACAGAAATTATACCAGGTTACAGAACTGACCATTCTGGTATAGTTTTTGGATTTTCAGTACCACAAGCAAAGAGGGGAAAGGGCTATTGGAAATTTAATGCACAACTATTACATGATTTAGATTATATTTCTTTAGTTAAAAACTGTGTTAAAGATACTGTTGATGAATATCGCACTAGTGGTGATATGAATGACCAGACAGAGCTTGAATTTTCTTGTAATGATCAGGTCTTTTTTGAAATTTTGAAAATGAAAATTCGTAGCATTACAATTTCTTATAGCATTAATAAAGCTAAACAAGAAAAAAAAAGAGATGCGTCGAATTGAAGATGAAATTCAAAAGTTAGAAAATGAGTTTCATAAAAACCCAGTTGATAATCTTAAAAACTAGTTGACTGATAAAAAAGCTGTTCTTGAAAAAAAACGTGAAAAAATTGTAGAGGGCATTTTGCTTAGATCTAGTGTTCAAAGTTCTTTTGTAGTTTGGAGAAGAGGAATTTTATTTCAAAAATTGTATCAGAACTTAAAGATGAGAAAGGAAATCATTTGTCAAGCATGAATGAGATCCTTGAAGAAGAAAAGAATTTTTACAAAAAATTATATACTTCTAGTAGAAGTATTCAAGATATACATGATGTAAAGAACAGCTCGTTTTTTCTTTATAATGTAAAGTTATCTGATGATTTGAAGAGTGAATGTGAAGGGAATTTAACTTTTAAAGAGTGTGGTGAAGCTCTAAAGAATATGTTAAATGGAAAAAGCCCAGGTTCAGATGGCTTCACAGCCGAATTTTATAAGTTTGTCTGGAAAGACATTGGATATTTTCTATTTCGATCACTTAACTATGGTTATGAAAAAGGAAAATTTTCAGATTTCCAATATCAAAGTGTGATAACCTGTACTCCTAAGGATGGGAAAGACAGGAGATATATGTCCAATTGGAGACCAATAAGTTTACTTAATGTTGACATGAAAATAGCCACTGCAGCTATAGCAAATAGGTTGAAAAATGTCTTACCACATGTAATAAGTCATACACAAAAAGGGTTTATTAAAGGGCGTTTCATCGGTGAAAATACAAGATTATTATATGATCTAATGCATTACCTAGAAGAAAATGAAAAGGAGGGATTATTACTATTAGTAGATTTCGAGAAAGCTTTTGATTCAGTGGAATGGTATTTTATTACTAACTCTTTAAAAAGTTTTAATTTTGGGCCATCCATTTGCCAGTGGTTTCAAATCTTGTATAAGGATGCAAAAAGCTGTGTTATTAATAATGGTAATATTTCCCCATTTTTCAATCTTAAAAGAGGCTTCCGTCAAGGAGACTCTTTATCCCCTTATCTTTTTATCATTGGAGTAGAACTTTTATCAATAAAAATGAAAACAAATACAAATATTAATGGTATTGTTATAAATGAACAAGAATCCCTAATAAGTCAATATGCTGACGATACATTTTTAACTCTAGATGGTTCAGAGACGTCTTTAAGTGAGTCTTTGAATATCTTTACAAAATTTCATAAAGTGTCTGGTTTAAAAATAAATCATTCCAAGACAAGATCAGTTTGGATAGGAAGTAAGAGATTTTCAGAACAAATTTTATGTGGTGATATTAATTTAAATTGGTCTCATTCCAATTTTAAATTACTTGGTATCAACTTTTCATTATGTATGCAAACTATGGTTGATATTAACTTTAAACAAAAGATTCATGAGATATCAAAACTATTAAAAAGTTGGCAGCACAGAAAACTGAGCCTACTTGGTAAAGTTACTGTCATCAAATCTTTGGCTATACCAAAACTTGTGCATTTACTGACATCTTTGCCAAACCCAAGTTCATCTACATTAAATGAACTGAACAAATTGTTTTTCAATTTTATCTGGGATGGTAAGACTGAGAAAATCAAGAGAAACACCTTAATAGGTGATTTGTGTGATGGTGGCTTGAAAATGGTACATTTGGAGTCTTTTGGTACATACTTAAAAATGAGTTGGATCAAAAGACTTCAGAATTGTGCCGGCTTTTTACAAGCCTTAATTGAATATGAACTACAGCATGTAGGTGGATTACGGGTTCTATATCTAGAAAAGGAGAAACTGGATGAAGTTAAGAACACATCCATTTTGGAGAGATTTTTTATCTGGTTTGCATAATAGCAAACCAATTTTCAGTTTGAATAGGTCAGAAATTCTTAGTTTAGACATTTCAAACTTTGCTCGTTTAGAAGATTTTTCTTATTTTATTAAATGGAAATCTAAAGGAGTTGAGAGTCTTGTTGATCTGATAGAAAAATCTACTAAAACATTTCTGTCTGTTGCCCAGATTAGCAGGATCTGCAACACTAAAGATTTCATGAAATACCACAGTCTTATATCAGCTATCCCAACTATGTTGAAAAACCAAGTGAACAAGTTTTTAAATAATATATAGTATTACGGTATATACAGTGGTTAGTGAAAATAAGGATACTCAATTTTCAGTTCATGTTGTGGTTTGTCCAAGGGTTTTAGAACTTCGTAAGGAAGGTAGATGAAGGATTCCGGTCAGATTATGTAATATGACCGATAAGATTGTAAAGATTAAACCTAAGTCTATTCAGTGTAGTATTAGTGAAGCAAAAGTTGTGTCACACGTTAATCCGTTCAACGCGAATCAACCAAAAACTTTTAAGATTTCCCTACCGGAAGTTTGGAAGTAGGTGCTGAAGGTGATTGCATAATTGATTCGTTGTATATAGAAATTGACGAGTCGGTTTCCGATGAAGTCAAATTAAAACTAAGGGAGCTTATTAAGAGGTGAAAGTCGGTATTTTCAACTGGTTTTGAGAATCTTGGTTACAATACTTTAGGGGTGCATGAAATAAAGCTCAACGATGATTCTCCATCTAATGAACCTTATCGCCATATTCCTACGGCTATGTATGACGAGGTACGTGAACATCTTAGAGACATGTTAGAGTCAGGTGCTTTTCGCGAGTCAGCAAGTCCGTTTTCTAGTAACGTCGATCTTGATTGTAAGAAAGAAACTCACTACGGTTCTGTATAGATTTTCGTCGTTAACACATTGTCTGACAGGAGCAAACTTTTTTTTCAAAAATAGACTTACGATCGGACTACTGGCAACGTGGAATCAAGAAATCGGACAAGTATAAGAAAGCCATTTCAGTCGCAACATTCTGTTTTTTTAATGCAATATATTAGCATTCGTGTTAACTAAAGCAGTAGCGTGCTGTCAATGATTGATGGACAAATGCATGGGAAAGATGCACTTATGGGAATGTCTTATTTTATTAGATGACGTCATATTATATTCCGAAACCGTAGAAGGGCATTAGACAGATTAGAGGGTGTTTTTCGTCGCTTAAACAAGAACGGATTGAAGCAGATGGGTAGCAAGTATATTTTCGTACGGAAGTAAAGTATTTGGGATTTGTAGTGTCTGCGAACGGTATAAAAGCAGACAGTGAGAAGATTGAAACAATCAAAAATTGGCCTCGGATTAAAACTTTTACATATTTGAGAAAGTTTTTGGGGTTCAATTCATTTTTCTGAAAATTTGTAAAGGACAACAGAAAGGTAGCAAAGTCCTTAAACGATCGTCTGATTGGACAATGCACCAATAGGAAAGGTAAAACAGAGTGGACGGTTAAACATAGAAGTAGACAAACGTGGAACAACAAGCACGCGACAAACGTAGAAAAGCTTACCAATCCTCCCATTTAAGCATATGCTGATTATTCTCTTCCGTTGGTGGATGCAAGTTACCGATGCAAGTGGAACGGACTCGGGGCAATTTTGTGCCGCATTAAGATGGCAAAAACGTGTGATTTCGTATGCCAGTCTGGGTGGTTGCGGTTTAGAAATGCTTTATTTAGCACATAAACAACAATTTCTGACTTTAAAGTGGGCTATCATCGATAAGTTTCATGATAATCTTATGGGTAGCCACTTTGAAGTCAGAACTGTCAATAATCCGCGAACTAATGTGTTGGGAATGGCTTAACTGGACGTTACGCCGCAGCGTTATTGACTGATTATGATTTATGATTACATACAGATTAGGCAAGGCTAATGTTGATGCTGATATTCTATCTAGGATACACTCAGATTCTCATTGTCTTGATGAAAATGTGTTTAAGGTGTTATGCACTGCGGGGCAGATCGATTGTCCGTTATAAGCTCAGACTCTGATCCTGTAAATCTGTCCTCAGTTTTTAACCCTTCCGTTAGTGACATCAGATGGGCTGATGAGGAAAGGTTGAATACATGAATTTCTCAGGTGATTGATATCTGATCTTTAGGTTGAAAGACATAAAGGCGACAGCTTGCTCTGTACCAGAAGAGGTTCGACGGTTACTAAATGAGTGGAACAAGTTATCATTAAAGATGGTGGTCTGTATAGGTCTTGTCAATGCACATGAAAAATGTCCAACAGTTAATTCTACCGCAGGTGTTCCATGATATCGCTTTAGTAGGGTTACATGCTGATGTTGCGATAGAACACTTTATCTGATTAAATCTAGGCCAGGTATGGATAATGATGTTGAGGCGACGGTGAAAAATTGTTCGAACTGTATTTTGAGGAAGTCGAAAGACAAAAGGTCATCTACCATGGTTAGTGTTGAGTTGACTCAGCAGTTAGAGTAGTTGTGTATTTTATGACACTAAGAGGTCGTAATTGTAAGTGGAAAGTTATATATAAACTGTGTAAACTTGCTGGAATTGCGAAATCTCTTACGATACCATATCACCGTAAGGTACATGTAACGGCGAGACGGAACGTTTTGATCAGACGCTTCTAAATATGCTGAATTTGCTTATAAAAACGGCTGCATGTGCGTCAGAGCAAGCGAGAAAACGCAAAGAAAGTAAGGTATGATTTGAAAATGCGGAGCTAGGTTTATGTCCAGGCGACCGCGTATTAATGAAAAATGTCGGAATTAGTGACAAACATACTTGCAAACAAAATGGAATATGTGCCCGTTTATTATTCAGTCTCAGCCAGATCCAGGTATACGGCCTTAGGTGATCAAACGCGAGCATTATTCTAGAAAAACTACGACGGTACATAGAAACTTACTTCTTCCTGTCGGTTCACTCCCATTACACGATGCTGATTTATCGAGTTCACGTCTTTGGAGGTCGTCGACAGTCAGGAAACAAAAGGTCGATTCCGTAACCAATCTATATATTTAGTGACTCCGATGAGAATGAGCTACATATGGTACCGTCGAAATTCGTGTCAAGTGTTGCACTGAACGCTTTATTTACTTCGTTTGATTCCGCGTATATTCAAGCGCCGGTAGAAAATATATCACATGCCGTCGTCTGACAAATCAAATTAATCTGATCATACTGCAGCGGTACCGTTTCCGGAGGCCTGGTGAATGCTGACGATAACTTGATAGGGTTGTGGATGTTATAGATGTAAATTCAGTGGATTCAAGTGTTCATAATGATAGGAATAGTCTTTTATCAGGTAATCGGATCGATTTAGATCAAAGTCCTGTAGTTGGTAGAAGTAATCGAGATTCAAAACCTCCATATCGTATTGTTGATTTTGCTTATAATAAGTTGTTTTTTATTCTCTGATTGTGATTCAATTGAGTTGCGTGGCATTGCTACCTATCTCAATCAATTGCATACTGTAATTGGATATGAGATTTTACTTTTTCTTGTT